>CM040121.1:53600449-54182033 GCA_022559845.1 Amorphophallus konjac | reverse complement strand
TCCGAACTGATAAATCAAATCAACAAAGAAGTCGACAAGCTGATCGATGTGGGCTTTGTTGAAGAGAACCAATATACTACATGGCTGGCCAATATAGTGCCCGTGAAGAAGAAAAATGGGCAGATCAGAATATGTGTAGATTTCAGGGACCTGAATAAGGCTTGCCCGAAAGATGATTTCCCAGTGCCAATCACTGAAGTAATGATCGATGCAACCACTGGCCATGAAGCCCTGTCATTCATGGATGGGTCATCCGGATATAACCAGATCTGGATTGCTGAAGAAGACAGAGTGCATACTGCATTCCGCACCCCGAAGGGGATATTTCACTACAAAAGGATGCCGTTCGGCCTCAAGAATGCCGGCGCTACTTATCAAAGAGCTATGACAAAGATCTTTGATGATTTACTCTTCAAGAAAGTGGAGTGCTACATCGATGACCTGGTGGTGAAAACCAGCAGAAGAGAGGATCATCTGCAAGATCTGAGGATAGTGTTCCAGAGGCTGCGCAGATATGAACTCAAGATGAATCCTATGAAATGTGCCTTCGGCGTGTCCAGTGGAAAATTCCTTGGGTTCATTGTCCGTCATAGGGGCATTGAGATCGACCCATCCAAGATTAAAGCTATCCAGGAGCTCCCTCCACCAAGGAATCTCCACGAGCTGAGATCTCTACAAGGGCGTTTGGCCTACATCCGACGATTCATATCAAATCTGTCGGGGAGATGCCACCCTTTTCACAAGCTCATGATGAAAGATGTACCGTTCCTCTGGGACGAGGGCTGTCAGGAAGCTTTTGAGAAGCTGAAAGAATATCTCAAGACCCCTCCCGTACTGGGGGCACCTATTAAGGGCAAGCCCCTGATACTATACATTGCAGCCACGCACTGTTCCCTGGGGGCAATGCTAGCACAGATAAATGAAGAAGGCAAAGAGCAGGCTCTATACTACCTGAGTCGGAGGCTGATTAGAACTGAAGAAAGCTACACCTATATAGAAAAGACATGCTTGGCACTAGTCTTTGCCGTTAAAAAGCTCCGGCACTATATGCTGTCACACGAAATCAGATTGATATCTGCAGCAGATCCGCTCAAATACATATTGACTCAGCCAGTACTGAAAGGTCGGTTGGGCAAATGGGCAGTAATTCTAATGGAATTCGATATCACATATATACCCCAGAGGGCAATAAAAGGACAGGCCGTGGCCGATTTCTTCGCAGAGCACCCTGTGCCAGAGAATGATATGTTGGGGACTGAGTTACCCGATGATGAGACATTAGAAGCCTGCCAGGCTCAGTCGACTATGTGGCAGCTATTCTTTGATGGAGCATCTAGAACAGAGACGGACTCCGATGGAAAGACCAGAATACGGGCCGGAGCCGGTATTGTGCTAAGATCGCCAGAGGGGGAGGTTGTGCATACTTCCTGTTCTATAAACAAGCCCTGCACTAATAATGAAGCCGAGTATGAAGCTCTGATAATCGGGTTGCACATCAGCCTCAACATGGGCATCCAGATGCTTCAGGTATTCGGGGATTCAATGTTGATAATAAAGCAAATCCAAGGTGAGTTCGAAGTGCGAAAGCCGGAGTTGAACCCCTACCACCAAAAAGCTGTGCGCCTCATGGCGAAATTCTATCATATTGAGCTCAAGCATGTGGGCCGTGCACACAATGCCCAGGCTGATGCATTGGCAAAGCTAGCCAGCTCAATAGCAGTCCCGCCGGATGAGACACTGAACATTGTTGTTATAAATCGGCGGCAAGTCCCCAGCATGCTAGAAGGCTGCCCCGAAGAAAATGAAGTCGCCACGATCAGTACAGAACAGGCATCTGATTGGAGACAGCACCTGCTACAATGGTTTTTACACCAACAGCTGCCACAGAAAAGAGAAGAAAAGATGAAACTTCTAAGGATCAAAGATTCTTATGAATTCAGAAATGGAACTCTGTTCCGAATAATGGCAGATGCACGCAAGAAGATTTTGCTCCGCTGCCTGTCCACTGAGGAAGCTTGGCAAGCAATGAAAGAAATACATGCTGGGACGGCAGGTGCTCACCAAGCTGGCCCTAAGATGAAGATAGAAATCAAGAAGCTGGGCTACTATTGGCCCACTATGTTTGAAGATTGCTGCAAGTTTGCGAAGTCATGTCAGAAATGCCAGGAACATGCTGTTGTGCCTAGAAGGCCACCTGCCGTTCTGCACCCTACAGTCCCTAGCTGGCCGTTTGCACAATGGGGAACCGATGTAGTCGGCCCACTACCGACCTCCTCAGCCGGACATAAGTACATACTGGCAATAACAGATTACTTCTCTCGATGGGCGGAAGCTATAGCATTACGAGAAGTGACTGGTGAGCTGGTTGCCAGATTCATCAAACAGAACATTATCTTCCGGTTTGGGATCCCCAGCCGAATAATATCTGATAACGGAAGTCATTTCAAAAATCAAAAGATCTATCGGCTTGCCGAGAAGTATAAGATCGAGTGGAGGACTTCCACTCCTTACAATCCACAGGCAAATGGATTGGCAGAAGCCTTCAACAAAACGTTATGCACCTTGTTGGCTAAAGTCGTCAGTTCTAATAAGAAGGACTGGGAAGAAAAGATGTATGAAGCTCTATGGGCATACCGCACTGTCTTCAAGACACCTACAGGGTGCTCGCCATACTCACTGGTATACGGCTCAGAGGCAGTAGTTCCACTGGAGCTGGAAGTCCCGTCACTCAGGGTGGCGGTCCAATATGACCTGGCCCGTGGCGAACAAACCAATGCAGAAAGAAGATTACAAGAATTGGCTGAATTGGAAGGGAAGCGCCTCCAAGCTCAGAAGAATATCCAGATGTACCAGGCCCGCATGGCCACTGCATTCAACAAACTCGTAAAAGGATGAGAATTTAAGAAAGGTGACCTCGTCATGGTCAAGAAAAGAGAAGTTATGGCGTCCAACCCAAAAGGAAAGCTGAATCCTAATTGGGAAGGTCCTTATGTGATATATAGGGTCTACGAAGAAGGGGCCTACATGGTTGTTAACCATCGAGGGGAAATCCAATTCTCACCACTCAACGGTAGACACCTAAAGCTGTATCATGCTGCCCAACCAGCATTCCCTGAGTAATCAGGCTAAAAGTCACCCTTTTCCTTGGTCTAGCGGCGCTCCACCCTGACCGAGCTACCCCGCTCCCTTGGTCTAGCGGCACTCCGCCCTAACCAAGCTACCCTGCTCCCTTGGTCTAGCGGCACTCCGCCCTAACCGAGCTACCCTTTTTCTTGGTCTAGTGGCACTCCGCCCTAACCGAGCTACCCTTTTTCTTGGTCTAGCGGCACTCCGCCCTAACCAAGCTACCCTTTTCCTTGGTCTAGCGGCACTCCGCCCTAACCAAGCTACCCTTCTTCCTTGGTCTAGCGGCACTCTGCCCTAACCGAGCTACCCTTTTTCTTGGTCTAGCGGCACTCCGCCCTAACCAAGCTACCTTTTTCCTTGGTCTAGCGGCACTCCGTCCTGACCAAGCTACCCTTTTCCTTGGTCTAGCGGCACTCCGCCCTAACCAAGCTACCCTTCTTCCTTGGTCTAGTGGCACTCTGCCCTAACCGAGCTACCCTTTTCCTTGGTCTAGCGGCACTCCGCCCTAACCAAGCTACCCTTCTTCCTTGGTCTAGCGGCACTCCGCCCTAGCCGAGCCATCCCTTATCATGATCTAATGACAGTCCGACTTGTTACCCTCCCAAAAAGAGGGGAAGAGAGAATAAAAGAATGAAAATAAATAAAAATGGGGTTAAAAATAGATATACCCTGCCGGTCTTGTTCAGGTTTTCCGAGCAAGGGCAAAAATGGCTAAAACCCAGCTGTGGTGAAAACCCGAAAGGGCACTGCAGGCAAAATCGGGTACCCCGCCACGTGAAAACCCGGAAGGGCGCGTGGGCAAAAGCAAGAGGGGGCTGGCTCCAGTGAAAACCCGAAAGGGCGCTTGGGCCAGTAATATGGTGATCCTAAAGAAACCTCACCTCCCGTCATAAACTTCTCGTCGATCGGCCGGCACCTTGTCCGATCAACGGTCAAATCCACCCAGTACGGACCCTACGTCTGTCCTGATAAAAGCCCTCATACCTTGTCCCAGGTCCCACCGTGATGAAACCTGCTACTGATCAATGGGCACACTCACCCGATCAGCAATGAAACCTGTCCGGCTTAGACCTTACGTCTATGCCAATAAAACCTATGAAACCCTTTGCACCGATATAAACCCAATATCGATGATGAAACCTGCTGTTGATCGATTGGTACACTGCCCGATCAATGACGAAACCTGTCAGGCTTAGACCTTACGTCTATCCCGATGAAACCCCTGAAACCTTTGCATTGGTATAAACCCAATACCGATGATGAAACCTGCTGTTGATTGATTGGCACACTGCCCGATCAGCGATGAAACATATCCAGTTTAGACCCTACGTCTATCCTGATGAAACCCATGAAATCCTTGCATTGGTATAAACCCAATACCGATGATGAAACCAGCCGTTGATCGATTGGCGCACTGCCCGGTCAATGATGAAACCTATCCGGCTTAGACCTTACGTCTATCCCGATGAAACCAATGAAATCTTTGCATTGGTATAAACCCAATACCGATGATGAAACCTGCTGTTGGTCGATTGGCACCCTGCCCGATCAGCAATAAAACCAGCCCAGGGTAGACCTTACGTCTATTCTGATGAAGATTCATAAGATCCTTGCATTGGTGTAAACTCAATACCGATGATGAAACCCACCTTTGATCAATGGGCACCCTGCCCGATCAACAAAGAAACCCGTCCTATCAAATTTGCATATCCCTTTACGTCCCGCCGTGATGAAACCTACCATTGGTCGATCGGCACCCTGCCCGATCAATGATAAAACCAGCCCAGTGTAGACCTTACGTCTACCCTGATGAAACCTATAAAATCCTTGCGTCGGTATATACCCAATACCGATGATAAGAGCATGCACTAATGAAGCAGCGCGTCGCCTGATCCGTGCTGAAGTCCCGATTCAGGAAACATATGTATATATAAAAAAAATGGGGTTAAAAATAGAGATACCCCGCCAGACTTGTTCGGACATCCCGGATAAGGGCAAAAATGGCCAAAAACCCAGCTGTGGTGAAAACCCGAAAGGGCACCGCAGGCAAAATCGGGTACCCCGCCACGTGAAAACCCGAAAGGGCGCGTGGGCAAAAGCAAGAGGGGGCTGGCTCCGGTGAAAACCCGAAAGGGCACTTGGGTCAGTAATGTGGTAATTTAAAAGTTCCATGCCAACCGGCACGCTACCTTTACCTCCCTTCTATTGATGAAGCCTTCCGTCGGTCAACTGGTTCCACGCCCCACCGATGATAAAACCTTTCCAGGATAGACCTTACGTCTGTCCTGATGAAATCTACGCACCCTCTTTCAAATGTCCCACCTGCCATAACCTCTACCCAGTCTCGACTTTCCGTCTATTCTGATGAAACCCCTTCTTTCACATTCCTGCAAATTGTCTCCCTCATAGCACATATTGCCAAGAGGGACGTTTGCTGATACCAACACAATCCGGTTTAAGCACCTCTTCGGATGCCCGTCACGCGGTGGAGCGAGTTCCCCATCCTTTCTCTGAAGGGGTGGACGCTCTCCTGCTAGATACGAGCCATTCACATGAGGGGTTGCTAAAACCACTACCCCACTTCCCCGAAGTGATGAAACCACATGGTAAACAAGATGGATACACATGAAGCCAAAAGATTTCTTTTCATTACGAAGTGAGTACATAAGGGGCCCCGAGGGGACGCTGTGTCACAAAAAAAAAGGGAGAGAAAGAGATGGGAAGAGAAGAAAGAAAAGAAAAGAAAGTGAAGATAATTCATGGCCGCCGAAAGATATCTTCAAAGGCCAGAAGACCAACATAGGGGGCGGCTCCTAACTCATGAAGGCGCGCTTCCTCCTCCTGAAGCCTCATGGACAGGTCCTGGAAAGACATCACCCGACCCTCCAGTAAAGCCACCTCCTCGGTGGACTGTGGCCGAATAGAAGATAATTGCTGCAGCTCGGCCCGAAGTTCAGTGAGTTCCGCCTCCAAAACGGCTACCCGTTTCTGGATAGCCTCCTCCCGCTGAATAATGCTCTGTAGCTCGGCCTGGCGTTCATCAAGTGTCAGCGTCAGCTTTTCCACCTCGGATTTGCATTCTGACCTCTGCAACTTCAACGCCGTCAGCCTGTCAACCATGGTCCGTGCTAGGAAGTCTCTCCGATGCACGAATTTCAACAAAAGCAAGACCCGCTGAGCCCATGCGTCCAAAGGGCAGCCCATGGCTTGCAGGCCAGCGGTGAGGCGATTGGCGATTTCCTTCAGCTGTAGATATGTCAAGCCAGGCTGAGACTCTACTAGCTGGCGTAACATGTCCAGATGCTGCCAGACGAAGCTGTCAGGAGAAGTAAAGCCAAAGGAAGCAGATGCGACGACTTCAAAGGTCACCTCTCCGTCAATATCTGCCCATAGTCCAATGCCCGCTTGGGAGGACGAAGAAGGCAAATCTGTCGAAAGAGCTAGCCGGCATTTCTCTGTACTCCCCTGCTGGGCTGAAGACTCCTCCTCTGCTGCTGCCTCGGGAGCTACACCTTGAACATCCGCGGGAGGAGAATCAATGAATAATGGGGTTATCTCTGCAATGGAGGCTGCACCTTCAGCTGCTCTTTCTGGTGATGGGGACAGAGGTGCCTTAAACTGTGCAGGCAGGAATTCGGACTCTGTAGCCACTATGGCAGGAATTGCTAACTCGGGCGCAATTGACATTACTGCGGCCGGTATGAAAGCGGAGCTCCTGGCCGGATCTGCTTCGGCTCTAAGATCTGAAGCCCTGGCAGGGATGACACTTTCTTCTGCAGCCCCCAAGTCTAATGATGCCAAGTCTGTCGAGGACTGTATCCGCACTGGCACAGGGCGAATGATCTCAGGAGCCCCCGTGCAAGTTAAAGGCAGAAAAGGAACAATAGCCCAATCTACAAGGGAAATGTCCATGAAGGATGTGGAGGTGGCCAAGGTAGCAGCGACAATACTCTGAGACCAAAGCAAAGCGACCTTCAGCACTAAATAAAAGAAACAAATGAAGCAGCATACATGAAGAACAACCCACCTTTGAAGCAGGGTCCGCACCCTCGAAATGGGGCGAAAGAGAAGAAAGCTCCGTGGCCGAAATGGCGAGTGGTGGAGTTATGTCAATCTCGGTATCGAGCCCGGCAAACTCCTCCTGAAATTCTTCCTCAGAGGATAACACCGATAGTTTGGCGGGTCGAAGAGACGGAACACCTTTCGCAAGTGCAGGAGGGGCTTCTGACTTGGAAATACCTTCCCCTTCGCTGCCGCTGAAATCTACTTCCTCCTCATGGGAGACGACCGGGGAGCTGCCCGAAGATATTTCCACACTAGCTATATGCTGGGCCGGCACCTCTAAAGCATGGCGGGATGTAGATCGAGTGATTATGCGTCTGGCCGGAATAGTACTCTGCTTTGGCCGAGTCTTGTGACCCTCCTGTGGTCGAGGCAGCTCTTCCGTCATCATCATGGCCTCGGCTTGCTCCCCGACTGCCACTGCTACAAGAAAAGAAAACTTCTGAGAAGTATAGCAAAGAAAACAACGGAAGTATGAAACAAATGGAAAAAGCACATTTACCCTCCTCCTCGCCAGCCGGGGTGGGAGAAGGCAGTCTTGTGTCCGTCTCCACAGGCGCTTCAACCTGCTCCTGGGCTGTATCAGATAAAAAGAAGCTCAGCCTCAAAGAACTCCCTAGGAGATTGGTCAAGACGACAAAGGAAGTTCCAGCTACAAGCTATCACCGTCACCTTCGGCAGATGCCTGTGCGGCCTCCCTCTGAGATGCGAATGCGTCAAATGAAGGGATATCCGGAAGAGGGGTTCCAGCTTCCTTCGCAGTCGAAACCGACTTCCGGGTCCGAGCAACCTTGGCCTTCTTGGCCTTGGCGACTGCAACCTTCACCACAGAAGGCTTCCTCTTCTTGCCCGGAGGCAGGGGAGTGGTCGTAGGTGCTGCTTCAGGAATTTCAAAGTGGGCAGGTTTCTCAGCTTGAGCAATTATCTTCCTGTAAAGCCCCTGCCGCTTTATGTCTGGTCTATCTGTGCGAGACACGAGAAAGACAGTCATAGTCAACATATGCAAAACATGACAATAAGAAGAAAGAAGCCATGATCAAACAAACAAGGAGCACACCTGCTGGGCCGTCGTAAAATGTGGAAAGCGGCCAATACATATAAGCTACCTCCTTTGATCGGGAGGCGGCCTCCTTCACAAGCCAGCATACATCGCCAATAGTCTGACACTTCTCCGTCAGGGCGGCCAAGTCCTTATGGCCATGGAAATCAAGGCAATGAAATAGGCCGAGGTAATCTATGCACCAGGCGTCAACATAATGGAAAGAAACAAAAAGCTGCTTATTTAGAATGACAGCTACCGGGCTCTCCACTGTCAGCCCGTGGACATTTAACAGTACAAAAAGCCAGGAGGTGTGCTGATAATATGACTGGGTGCGGTCCTCCCTCCGCACAAAGGCCCTGTAAGGATGAAACCTGTCTGCCGGACCCCTCCAAGAAGTAGCCTTCGAGAGTGGTTCCTCCGGGGGGAATGGATACTGCACCTCCAAATGAGTGTCCCCTATGTGGCCCAGCTGTCTCAAGTCTTTGGTGAAAGTGTCTACATCAACTTCAGAAAAGACAGGGGTGGGTAGTTCCGCACCCGCCTCCTTCAAAGACCGACGGGCAGCGATATAAGCTTCTGCCTCCCTCTGGTGCTGGGAATAAAGCCTCCTCAGATGGACCTCGTCAATGTCAAATACAGGCCCTGATTGCCGCTTCAAAAAGGAGCGCTCGGCCACATCCCAGAAAGCGCCTCTGCCATCTTTATAAAAATTGGTGCGTATGTTCCACCACTTGATATAGTCTGATGAGACCCGAGGGAGACGATTGGAGACAGTCGGGACCCTGAAAGTTGTGTCTTCCCGACGATGAAAGAAATCCCACCATATCCGACCGTCGCCGGCAATACTAGACCCGTGCTTGGCCCGGCTCTCCAGAGGAAACTGAGCAGCCGATGGAGGGATATGCTGGTCGTAACCAAAATTTCTGCCAAAGCGGAAGGGATAATAGGGCTCCAAAATGAGCAGGCCCCCCTTCCTGAAAACTAATACACTGGGCCGTATGGCCATGGCCCACCTCACCAATTCTGGTTCTAAAAGAGGCCGGGTGGCGGCGACCCCCGAAACAGGATGGACATAAGCCTCCACCTCCTCCATTTTGCACTCCCTCTGAGGGTCCACCAAGGGAGCTGAACCTGCTGCCAAGCTCCAAAAGTGAATGCTGCCAGGTGCGTCTACAGGCACTCTTATTAGCCTACCCCTCATCTTGAACAGCTGTTCTGAGAAAGGACCAGGTTCGGCGCTAGCAAACTCAATCATACGAGGGAGCAGTGTGTCTGACTGCAAAGTTCTCGGGGCCAGCTCAGGGAAAATGCTGCAAACCCAGGCATTGAAGAAATGAAAGGGACCCACGGTCCTCGAAGAGCGGGGGGTCCGATGTCTATGCAAGTCCCCCAAGGATTTGTAAACTAAACACAGAGCCACTGGGCACAGAGACAATCGCATCCCCCAAGCCATCTGGCAGGCCGGATATATAGCCTCTGGTCTAATAATCGTCTCGTCCCCTTGAGGGAGAGCGAAAGTGCATAGCCAGAAAGTCAAATAGGCTGCACAATGGGTGATGGGATCAACCCCTGCTGGGTTCGGGCCATCCGCGTCTGTCCGGCGCAATGAAGCTGGCAGTGCTGACTTGTAACGGGGGGCCCTGACCTGTTTACCGGAAGTCAGCCCTACGGAAGGAAAGTCTGCGTACCTCAAGGGACCCCCGAAGAAATATTGTATCCACTGCCCCACACGGACTCTCAGTCGGCTGCTCTTCTCCCGGGCTTGATAGCCTTTGGAGGACCCCCTACTGTAGGCCAAACAGATGGACCGGTAAGCTTTCATCAGATACCGGTATGCATAACCAAAAGAATAGCTGCCCTCTCCATTAGAGGCGTCCTTGATGGAATCGTCCAGGCAGACCTCCTCATATGGCTCCCCGTCCATGGGTAGGCCAGAAAGCTGCGATAAACTCCAGAGGTCGAGGGATGTCTCGCCTTCCGCTGTATAGAATGTATTGAACTGCGGGCAGAACACTTCAAGCATGCCGCAACACAATCCCCGAGAGACAGGATAGCGGAACCTGGAGGCAAATACACTGTGGTATACCCCAGCTCTAACCAATAGAGGGGCATACTCCTTCAAAACATATTCTGTGAACTCCACTGCTCCAACCCTAAAAAGATGGGCGTCTGTCAACTTGGCATCTCCAAACCAGCCGGCAGCCAGCTGATATTTAAACTGAACGGCCAGGCAGTTAAGAACAAATGGCTCGTCTCTATAACCCCACTTCGCAGGAGCCAAAAAGAGTCCGAATGAGGTCTTCTCTCGGTGGACACGGCCGGTGGTATGGTCCCACCTTGCAGGGGTGAACTCTGGGGCCCGGGTCAGCATCTTCTTCTCGGGTTCTAAATCGGAGATGCCCAGCACAGCATTCCAGTCCCTCTGTTCACCTGGGAGATATATGGCTCGGGCTCGATAGACAGAGCCCTTCATGCTGTCTCTATCGGCAAGTATTGCCGCTTCCACGGAACGGGCAATAAGAACATCCCGCATTCCGCGTATGGTGAAAGTCCGAACAAACGGCAGCAAATGACGATCCTTCGGCAAGTCCGGGCGGTAGTCAGCAGCTCTCCTGAATTCAGCACCCTCCAGGGAAGAATAAACTTCAGCGGTCGATACGGTGTCAGTTTCAGAATCGGAAGATTCGTCGACACTAGCAATCTGGTCATAGCCAAAGCTCAGGCTGTATACGTTCAACCAGTTGACTTTGGCCCGAGATATGTCCGGCTGAGCCGATGAACTTGTTCCAACAGCTCCGGAAGATGCAACAGCAGAACTGGAAGCCATGTCAGCACCTGCAGTCAGAGAAAGACAAGAAAGGAAACATCAGAAAGATGAATGGGCACGAAACAATAAGATAAACAAATTCTCAACAAATTTCGGCAGCATCTCCTCTTGTCCGAGGTATGCCCAAGAAGAATAGGGAGTCACCCACCAAGAGGGAGTGATCCCGAGCATAAAATGGGACTCAATCCCATATATATAGCGGACCTACCCCGAAAAATCGGCAAAAAGGGGGGGGGGAAATGACGCTCCCGGGGGGGGGGGAAGCTCACAGCTCACCGCCACCGCCGAGATGAAGAGAGAGAAGGAGAAGTAAGAAATGAGGGTAAAAAGCCCTCTCGCAGGGTTAAAAAGAAGAGGAAGAGGGGCTTCTCGGCGCGAAGAAATGCGCGCCGAGAACCCCCCCCCCCTTCACCAAAGAAAAAGGCGCGCCGAGAGCGGCATGCGCCGAGAACCCCCTAAGGCCATGGGCGCGCCGAGAAGCAACCGCCGAAAAGCCCTCGCCCCGGGAAGCCCGGCGAGCGTGAGCGCGCCGAGAAGCCCCTGCCGAGACGGCCGCGCCGACAACGGTCGCGCCGAGAGCGCCATGCCGAGAAGTCCAAGGCAATGCCTAAAATCTCCAAACGGTGACAATGAAGTCAGAAAATGCAGAGACGAAAACATGAAAGTGAAAGATGGATATGCAGAAGGTTACTACAGCAACATGATCAAGCTGAAGGACAATGTCAAGGATAAAACTGAGGAATATACCCTCGAATGATGAAAGACACCTGCAGACCCCGTGTCGCTTATTCTGCGCTTACGCTGCCCGCAGTTGGGGGGCATTTGTTGACACCTTGAAAATGAACAGGGGTGGAAGCATAACTGAAAAGAAGATCAGACCAACAGTGGAAGACCACTGATGAAGCTCGACAGCCGTTTACCCGGTTGAAGTCTCCGCCAGCCGAGCTGATGTCCGGTGCCATCGTCAGTCAAACGGCAGCACTGATAAAGCAGCAGTCATTCGACTGATAAGACCTCCAAGCACACTCTGATGAGAAGCCGGAGCCGACAAATGAAGATTGCGAAGGCTTTTGCAAAGTCAGGACAAATGAAGAATCCTCTCCACAGATTACACACCCGGCCGAAGTCTGTCAGACTGAAGCTGATGTCCGGTCTTGTCACCGTTCGGATGACAATGCCGATGAAACATACCCGGTTTTGTCGTCATTCAGACGGCAATACTGATTAAACCCCAGTTTGTTCACTGATTGAGCCTCAAGACGATCTCAACAAAGTCATGTCTCTACTAAAGGGGGCCTTATTCGGTTCTGATGAAGATTAATTCAAAAAGAAAAATATATAAAGAGAAGCCTAAGGCACGTATGAGGCCTGAAGGCACTAGATGGGCCGGCCATTTGGGCTTCTGATAATGGCGCCGGGAACCTCCACAGGGGGCTACTTGTCGCGCCGGGAGATGTCTCGAATGGAACAAGCCGCACCGACTGCCCTCCACCGAGAGGACAGAGGGATGAGAGCTATAAAAGAAAACCCTCTTTGAAATGGGGAGGGGATCGGAAGCCGGGCCATCGATCGAAAAGAAAGAAAAGAGAAGAAACTAGCAGAAGCAGAAGGGAAGTCTTCAGGTGGGCATCCGGGGAGGGAGAGGAGTCAATGCTCCGCCCTCCCCCCTTGTTTTCTTTTCTTCTATTTCATGTAATCGTTTCAAGTCTTATCTTGATTCATGCAATGTAGCCGAGACATCTCGGCATCTGTTTGTCCCCCTTTCCCTCACTCTCTCCCTGTAATCGGTTTGAGTATTGGAATGGTGTATCGTCTGGGTTTTCTCACCATGTGTCTTCCCTGATGGACATCATCAAACGAATGGATATATATGCATGATGGGCTATAGCTTAAGCCTGATTTTTTGCTTCCTCTGAAGCCCTATTGCCATTCCCCGTGTTATCTGTAAACCAGTAGCATGATGATCCGATTTGTCTGTTTCTTTTCTCTGCTTCGTAGCACCATTAGTGCTCACCCCAGAGCCCGGAACAGACTATTCCTTGGCTGCTGGGATGAAGCCGTGCTATGCAATGATCGAAGCTTGAGAAACTCCGGGGTTCTAAGCGCGCGTGCTTTATCCGTTGATGTCATCGAAGTCGCCTCTGGGGCCGGAGACAGCCATCTCTTGGCTCCCAGGGTGACGAATGACTATATCAAGTGTGTCCCCAAGCTCTGCGTGATAATGGCGATGGACAGGGGCATTCAGACTTCGGCTTCCCAGATGCCTCTCGAACCCTAATACTCCTCTGAATTCTAGACCTAATCCAACTCAGAGTGGATGCCTTGAGCAGTCTAGAGCCCATAGAATCCGTCAGTTTCTGCCCAAACCACCATTAAAACCAAAAAAATAGAGTACCGTAAACCTCTGTTCGTATCCCGGCGCCCTCACAGCTCTCGGCCCCGCAAACAGTAAAGCTGATGAACAGCCCTCGGCGCAAGCCTTCTTGCGCCGAGATCCCATCTCCCGGGCGCGCCGGGAGCCACCCGTTTCATTTCTCCTCATCGCGCCGGGGCCTACTCGTCTTGGCGCCGAGAAGCCCTCCTCTTGGCCAATCTGTAAACCCATGCCAGAAGCCCCTTGGCCAACCGATAATCCCACGCCGAGAGCCATCTTCTGGCCAATGAAAATCATGCCGAGAAGCCCCTCCTTTGTCCACCCCTTTGGCCTCTTCGTCCACTCATCCTGGGGCGTTTTGAGTCATCACATGCACTTCAGGGACGACAACTAGTGGGAGCAACTTCCCTTTTTCTACGCGGTTTCTCGAACTCGATCGGCTTTTATAAACCCTCAGACCAAGGAAGCTCTGCCACTGCATAAGCTTCTACGGTCTCAAAAGGGATATCAAGATATTGCTCCAAGCATACACAGGCGCCAGGGGTTCCATACCCCTCTATTTTTAGCTTTCACCCCGACATTCAGTGGGTGATCGTCTATCATTCCCTGGCAAATGTTCAGTCCAGGGGAGATGCTGTCAAAATTCTCCCAGGATGCCAGAGATGACATGAAACCCATCCCCGGGACCTTATCTATCAGTGGTGACAGAGGCTCCTTATACCCTATTGTTCCCCTCCCAATCTTTTATGTTCCCGGCCTTCCTTGGGAACCTATACCAAAACAGGTCGAAGTCTAGTGAATTGAGCCATTTAATGCCCTAGGGCCCATTTGCCTCAACCCTAACCAATATGAAACCCAAAACAGAGTACCGTAAGCTCTGTTCTGATCCCGGCGCCCTCACAGCTCTCGGCCCCGCGCACAGTAGACGGGATGAACAGCTCTCGGCGCCATCCTTCAGGCGCCGAGACCTGTTTTGGCCTTCTGGCCTTCGCGCCGGGAGCCCTGCAACTTGGCCGCGCCGGGAAGCCAACTACCCTCCGCGCCGGGAAACCCCCCCTTGCAGCCTCGTCGCGCCGGGAGGCCCGCGTCGAGAACCCCTCCACGGCCTGCTCAACCCCCCGCGCCGAGACCCCCCTTTTTGCAGGAACCTCATCGCGCCGGGAAGCCTGCGCCGTAAACTCCCTGGCTTCCCCCTTTTATCTTTGCGCGCCGGGAGCCCTGGCCTTCTTGGCTCTCTTGCCCTTTGCGCCGGGAACCCTGTCCTTTCATCTCTAGTCGTACCGAGAGCCTAACCTGCCATCATATGAGCCCAAATGTCCAGAGCTAATCCATTCAGGGATATCCATGGATCACCATATATGTCCCGGGGATAAATTTAAAGGGGGTCAGGCTCCCTTATGTTCCACCGTCCCGCATCGGATTTATGAGTAACCCCTTTAGCTCGGGAGGGTTCTGCCACTGCATGAGTTCCGCCGGCTTCCCTAAGGGAATATCAAACATTGCCCCATGGCTGATATATATAGGTCGGGAGGTTTGACCTCTCTCTTTCTCTCGGCTTTCATCCCGGCATTCCGTGGGTGATAGCCTATTTCTCTCTGGGCGTAACCCAGATTAAGAGGAAAGGCTGTCGAAATACCGATCGAAGCTTTAAACCTATATCATGGTCATGGCTCTGCCTTTCCGTGGTGGACATCTTCTATCTCCTCGTTCCCACCAAGTATAACTGTTTTGAACCGCCAATCACACGATCTAGTCTGTTTCTGTGGTTGATGTTATTATCTTACCCGCCTCCCTGGCCCTGGTAGGAAGTTTAAAATTAAGCATGTGAACATCTGTTCGCCTTACGAGGCCTCCTATTTTAGCGTTTAATCAAAGGTTGTCCTTCCCTGGAAGGGCGTAATTAACGTCATAGCGTTTATGGTATGACGGACTCCAGGTCCCGACTCGGACTTCACAATCGACTGACCATGTCAGATCGAGCGCACAATAAGATAGTCACACATGTGACTGGCACGCCAATGAACCAATAAATCAATAAATCAATAAATGATAAATCAATCCAATAAAAATAAAATAAATAAATAAATAAATATAAATATAAATCCCGCGTCCACATTACCCCACATCAATGAGTGGCTTTCCGCCCTCGATAAGCTCTACCCACCTTGGCCTGGTGGCACTCCGCCCTAGCCGAGCTACCCTTTCTTGGTCTAGCGGCACTCCGCCCTAGCCGAGCTACCCTTTCTTGGTCTAGCGGCACTCCGTCCTAGCCGCTCTACCCACCTTGGCCTGGTGGCACTCCGCCCTAGCCGAGCTACCCTTTCTTGGTCTAGCGGCACTCCGCCCTAGCCGAGCTACCCTTTCCTTGGCCTGGCGGCACTCCGCCCTAGCCGAGCTACCCTTTCTTGGTCTAGCGGCACTCCGTCCTAGCCGAGCTACCCTTTTCTTGGTCTAGCGGCATTCCGCCCTAGCCGAGCTACCCTTCTCTTGGTCTAGCGGCACTCCGCCCTAGCCGAGCTACCCTTTTCTTGGTCTAGCGGCACTCCGCCCTAGCCGAGCTACCCTTTTCTTGGCCTAGCGGCACTCCGCCCTAGCCGAGCTACCCTTTCTTGGTCTAGCGGCACTCCGCCCTAACCGAGCTACCCTCTTCTTGGTCTAGCGGCACGCCGCCTTAACCAAGCTACCCCTTATCTTAATCCGATGGCATTCCGACCTGTCACCCTCTAAAAAAAAAAAAAGAAGAGAATAGAAATGGGGTTGAAAATAGAGATACCCCGCCAGACTTGCTCCTATAATAGGGACAAGGGCAAAAAAATGGCCAAAAACCCAGCTGTGGTGAAAACCCGAAAGGGCACTGCAGGCAAAATCGGGTACCCCGCCACGTGGAAACCCAAAAGGGCGCGTGGGCAAAAGAAAGAGGGGGCTGGCTCCGGTGAAAACCCGAAAGGGCACTTGGGCCAGTAATGTGGTTATTCAAAATTCCCTTTCCCCACCACTGATAGAACCTTCCGTTGGCCGACCGGCGCCTTTCTGACCAACGATGAAACCTATTCAGTCTAGACCTTACGTCTATTCTGATGAAACCTACGAAATCCTTGCATTGGTATAAACCCAATACCGATGATGAAACATGCTGTTGATTGATTGGCACACTGCCCGATCAGCGATGAAACCTATCCAGTTTAGACTTTATGTCTATCTTGATGAAACCTATAAAATCCTTGCGTTGGTATAGACCCAATACCAATGATAAAAGCAGCTACTAATGGGGTGGCCCGTCGCCTGAGCAATGCTGAAGCCCGTCCGGGGTAGATCTCCGTCTGCTCTGATAAAAATGCTACACCCATTCTCAAATCAACCCGGACCTTCCGTCCGGATAGAATATAAAACCTCATCCCTTTGCGTTAATGTTAAACCCCACATTAACGATGAAACCTATATTTCCAGCGAATGGTTTCGTGCTTAAGCTGCTACACACATCCTTGAACCGATCCGGACCTTCTGTCTGGATGGATGATGAAATCCCATTCCCTTGCGTTGATGGCAATCCCCACATCAACGATACAGCCATGCTCCTGGCGAACGGCTTTACGCCTAAGCCACAAAACACACACAAGTCGACCCAGGCCTTCCGCCTAGGCAGACGATGAAAACCTTATGTCCCTTGCATTGGTGTCAGCACCCACATCAATGATGATACATACACAAGTTGAGCACATGGCTTAACAATTTACGAAGCTAAAGTCCCAATAAAAAAGAAAAGAAGAGACAAAATGGGGTTAAAAATAGAGATACCCCGCCAGTCTTGTTCAGATACTCTGAACAAGGGCAAAAATGGCCAAAACCCAGCTGTGGTGAAAACCCGAAAGGGCACTGCAGGCAAAATCGGGTACCCCGCCACGTGAAAACCCGAAAGGGCGCGTGGGCAAAAGCAAGAGGGGGCTGGCTCCGGTGAAAATCCGAAAGGGCATTTGGGTCAGTAATGTGGTAATTCAAAAGTTCCACGCCAACCGGCACGCTGCCTTTACCTCCCCTCCACTGATGAAGCTTTCCGTCGGTCATCTGGCTCTATGCCCCACCGATGATAAAGCCTCCCCGGGGTAGACCTTACGTTTACCCTGATGAAATCTACATACTCTCTTTCGACTGTCCCACCGACAATGAAACCCATCACCATCCTGATGAAGCCTGTCCAGCTCAGACCTCACGTCTGTCCTGATGAAGACTACGCATTTCTTGGCAAGCCCCACATGCGATAAAACCTGTTGGAATAGACCTTACGTCTGTCCTGACGAGACCAACACCTTCACATACGTCCCACCGTTGATCGATTGGCATCCTGCCCGATCAATGATGAAACCTTGTCCAGTTTAGACCTTTCGTCTATTCTGATGAAACTTATAAATCCCTTTGCATCGATATAAACCCAATATCGATGATGAAACCAACTGTTGATCGATTGGCACCCTGCCCGATCAATGATGAAACCTTGTCCAGTTTAGACCTTTCGTCTATTCTGATGAAACTTATAAATTCCTTTGCATCGATATAAACCCAATATCGATGATGAAACCAACTGTTGATCGATTGGCACCCTGCCCGATCAATGATGAAACCTTGTCCAGTTTAGACCTTTCGTCTATTCTGATGAAACTTATAAATCCCTTTGCATCGATATAAACCCAATATCGATGATGAAACCAACTGTTGATCGATTGGCACCCTGCCCGATCAATGATGAAACCTTATCCAGTTTAGACCTTTCGTCTATTCTGATGAAACTTATAAATCCCTTTGCATCGATATAAACCCAATATCGATGATGAAACCAACTGTTGATCGATTGGCACCCTGCCCGATCAATGATGAAACCCTGTCCAGTTTAGACCTTTCGTCTATTCTGATGAAACTTATAAATCCCTTTGCATCGATATAAACCCAATATCGATGATGAAACCAACTGTTGATCGATTGGCACCCTGCCCGATCAATGATGAAACCCTACCCAGTTTAGACCTTTCGTCTATTCTGATGAAACTTATAAATCCATTTGCATCGATATAAACCCAATATCGATGATGAAACCAACTGTTGATCGATTGGCACCCTGCTCGATCAATGATGAAACCTTATCCAGTTTAGACCTTTCGTCTATTCTGATGAAACTTATAAATCCCTTTGCATCGATATAAACCCAATATCGATGATGAAACCAACTGTTGATCGATTGGCACCCTGCCCGATCAATGATGAAACCCTGTCCAGTTTAGACCTTTCGTCTATTCTGATGAAACTTATAAATCCCTTTGCATCGATATAAACCCAATATCGATGATGAAACCAACTGTTGATCGATTGGCACCCTGCCCGATCAATGATGAAACCCTACCCAGTTTAGACCTTTCGTCTATTCTGATGAAACTTATAAATCCCTTTGCATCGATATAAACCCAATATCGATGATGAAACCAACTGTTGATCGATTGGCACCATGCCCGATCAATGATGAAACCCTATCCAGTTTAGACCTTACGTCTATTCTGATGAAACATATGAAATCCCTTTGCGTCGATATAAACCCAATATCGATGATGAAACCCGCTATTGATCGACCGGCACCTTGCCCGATCAATGATGAAACCCTACCCAGTTTAGACCTTACGTCTATTCTAAAATCCCCCTTGCATCGATATAAGCTCAATATCGATGATGAAGTCAACCGTTGGCTGATCGGTACATCGCCCGGCCAATGATAAAATATGTCCAGTTCGTACTTTATGTCCGTTCTGATGAGAACCACATATCCTTTTCAATGTCCCACCTACAACAGTCTCTACCCAGTCTAGACCATACGTCTACTCTGACGAGACCTCCTCATTTGCATTCCGGCAAATCGTCTCCCTTACGGCACACATGGCCAATAGGACGTTTGCTGCCACCAACAAAAATTCGGTTCAAGCACCTCCTCGGATGCCGTCACGCGGTGGAGCGAGTTCCCCGTCCTTTCTCTGAAGGGGTGGACGCTCTCCTGCTGAACACGGGTCATCCGCATAAAGGCTGCTGAGACCACTACTCTTCCATACGAAGGAAATAACAACACATGAAGCAGATGTACAGCCAATCAGGGCTTAAAACTGACAGATGCAAGATATACAGCCAATCAGGGCTTAAAACTGACAGATGCAAGATATACAGCCAATCAGGGCTTAAAACTGACAGATGCAAGATGTACAGCCAATCAGGGCTTAAAACTGACAGATGTCAAATGTATAGCCAATCGGGGCTCAAAACCGACAGATACAAGATATACAGCCAATCAGGGCTTAAAACTGACAGATGCAAGATGTACAGCCAATCAGGGCTTAAAACTGACAGATGTCAAATGTATAGCCAATCGGGGCTCAAAACCGACAGATGCAAGATATACAGCCAATCAGGGCTTAAAACTGACAGATGCAAGATATACAGCCAATCAGGGCTTAAAACTGACAGATGCCAAATGTATAGCCAATCAGGGCTTAAAACTGACAAATGCAAGATATACAGCCAATCAGGGCTTAAAACTGACAGATGCAAGATATACAGCCAATTAGGGCTTAAAACTGACAGATGCAAGATATACAGCCAATCAGGGCTTAAAACTGACAGATGCAAGATATACAGCCAATCAGGGCTTCAAACTGACAGATGCAAGATATACAGCCAATCAGGGCTTAAAACTGACAGATGCAAGATATACAGCCAATCAGGGCTTAAAACTGACAGATGCAAGATATACAGCCAATCAGGGCTTAAAACTGACAGATGCAAGATATACAGCCAATCAGGGCTTAAAACTGACAGATGCAAGATATACAGCCAATCAGGGCTTAAAACTGACAGATGTCAAATGTATAGCCAATCGGGGCTCAAAACCGACAGATGCAAGATATACAGCCAATCAGGGCTTAAAACTGACAGATGCAAGATATACAGCCAATCAGGGCTTAAAACTGACAGATGCAAGATATACAGCCGATCGGGGTTCAAAACCGATAGATACAAGATATACAGCCAATCAGGGCTTAAAACTGACAGATGCAAGATATACAGCCAATCAGGGCTTAAAACTGACAGATGCAAGATATACAGCCGATCGGGGTTCAAAACCGATAGATACAAGATATACAACCAATCAGGGCTTAAAACTGACAGATGCAAGATATACAGCCAATCAGGGCTTAAAACTGACAGATGCAAGATATACAGCCGATCGGGGTTCAAAACCGATAGATACAAGATGTACAGCCGATCGGGGCTTAAGACCGATAGATGCAAGATGTACAGCCGATCGGGGCTTCAAGCCGACAGATACAAGATGTACAACCGATCGGGGCTTCAAGCCGACAGATACAAGATGTTCAGCCGGGCGGGGCTTCAAGCCGACAGATGCCAGATGGTCAGCCAGGCAGGGTTTAAAGCCGATAAAAGTCAAATGTGCTGTTGATCGGGGCCTGAAACCGACAGATGTCAGATGTGCCAGTTGATCACGGTCCAAGCCAATAGATATTCAACTGATCGAGGCTCAAGCCAAGAAGATCATGCCAGGATGAAATCCCGATATGGGGATACTGCCAAGCTATAACTGAAAGAATGAGTCAATAGCATTGAGCTAAAGATGCACCTGCGGACACCGTGCCGCTTATTCTGCACTTACGCCGTCTGCAGGTGGGGGGCATTTGTTGACAGCTAAAATATGAACAAAGATAAAGATGAGACCAGACCAGCAACGAAGACTGAAAGATGCTTGCAAAGTCAGGATTGAGGGAGGGCCCTCACTACCAACTACTTGCCCGGCTAGGACACTCTCAGGCTGAGCCGATGTCCAGTATTGTCGTCATCCAAACGGCGATACCGATGAAACTCCGGTCTATTGGCTGATGAGAAACTTCTGGATTATTCAGATGATAATGCATACACCGTTAAAGAAGGAGCCCTCGTCAGTGCTGATGCAATCAAAGGAATTAACAAGGCCAAAGAAAAGAATGGGCCTGTTGAATGGGCCTGTTAATGTGCTATTAAGGATGGGCTTGATACCCCTCGCGCCGAGAACCTCTCCATGGCAGTAGGCGCGCCGGGAAGCCCCTCCCAGGGAGTGCGCCGGGAAGCCCCTCCAAAGGAGGCGCGCCGGGAAGCCCCTCGAATGGGCGCGCCGGGAACCGGTGATGCAGGCACGCCGAGTGCCATTGATGTGAACAGGGTCCTATAAAACCCATTACTTTGCCCACAGGAAAAGGGGGACGACTGAGGGCGGACAAAAAAAAAAGAAGAGAATAGAAAAAAGAGAACAGGATAGAAGAATAGAAAAAGAATAGAGAGGGAGTCTTGCCAGGAGAGAGAGAGACCCCCCCCTCGGCTGAGAGAAGAGAAGAAGCAGAAGAAGAGAAGAAGAAAAGGCTCCAGGTGGGCTGCTAGGGGGAGGGAGAGGAGTCAATGCTCCGCCCTCCCCCCCCCCCATGTTCGCTGTTCCTTTTTCATTGTTCTCCGTATGTAGTAGTCCAAGTCTTAGTGCTTCGATTATTCATATGATTCTCCCCCTGTTCCTCCCCTTTATGTTTCTCGGCTTTAGTCCTGTAGTCGATGTAAATAATGGTAGTGGGATGAAATAAATGCAGTTGCCGTGATGGATATTAGGCAATATGAGCTTCCCTTGTCTCTATACGCATGCGTATTGTTTGTCTGAATGCCCCATGGGCGGAACGATTCAAGCTTCAGAGTTGAGTCTGTTCTTAGAGTAGGGATGAAGATAGAACTCCCACCACTGTTTAGTGGGTCGTTGGGTTCTATTCTCTCCTCCCTTCCTGTCTCAATGGTATGCCCTCCGTATACGTTCGAGTTTTTCCTCTCGAGCCTCTTATGCTGTTCGGGAACCAGAGACATCAATCTCTTGGTTTCCCGGACTGCCGGCTATAAAAGATGTATTTGAACCCGCAGATGAACGCAACCCTGGGTCTTCACTCTAACCGTTGAGTGATTAAGACCTGGAGTCCCGACGCCGAGGGTTCTTTCATCGCCGTTTTACTTCTTCGATGCCACTGTGCTAGTCTGGGGGATCAGAGACAGCCATCTCTTGACCCCCCCAGACGTCTGGCAGCAGATAGATGAAAGCTACTCAGGGCCCTAACGATGGCCTCTCCTCCTCCTGATGATTTGGTCTCTCAGCTTCCCTGGCATCCCTCTAGCAGAGGCATCCATGAAACCTCCTCCTGCACCCCCGATTCGGTCTCACTCTGAGCCATAAAACCCAGAAACTCCCGGACAGAGTACCGCAATCAAACCCTGAAATCCTTCCGCAAAACCACCTTCTCGGCGTGCAAAATTCCCCGCCGAGAGCTGTCCCGCCGAGATGCCCTCTCCCCCAGCTAAACGACAAACCCTGCCATTTAAACCTTTTTCACGTGAGCCTCCATGCAAGCCTCTCGGTGCCAGGCTCCCCGGCCAGGAGCGCGCCGGGAAGCTCCACGCCGAGACCCCCTCCCCTATAGGCCTATTCAAACCCCTCCATGCAAGCCTCTCGGCGCCACCTTCTCGGCGCGGCCAGGAGCGCGCCGGGAAGCCGCCGCCGAGACCCCCCTTTTTGAACCAATAAACCCCCGCCGAGAGGCCCTTTGGCCAGCCAAGAAACCACCGCCGAGACCCCCCTTTGGCCAACCAATAAACCTCCGCCGAGACCCTCCTCTGGCCGATAGAAAGCCATGTCGAGACCCACCTTCTTGGCCAATTGAAGTCCAGTCAGAGGCTCTTCTCTGCACTGCCATCTGTCAACCTTCTGATTTCTTCAGACATATGCCCCGGGGATGTTCAGAGATCGTCATGGATGCCTTGAGAAGACACAGTAATGGGGAAGACCTCCCCTACAGTCCTCATTCCCGATCCGGATTTCACCCTTATGAACCCAAAGGGCCATGTCATTACATGAGTTCCGAGGGATTTCAAGGGGATATTAAACGATGGCATAAATGCAAGCGATGTCCCGGGGCCCGGTGCCCATCCTCATTCGGTCATCATCCCGGCATTCCGTGGATGATGACCTATTCTCTCTTGGCATAATCCAAGTTGAGCGGACATGCTGCCGAAATTTATGCATATCCTATTGGGTGACTGTGATGTTCTCCCTCTCAACCCCGTCGGCCCACGGAGTTATGCCTTTGCATGCCCTCCGATGGTCCCTCCAAGGGGGATATAGATGTGCCATCGCACCCACATGGAGCGTGCCATGTCACGCCGGTCCCCATTCGGACTCCGGGTCAATTATGCCCGATCTTTTCCGGATCCTACTCTATCACCGCATGGGTAGTTTCCTATTCCCCACTTGGCATAGTTCAAGCTGGTGGGAATATGCCGTCGGAGCTATTCCCTAAGATAACGAACCCCTGCTTCGTCTAATCCATTTAGCGTCTTGCAAACGAATGAATTCCATTTCTTTTGAGCATGTGGCTTTACCGATGTCCTCCTCCTATCTTAGCGTTTAATCAAGGGTTGTCCTCCTTAGGGAGGACGTAATTAACGTCATAGCGTTCAGGGTATGACGGATTTCTGGTCCCGACTCGGACTTCACAATCGACTGACCATGTCAGATCGAGCGCACAATAAAATTGTCACCCCGGTGACTGGCACGCCAATAAACCAACAAACGAATAAATCAATAAATAATAAACAGATAAGATTTAAATAAGAGGAAAAAAAATCCGCGTCCACAGGCGTACCGCTGAAGGTGCCTGAGGGGCGTGCCGCTGAAGGGCGCCAGGGGCGTGCCGCTGAAGGGGCGAAGTGGGCAGTTCTGAGCCCGTTGAGAGTGCGGGTTGTGGCCCATTCGATTTTCTTCGAGGCCCACAGGTTGGAGTGTATTCTGGTAGTTGATATCTCTTCGCTGTCATGACTCCGGAGACGACTTCACTGCAGTGTGTGCATTTGTTTAGAGAGTCCGGACGGCCCATCTCCTCCGTAGTTTCTCTAGTTGGAGTCATTGTTGATGCTAGACTAGTTGGGACGTATGGGCGTGCAATTTTGCATGTCCATAGGTGGCAGAGCTACTGGAGGAAATATCTATGCTGATCTCGGGTTGGCCCGCCTCCTCTGTCGCCTGGCGGGACGCCGAGCGGGTGATTACACGCCGCAATGGGATAGCACCTTTCTTTAGCGCAGTCTTATGTCCTTCAGGCTGTGAAGGAGTATCCACGGTAGTCGCCTCAACCACTGTGCTAACCACTCCTGCCATTACAACAAACATATACATAAGGCAGGGCAAAAAGATCAATAAGGAAGAAAAGTCAGAAGGATGACAGTCACTTGGCTCATCCTTGGCCTCACTGGCAGGTGTAGGAGAAGGGAGTCTGACATCCTCCTCAGCAGCGGGGAGACTCTCCCATGTGGCTCTAGCTATTTTGGTCGCCCCTACCGTGGCTATGACAGAAGACCCTATGTCTCCCGTCTCCAGGACGACTTCCTCAGCACGTGGGGTGGTGCCGACCGCTCCTTGAGCTGAGGTCAAACAAAGAAGACGTCAAAAGAGTGAAGACGTCATGAAAAGAACACTCCTTTAGACCGCGAGGGAAAGTGATGTCACCTTCAGCTACTTGCTGAGTGGCCTCTTTCTGAGTGGCAAACTGCTCAAATGATGGAACTTCAGGCAGAGGAGTCTTAGCCGCATCAGTCGAAGGCTGCTTTGAAGAAGTTTTCCGAGCTTTCTTCGCTCGGCCTATTGCAACTTTCATCGCGGAGGCCGCTCTCTTTTTACCAGGTGGCAGTGGAGTAGTGGTCGGCACTGGTGCGGGAACCTCAAAATATTCCGGCTTCTGAGCCTGGGAAATGATTTTTCTATAAAGTCCATGCTGCTTTATATCTGGACGGTCTGTCAAATGAAGCACATGCCGTTATAAAGGAACTGAGCAACAAACCACTCTACATGTCAACTGAAGAGGACTTACCTGCCCGACCGTTGTAAAAAGACGAGAGAGGCCAATACTGATAAGCCACCTCCTTGCTTCGGGATGCAGCCTCCCGAACGAGCCAACAGACGTCGCCAATCTTCTTGCACTTCTCGACTAGGTCGGCCAAGTCCACGTGACAATGAGAAGCTATGCAATGATATAAGCCAAGATGGTCGAAGCCCCAGACGTCGGCATAATGAAAAGAAACAAACAAAGGCTTGTCCAGAACACTTGCTACGGGACTGTCAAGGGTCAGTTCGTGGATATTCATCAAGACAAACAGCCAAGACGTATGTTGATAATATGTCGGGGTTCTGTCTTCTCTATTTACAAACACCAGGTACGGGCAAAAGCGGTCCACCTCGCACTTCCATGAAACTGCTTTGGAGAGCGGCTCCTCAATGGGGAATGGGTACTGCTGAAGCTCCAAGCGGGAACCACCAATTTGGCACAGATGTTCTAAATTCTGCGTGAAAGTATCTTCATCTATGACAGCAAGCACATGCACCAGCTGTTCAGTTGCTTCCTCTTTTGCGGCTTTCCTGCATGCTATATACGCCTCTACCTCCTTCGGGTGTTGGGAGAACAGCCTCTTCAAATGGGCTTCTTCAATATCAAAAACTGGCCCAGGCTGCTGGATCAGAAAGGTGCGCTCAGCTACATCCCAGCATGCCACCCTGGCATTGCGATAAAAGCCCGTTCGAGCATTCCACCACTTTATATACTCTGGAGTGACTCGAGGAGTGCGGTTCGGCACCGGCACTCTGAAAATATTGGCGTCCCGACGGTGGAAGTAGTCCCACCAGGAGCGACCCTCAGCTACAACAGTCGAGTCGTGCTTCGACCTATTATCCAGAGGAAACAGGGCAACCGAAGGCGAGATGTGCTGATCATAGCCGAAATTTCGGCCAAACTTGAAATGATAATAGGGTTCTAAATGAACCACGCCCCCCTTTCTAAACACTAAGACACTGGGGCAAATTGATAAAGCCCAGTCAATGAGCTCAGGCTCCAAGATTGGTCGGGTCACGGTGTTGCCTGAAATGAAATGTGTGAAAGTCTCCACTGCCTCGAGCTTACATTTACGCTCACGATTCACCAATGGAGCGGAATGTGCGGCCAAATTCCAAAAATGGATGGTCCCCGCTGAATCCATCGGAACCCTTGTCAGTCGGCCCCGAATGGAGAAAAGCTGATGAGATACTGGACCGGGTTCAGCGCTAGCAAACTCCAGCATCCTGGGATACAATGTCACTATCTGCAGAGTCCTGGGAGCCAGCTCTGGGAACAAATTGCACACCCAGGCATTGAAGAAATGAAACGGCCCCACTGTTCTGAAAGAGCGTGGGATCCGATGCCTATGAATATCTCCAAGAGATTTGTAGATCAGGCAGAGTGCTGCTGGACATAGTGGAAGCCGCATGTCCCAAGCCATCTGACAAGCCGGGTATATTGCCTCCGGCCTAATAACTGTCTCATCTCCCTGTGGGAGGGTAAAAGTGCACAACCAGAAAGTAAGGTAAGCCGCACAATGCGTAAGGGGATCCACCCCAGTGGGATTCGGTCCTCCGCGACTAATCCGTCGAAGGGAAGCGGGCAGCACCGACTTGAACTTGGGTGGTCTGCTGCGCTTACCCGTAACAGGAGCTACATGGGGGAACTCACTATACTTCAGAGGGCCGTCGAAGAAATACTGAATCCAATGTCCTACTCGGACTCTCAATTTGCTGCTTTCCTCTCGGGGCTGATACCCCTTCGAGGATCCTCTATTCAGCGCCAAGCAGAGGGAGCGGTACGCTTTCATCAAGTACCGGTATGAATAGCCGAAGTAATATTCACCTTCACCATCTGTCTCGTCCTTGATGAAGTCATGAAGATAGACCTCCTCATAGGGCTCTCCATTGATCGGCAGACCCGACAGCTGTGACAGGCTCCAAAGGTCCAGAGAAGTTTCGCCCTCCGCTGTATAGAAAGTATTGAACTGCGGGCAGAACACTTCGAACATGCCGCAGCACAACCCTTTCGAGATGGGGTACCTGAAACGGGATGCATACACACTGTGATACACCCCGGCCCTGACCAGCAACGTCACATACTCCTTCAGAACATATTCTGTGAATTCTACCGCTCCTACACGGAAGAGATGGGCGTCGGTCACTTTCGTGTCAGCGAACCATCCAGCAGCAAACTGAAATTTGAACTGGACGGCCAAGCAGTTCAGGACGAATGGCTCGTCTCTATAGCCCCACTTGATGGGTGCCAAGAATAAACCGTAGCCGGGTTTCTCTCTGTTGACCCGACCTACAGTTGTCACGCCCCGAGCGCGGAAGATTACTCGGAGGCGTGACGCATCTATATGGATCGTGTCAATCATGTAAATATCAGAGTGCGCAAATAACTAAGCTTTAACTCAAAATTAATACAAATAGTACGAGCTGACAATTGTCACAACTAATCAAAGGACAAATACATATGTTCCCAGAGTCCAACGACTAGGCTTCAAATCTTAAGCAGTTCTAATCAAGTTGACTAATACAAATGGCATAGATGAATTGATACAACTGACATAAGTGAACTAATACAATAACACAAAGGACATCCCAATTAACATGACAATTGATGACTCCATTCTACACTCATCACTCAGACTCATCCCCTTCTGTGTTCTGGCCGATATCCAAACTACCTGAAAAGGTTAGAAAAAACAACTAGATGAGCAAATCGCTCAGTATGAATTACATCTCAAGATTTAACATGCTTTAAGTGGTTTACAAGTTCGATTAATGTCAGTAAAGTTATGCATGTAGATGAGTAGATATCAAGGATTGTAAAAATCGACAAGAGCAGTGAAGGAATAACAAGTGAGAGTATAAGGATTCAAACTTCAATGCGGCAATAGCAAGAGATTCAAGCAAGTAATAACTGGAATTAACGAAAATCTTTCCAAGAGAGTAAGAACTCATGTCAAGCAAGTAATAGAAAGTAATATAAATTCAAGCATGTAAATCTGAAATTGGCTATTTATCAATTTCATTCAAACAAAACTTTACCCTTCTGCGGGTCTCAATTCAAATCAATCAAGTAATATCACGAGAATGAGTGGAATGTCTAAAGCCTAGCAAGCAAGTACTTCGGTGCAATGCCAAACACCGTGGTCAATAAACTCTCATGGGCACAGGTACCTTCGGGTGCTCCTCCCAAGACCAGACCGGGCCCTATATGCACAGCATTAATCATGTCTGTCGACATCCACTCTCATTTATAGCCAATATGGAATTTCAAGGTTTGACCAGTATGATATATAAGGTAGAATTATGGAATGAAATCCAATGGCGCATTAATGTGTAGGGATGAACTAGGAGTGGAAACCAGTAACGTTTGATACACGGAAAAAAACTAGATAAGAGAGGTGCCTTATGGGCCACCTGACAATTTTAGAAACGACACCCTCACTGTGGGATGCCCTTCCTAGGAATTATACAGGGTTTAGAGGACTCTGTCAGGAGTTAAATATCACCTCTCAGGCTGCCATCTATCAGTGGAGATGGCAAAAGTGAAAGCCTAACGATCAGGTTAACGCAATGAGCCAGCTGTAGTTCATCGCGTCAACCCTGCAGTTCATCGCGTCAACCCTGCGAACAGGCTGGGTCGACTCATCAGTTCATCGCGTCAACCCTGCGAACAGGCAGGGTCGACTCATCAGTTCATCGCGTCAACCCTGTGAACAGGCAGGGTCGACTCATCAGTTCATCGCGTCAACCATGTGAACTAGCAGGGTCGACTCATCAGTTCATCGCGTCAACCCTGTGAACTGGCAGGGTCGACCCTGTGAGCAGGCAGGGTCGACTCATCAGTTCATCGCGTCAACGCGATGAACTGGCAGGGTCGACCCTGTGAACAGGCAGGGTCGGCTCATCAGTTCATCGCGTCAACCCTGTGAACTGGCAGGGTCGACCCTGTGAGCAGGCAGGGTCGACTCATCAGTTCATCGCGTCAACGCGATGAACTGGCAGGGTCGACCCTGTGAATAGGCAGGGTCGACTCATCAGTTCATCGCGTCAACGCGATGAACTGGCAGGGTCGTCTCTGCAGTTCATATTTGCTCAAAATGGTTTAAGGTATTAATCTTTGATTAAACTAGGGTATTAACATTTGATTTAAGTTTATTTAGGTAAAACTGATGACATGGATAGATAGAGAAAACTGTAAGGATTATAGATCTTTATTCATGCATTCGTTTCATGCTTTAGTTGCTTAAATATCAGAATTTTAACATGACGTATTATTCAAGTTTTCATTTTTAAATGAACTAAATGGAGACAAGGTTTCTAGATAGGCTACCTAACAGATTAATTAGGTATGCTAGTTAGTTAGTAGATCAACTAACATGTTAATTAGGTATGTTAATAGGTTAGTTAAACTAATAAGTTACGTAAAAACACGATAAAACTTGCGTTAGACGGATATATCATATGGATATGAAGCTAATACATGCCAACTACCCTAGATTGAAGCTAATACATGCTAATCATCTTGGGTATAAGGCTACTACATGCTAATTATCTTGGTACGAGGCGAATACATGCTAATCATCCTAGATTTAAGCTAACACATGCTAATTATTCTAGGTATGAGACTAATACTTGCTAATTATCTTGCGTATGAAGCTAATACACGCTAATCATCCTAGATTTAAGCCAACACATGCTAATTATTCTAGGTATGAGACTAATACTTGCTAATTATCTTGGGTATGAAGCTAATACATGCTAATCATCCTAGATTTAAGCCAACACATGCTAATTATTCTAGGTATGAGACTAATACTTGCTAATATTTGCTAATACATGCTAATTATTCTGGGTATAATGCTAATACATGCTAATTATCTTAGGTATGAAGCTAATACATGCTAATCATCCTATATTTAAGCTAACACATGCTTTATGAACACTAAATATCGCATGGAAATGAGCCTAATACTAAATGCCTAGACTAATCATCCTAGATTAGCTACTAGTTTAGTTAAAAGTTGAGAACACCTACTTGTTGGAAGATCGTAGCAGCAGAACCCTTCTTTGTAATCCCTGCAGAGCTTTGCCCCAACCTTAGCTAGCCTAGAATGGGGGTAGCAAAAGGGGTATGTTTATAGGGTTGTCATGGCCGAATGGGAGGCAAGATCTAAAATAATGGGGCTTTACAGCTTCTGCAGGTTGGAGAGATAAGGGATAATGTTTGGACAGCCAATCCATGGCCCAGATCGTAAAATCTGTCTCCCACATTCATACACGATCCCTCTTCAATGTGCACACTTTCAAAATCTGTACATCCTCAAAGTCTATACATTGGCTTCACAAAGTCTGCACATCACAAAGTCTGTACATTGCTATTGCTAGCCTATTCACTAAGTCTGTACATCACAAGTCTGTACATCCTCTCCCTCTCAAAGTCTATACATTGGCTTCCTCTCAAAGTCTGTACATCACTTCCTCTCAAAGTCTGTACATCACAAAGTCTATACATTGGCTATTGCTAGCTTATTCACAAAGTCTGTACATCACAAGTCTGTACATCTTCTCCCTCTCAAAGTCTATACATTGGCTTCCCTCTCAAAATCTATACATTGCCTGAGCATAGTCATGAAGTCTGTACATTGCACTGTGCATCATTCTTCTAAGTCTATACAACGAGGTGAAGTCTGTACATCCATTAGTGATCTTCCAAGTCTGTACGTTGCTAGCTTATAATGTATAATTAATTGGCACAAAAGGTAAATGGTGGATGCTAGGATTTGAACACTGGTCATTGGGTTGAAAGGCAAGTTACTTAACCAACTACACTAGGAAGCCACTTCTTAAGTGAATACTCTTTACATATGATAACTACGTGTTCCAACTTCTTACTTAATCTAGAGTTTATCTAATATATTTTTTTTGGGGAAATATTATATATATATATATTATACGGGATGCTACAACAGTGGTGTCCCACCTAGCTGGTGTGAATTCTGGAGCCCATGTCAGCATTTTCTACTCTACCTCCAGCTCTGTTACCCCCAAGACGGTGTTCCACTTGCGCCGCTCTCCCGGGAGATAGATGGTGTCTCCGCGATACACGGAGCCTTTCAAGCTTTCCCGGTCCACCAACATGGCCCGTTCCACCATCCGAGCCAGCATGACGTCTCTCTTCCCCGAGACACTGAAAGTGCAGATGAATGGTGCAAGATGACGATCCTTTGGGAAGTCCGGGCGATATCCGTCATCGCGATTGAAGTTCAGCCCTCCCTCGACGGTCACAACGCGAGATGAGGATACTGTGTCTGTTTCGGAGTCGGAGGATTCATCGACTATGGCGATCCTCCCAAGACCCCGGTCCAGTTGTCCGACGTTCCTCCAAGTTACAACAGGGCCAAACACCCTACCCTGGGAAGAAGCGTCGACATCAGCAGCGCCGGAAGCAACACGGCTGGAAGAGGAGGCCATTTCAGCAGCTGCAGATAAAATCAAGGAAAAATAAGATGATATGAAGAGAAAAATAGAAAAGAAAATTTCAAGAAAAATTTTGACAGGATCTCCCCTTATCCGGAGCATGCCCAGAAGTCAAATAGGAGAACACCCACCAAGAGGGGGTGACTCCGCAATGAAGAGGGATGTAGTCCCATATAAGAACCAAAGAAGAAGCCCTGCGGAGGAGGGGGAGGCTCTCCACGCTGACTGCCACTGCGAATGGAGGATGAGGAAGCTAAAGAGAGAGAAAGCTCGATGCAAAATGAGCTTTCCCCCATCCTCTCGGCGCCTAAATAGGCAAAGCCAGAAGGCGCGCCGAGATGACCCCCGCGCCTGGTGAAGAAAGCGACAAAAGGCGCGCCGAGAATCCACCGGCGCCGAGAGCGCTAGGCCAAGAAAAGGCGCGCCGAGAGCCCAAAGTGGAAAAGGCGAGCCGAGACTATTTTCGCGCCGAAATGGGCGTGTCGGGATCGTCAGCGGCGCCGGTTAGCTCACCAGGGGTGCTGCAATCATCAGATCAAGCCAAAGATGCTGGTATCCGTCCAAGTGTGCTTATGAAGCACCGGGATTATGCCAGCAGATTGAAGATTCAGAGTCACAAGAATGAACGATGAACAATGAGCAGGAGCAGACCTGAAGAAATTGCGAGGTGCGGTGCAATGTACACCCGCATGTCCCGTGTCACTCATCCTTTGCTTACGCCACCTACGGGTGGGGGGCATTTGTTGACACCTACAAATATACCAGGAGAGGCCAAAGCAGACTCAGGGCTCTGAAGGCAGATCAGAGGTGCGGCTCCTGTACCATCCCAGGAAGCTTTAAGAATCAGAATAGAAGAGATCCACTACCCCTAACACTTTATCCGGCTAAAGCCATATTTGGTTAGGCCGCTGCCCAGTACTGCTATCATTCAGATAGTGAGGCTGATAAAACTATAACAAAATCCAGGCAACCATCTGCCCGCTAAAAAGGATCTTCAGATAATTCTGATGCTCACAAAAAGGGGTTCAGGTGGCCTCACGCTCGGTCGTGACTACAAGGCGTTAGGCAACCTCGGGCAGAGCGTCTACTCTGAGAAGCCCACCACGCCAATGAAGGGAGCCCACTATGTTGAGCCCGGCGCCGAATGATGGAAAATGGGCCAAGCCCAACATGAGTTGAGGCGGGCCGAGAAGCTTCTTGCTGGCACACCGGGGAGCTCGTGCCGAGAGGCTGAGGGCCATCCCTCTATAAAGACACCCTTGCCTTCGAACAAAAAAAGACGGACAAAGGAAGGAGAAGGGAATAGAAAGAAGAGACAGAAAAACAAGAGAGAAAAAAATACAGAGAGCAGTAGCCACTGAAAGAAAAGGGAGCTCGAGAGCCTTCTAAGGAAGCTGAGGAGAAGAAAGAGTTACAACGATTCGAAGGAAGAAGCAAGGTGGGGTTGGCTGCTGACGCCCCGAGGGGCTACAGTTCTTCTTCTCCTTTGTTCTATCTGAATATTTTCTTTTTTTTTCTTTTGTATCTCTGCTTTCGAGCATCTTTGCTCCAGTAGTATTGAATGCCAATGTAACCCTGTTCTCAGGGATAGAGTCGGTGTATACGTTTTTTTTTTGTTCGATTTCTCTTTTGAGTTGAATTCTTGTACGCCGTTTTGATGAAATAGTCAATAAAAGTGGGCTGAGTTTTGCCCTTTTCATTATCTTTTTCTCTTCCCCTGCATCCGGGGTTTGATATATGCAACGGCTACCGCAAGTTACATAGATCTTACAGTTTAATCTTCGAAGGTTTCCCTGCTATTCTTTTTCATCACCTCGTGTCCACATCAAGGGCCTGAGACAGTCCATCTCATGGCTTCTCGTCTGTGAAATGAAGAGGGATAGTGTAACGACCCGAGAATCCGATTATCGGGAAGGCCCGATAACCCGAGACTCGCACCGCCGCCCACGAGCCGGGAGGACTCGGAAGGGCTAAAAGGAGTGTGGAGGCACGAAGAAATAGGAAATAAAGCAGGACAACCAACAACAACAAGCTGAAAGAAAGAACAACTACAGCTACAACAGAGTCCAGTCCAACAGAAAGTACAGTCTAAAGCAGTAAAGCGCACCACATGCCAAGTGAACACTCGGCCCGGCAAGTTGGCAACTGAGAACCGCCGCTCCGCACCCTCGAACCTCGAGGAAGAACCGCTACACCTGAAAAGCAGGGAATGAGTCTCCAGAACAGAGACTCAGCAGGGATCCTGCGGAACCCCAACCGGAAACAACGGCGGTAGCGGAAAGGAGAGCTACAACTACAGCAGGAACAGCAAACCGGTGGCCGGTCAAAAAAAACTCGGCACTACAGCTACTCCTACTGCCAGAAGGCAGACCTCGATCACGCAGTCGAAGCTACCAAACCACGCTAGTACCACCTACCGAAGTAAGAACACACGGCAATCACACCGTAAAGGCCTGTCCCCCGGACAGTCAACCTGGACACGCTGTCCAAGGTGCAACCCCGACCATCCGATCGCGGGTACCGCACAACAAGACCCAACCTCGGTAAAGTCACTAGCACTAATCTCATGACGCGAAAACCAACACACGCATCACGGCGAACCAACCGAAACTCAACGGTCAACACGACCGAAAACCCGAAGGTCAAGACACAGAAATTGACAGTCTGTCACTCCGTACTCGACAGGAGTACCACCCACTAGAAGCACAGCCGGTAGCGTCCCCTAACGTCTTACACCGCACCGCAGGTGAACCGCCTGACGTGGTAGGTCCTACCCGAGGCGCGAACACCGTTACAAGTAACCACAAACAAGTGACTAGCTGGGGTCACGCCCGTCGACGTGTGTCCACTGTCCCCAACCACGTGTGCACACACAGACCACGCGTCCTAGGTCTGGCCCTCTGACCGGTTTTCTCCCGTAGCTGGACTCTGGCTACCGACGAGGGGCCTATGGTAACCGGTCCACAAACCGTCTCGAAAGGTGGGTGCCCGTACACCACTCCCAGGTGAGACCAACACCTCGTACTGGTGGGCTACGACTAGTGGAGGGTCACTGAAGGAGTAGACTCTCAACTCAACAGAAAACAACGTCCGAATCCGACGACGTACGGGGACAACCCCGCGTACCGGCCCCGTCGCACGGTGACCACAGTCGGAGAAGAAACAGGACTCACAGTCCACGGCCACGCACGCACCGTGCACTAGAGTCGAGAAAACTCAAGTGACGCTAAGCCACTGGACTCTGGACAGTCCTCTAGACACACTACAGCCAATGGTCCTTGAGTCACAAGACTCGGGGTCAAGACCGTTGCACGCAACAGCACAAGGCCGTCGATCTAGCCCAATCTCTAGGTCGAAAATCACGATATCACGAATACCGAGATAACACACGAGTTGCCAAGACCATTCCCTTGGGAAGGGAACGCAAGGGACAAAGGCCACTCACACGGGCCACACGAAAAACACAGAAGCACGATTCCCAAGGCAGCACACAAGCCGCCACGACGATTTCCCATCTTGAAGCAAGCGGGAAACCTCCAGCCCCAGGCCGGACAACTGGACTCGCAGTCCAAGGCCAAACACATGGCCCACACGGGAATCGCCTTCCAAAGGAACCCACGATATACGGGAGAGACCCCACCGCACACACACCGACACACGGTGACTCGATCAAGCGTAACACGAAAGCCCGGAATACATGGGGTCACCCGGACCCACCACACCGACGGGCACGTGAATCGAGGTAACACGGTCCCTCCCGACACCCCAAAAACAAGGACACGGAACCCATGGGGTGTCCAGGATACTCACAAGGCCGGAGGTCGACCACTGGGTCCCAACCGGGTCGACCGGAGACCAACACAATGCGAACGGACGCTAAAAGGTAACCCGGACCCTTAAGCGCACGGGCACGTAAAACGAGGTAAACGGAACCTCCAGACACCCCAAAACACGGTCACGGAACTCCACTGGGTGTCCAAGGCACACACGGCCCAAGGGGAGCACGATCAGCCGCAGACCGCCCGCCCCGGGCAGCCCGGCTGGTCCCTCCAAGAACGCGCTACACGTGCATAGCGCGTTCAGCCAGAACGCGCTATACGTGCCTAGCGCGTTTAACACGAACGCGCTACATGACCATAGCGCGACCAGGCCAGGTCGCGCTATGATCCTATAGCGCGACAACCAGAACGCGCTGGGGCCGTAAGGATCGACCCAAACCGCCTTACTGTTCATCTTCTCCGATGAACGCGCCCTGTCGGGGCAGTGCGACCTTCAAGAACGCGCTACTGGATCTCAGTCCGCGCCCGGAAACGGTAGAAACCGCGGGAAAAGCCATGCCACGCCCCGTTCACCCCCAGGCGAAGGGGAAACAAAAGGGGAAACCTTCCCCAAGCCCCTAGGCATGCATCTAAACCCCTGGATCGCCCAAAAATACCATAAAACGGGAGATCCGGCTCACACCCCAAAAACACACATTTTCCCCAAAACGCCCCGTTTAGCCCGCTCGGCTCACCACGGCCTACGAAACTTGCGGGAAAGGAAGTACACGGGCTGAGGGTCCATCACCCTACCTCCACCGAAGAAACGACGCGTCGTGGACGCCGATCCACGAAGAAAACGCCGCGAAACCCTCGCCGGCTCGCGATCGCGCCACCAAGCTTCCACGCGCCTCCTCCGCCTCGATCCTCACCTGTCCTCGCCCGCATCCTCGCCCGTGCCACCTCCACCTCGCCCCCGCCTCGCTCCGTCGGCCGCCGGAGAAGAGAGGGGAGAAAGAGGGCGTGAGAGAAGAGAGAGGGAGGGAAGAGAGAAATGAGAGGGGGAGAGAGAAAAGGGTTAGTATATATAGGAAAACCCGAAAATTTGATAAATTCAGAAAATTACGAAAAATTACCTCCGCGATCCTCGGAAGGAACACAACGCAGTGGTACTGTCCCGGAGTCGTAGAACGCCACGGTTTGCCCTGCAAAGAGTTCCGAAGGCACATCAGGGAAAAAACACGTGTAAAGCACAAAATACACTCCGAGACCCACTACAATGATCCGAAAAATATCTGAAAAATCCGGGGCATTACAGCCCTCCCCCTTAAAGGAATTTCATCCTCGAAATTCAGGACCAAGCACGAAGTCACAGGGGAAGAACACTGAACGAACTGACAACGCTGTCAGAGCCCCAGCACAGAAAACTTCGATTCTCACAAAACACCGATCCTGAGGGACACATCCAGACTTACAATCACGAACAACACCTCGCTCCTCGCGCCGAGCACACTGGCCAGCAGAGCAGGCATATACCAAAGGACACAGTCCGGCATCACCTCAGACAATGCGAGAATCAACCATGGCACCGCAGCCACAATCTCGCTCACCGAGGAATCACAACCCTCGACACGAACAACAGCTACCGATTCATCCAATGGTCGGCAGACAAATCGCACATCAGCTTCGCAGCCAGCTGACAGGTCGCACACCCTCCTCAAGGGAGCAACCAACACAGAGCCTCCACCGGCTCAGGCAGCCATCTCAACAGACCGCAACTAGAACATCGGCTCAGCACCAAGAAACACCACACACATGGCAAGCCGAAAGCCGGACATAACACTATGCCAACTCTCGTCAGAAGACAAACTTCGACAAAGCCCAGATCCCATCCGGAAAGGCACATCACAGAAACGACCACCAAAGGTCTCGCTGGCACACGGCTCTCGCCACGCTCGAGCCCCAACAACCAGCATCTTCTGTCTCTGAAAAGACCATCCACTGGTCACTAACTGCTCGTCAACGGGAAACCTCCGCTTGCTCAGCTTCTTCCTTCTTTCCTGGTCCTCGACCGGGTCCAAAGGAAACATTCCAAACCTCGGCAAGCCATCCGTCGACTCACACACAGACTGAAGCCGCATCTCGAGCAGCACTCCTCTCGGACACCGCATCCGAGCTCGAACATCGCTCCAACTCGACCCTCTCGGGGAGCACAACGAAACCGAATGATGGATCCTGGTGTCTTCAGTCATCACCTCACTGGACTCAGACTTACAGGGGAACCATCCCACGCTGGTCACCAAACCAGGGATAACAATTGCGACACCAACGTCCTATCAAGGACCATCCTCCGACGCCCATTTCACAAAAGGCCTCCGCCCACAGGCGTCACTCATCCATCTGGTCTCATCAAATCCTTCGATCAATGCAAGTGGACACCCGCCAATCCCGATTCCGCCCTTATCACAGAGCCACGGGACACCACCTGAACAGTGCTCACGGGTCCCTAAGCAATAACCATCTCACCGCCACAATCCGACAAGACCGTAGAACCAACAGACACTGTTGTGGTCGGTCACACGGTTAGGCTCATCAGCCACTCATAGCCGTCAACCGGGACCCATAGCCTGCCAGAGACCACTTCCTCAAAGCACGATCTCAACCGAGGACACGATTGGGAACACAAGTCGGGCGCCAAGCCACCGACTCTGACCAACACGTCCTCGACCTCCGTCAGGCGACATCCTCAACAACCTCATCCAGGTCCAACACCGACGCCTGACTCGGCTTCCTTCACAGGAACAGGGTACTCATGCGGCGCACTAGTCAGCACTTTTCCCAACACTCCATCCTGCCAGTGCCAACAACCATAATACCACGAGCAACGGCACGGCAACAACACGTTTCACACCGAGGAACCCATCCTCCGATGCTCAACGTGAACTCAGGAATCCGCCCGTAGCAACCAACGCTACGATCCTGAACCAGTGGGTTATGGGCCCACCACGCTTCCGCTGCGCACTCAAATCCGCGCGCACAGCCGAGAAAGCAAACACCGCCCAACCAGCACTCGTCCTTCCGGAACAGCGCCAGCACCCTCACACGACAAGGGAATGGGCACGACTTCTCACAGGCAACCACCCTGCCAAGACAAGGAGCACGTCTCGCACGGACTTCATGGCATACAAGGCCAACCAATCCGAACACGCAATGCAAGACGACGAACCTTAACCCAACACAATCTCTCCAACCAAAGGGGAGACCAAACGCACTTCCGACCAACGGAAGAACTCCACGCTCGACCTGACCTCAAACCTCGCGCACGCTGGAAACAGCACCATCCAGCACCAAGGAAAACCATCGCTTCCATCAGGTCAGCGCCTCCGACACACTCGACGAGTGTCACGTCGGACCACAATCACAGCATCTCTCGATGCACCACCGCTGCAATTCCTCGAACTGCAACACGGCATGCCAAGAGCCGCAACACGAGCCATAACCGACAACCGCCGATGCTCACCCTCGAGTCCCGAAACTCACCGCGGAGCCTTCACATCTCAAGCCAACTCCAGGGCGAACACAACCCAATCGCACACAAGAGTGCATGAGCAAGACTTACTGGGACACCACAGCCCAATCTTGCCTCGAATTCCACAAAACAACCGGGACCGACACGTCATTTCTGACGCCATAGAGCACGACAGGATATCAGGCTCGATGAAACGGCAGCTCACCGAGAAGATCCTCCGCTCACCCGAGCACACTTCTCGATCAGAACACCCACTCTGCCACCTTAAACCATAACCTGAACACCTCAGGGGCTGGACAAACCTCAAGCTGGAGTGGCCAAAACCGACAGCAGCTCCCTCAGAGCACGCTCACGGCCACTTAACCACGAAAAATCCTTACCAGCCACCTGACCACGCTGCAGGTTCCTCAAACGCAGCACCGTGAACTCACGCCTGCGAGCAACCTCTGCCCAACGTAGTACAACCAGGGCCACCACCGATGAGGGAGAAGGCTCTCGACCTCGATCCTAAGACCCCATGCTAGCACGAAAGCCGCGGACAGCAACCACCTTCACAGCGCCGCACAGCGCACTCAAGCTCTCAAGCGAGAAACAAGGCGGAAAGCGAACACAAAACCCTAAGCCACCTGCCGACTGTACTGGACCTTACGGACTCTGATCACTGTAATATTTCGAATTCCTATGTACGTCCACAACCACCGCTCTGATACCAGCTATAACGACCCGAGAATCCGATTACCGGGAAGGCCCGATAACCCGAGACTCGCACCGCCGCCCACGAGCCGGGAGGACTCGGAAGGGCTAAAAGGAGTGTGGAGGCACGAAGAAATAGGAAATAAAGCAGGACAACCAACAACAACAAGCTGAAAGAAAGAACAACTACAGCTACAACAGAGTCCAGTCCAACAGAAAGTACAGTCTAAAGCAGTAAAGCGCACCACATGCCAAGTGAACACTCGGCCCGGCAAGTTGGCAACTGAGAACCTCCGCTTCGCACCCTCGAACCTCGAGGAAGAACCGTTACACCTGAAAAGTAGGGAATGAGTCTCCAGAACAGAGACTCAGCAGGGATCCCGCGGAACCCCAACCGGAAACAACGGCGGTAGCGGAAAGGAGAGCTACAACTACAGCAGGAACAGCAAACCGGTGGCCGGTCAAAAAAAACTCGGCACTACAGCTACTCCTACTGCCAGAAGGCAGACCTCGATCACGCAGTCGAAGCTACCAAACCACGCTAGTACCACCTACCGAAGTAAGAACACACGGCAATCACACCGTAAAGGCCTGTCCCCCGGACAGTCAACCTGGACACGCTGTCCAAGGTGCAACCCCGACCATCCGATCGCGGGTACCGCACAACAAGACCCAACCTCGGTAAAGCCACTAGCACTAATCTCATGACGCGAAAACCAACACACGCATCACGGCGAACCAACCGAAACTCAACGGTCAACACGACCGAAAACCCGAAGGTCAAGACACAGAAATTGACAGTCTGTCACTCCGTACTCGACAGGAGTACCACCCACTAGAAGCACATCCGGTAGCGTCCCCTGACGTCTTACACCGCACCGCAGGTGAACCGCCTGACGTGGTAGGTCCTACCCGAGGCGCGAACACCGTACAAGTAATCACAAACAAGTGACTAGCTGGGGTCACGCCCGTCGACGTGCGTCCACTGTCCCCAACCACGTGTGCACACACAGACCACGCGTCCTAGGTCTGGCCCTCTGACCGGTTTTCCCCCGTAGCCGGACTCTGGCTACCGACGAGGGGCCTACGGTAACCGATCCACAAACCGTCTCGAAAGGTGGGTGCCCGTACACCACTCCCAGGTGAGACCAGCACCTCGTACTGGTGGGTTACGACTAGTGGAGGGTCACTGAAGGAGTAGACTCTCAACTCAACGGAAAATAACGTCCGAATCCGACGACGTACGGGGACAATCCCGCGTACCGGCCCCGTCGCACGGTGACCACAGTCGGAGAAGAAGCAGGACTCACAGTCCACGGCCACGCACGCACCGTGCGCTAGAGTCGAGAAAACTCAAGTGGCACTAAGCCACTAGACTCTGGACAGTCCTCTAAACGCACTACAGCCAACGGTCCTTGAGTCACAAGACTCGGGGTCAAGACCGTTGCACGCAACAGCACAAGGCCATCAATCTAGTCCAATCTCTAGGTCTAAAACCACGATAGCACGAGTACCGAGACAACACACGAGTCGCCAAGACCACTCCCTCGGGAAGGGAACGCAAGGGACTAAGGCCACTCACACGGGCCACACGAAAAAACACAGAAGCACGATTCCCAAGGCAGCACGCAAGCCGCCACGACGATTTCCCATCTTGAAACAAGCGGGAACCTCCAGCCCCAGGCCGGACAACTGGACTCGCAGTCCAAGGCCAAACACATGGCCCACACGGGAATCGCCTTCCAAAGGAACCCACGATATACGGGGGAGACCCCACCGCACACACACCGACACACGGTGACTCGATCAAGCGTAACACGAAAGCCCGGAATACATGGGGTCACCCGGACCCACCACACCGACGGGCACGCTGAATCGAGGTAACACGGTCCCTCCCGACACCCCAAAAACAAGGACACAGAACCCATGGGGTGTCCAGGATACTCACAAGGCCGGAGGTCGACCACTGGGTCCCAACCGGGTCGACCGGAGACCAACACAATGCGAACGGACGCTAAAAGGTCACCCGGACCCTTAAGCGCACGGGCACGTAAAACGAGGTAAACGGAACCTCCAGACACCCCAAAACACGGTCACGGAACTCCACTGGGTGTCCAAGGCACACACGGCCCAAGGGGAGCACGATCAGCCGCAGACCGCCCGCCCCGGGCAGCCCGGCTGGTCCCTCCAAGAACGCGCTACACGTGCATAGCGCGTTCAGCCAGAACGCGCTATACGTGCCTAGCGCGTTCAACACGAACGCGCTACATGACCATAGCGCGACCAGGCCAGGTCGCGCTATGATCCTATAGCGCGACAACCAGAACGCGCTGGGGCCGTAAGGCGCGACCCAAACCGCCTTACTGTTCATCTTCTCCGATGAACGCGCCCTGTCGGGGCAGCGCGACCTTCAAGAACGCGCTACTGGAGTATAGCGCGTTCTCAGTCCGCGCCCGAAAACGGTGGAAACCGCGGGAAAAGCCATGCCACGCCCCGTTCACCCCCAGGTGAAGGGGAAACAAAAGGGGAAACCTTCCCCAAGCCCCTAGGCATGCATCTAAACCCCTGGATCGCCCAAAAACACCATAAAACGGGAGATCCGGCTCACACCCCAAAAACATGCATTTTGCCCAAAACGCCCCGTTTAGCCCGCTCGGCTCACCACGGCCTACGAAACTCGCGGGAAAGGAAGTACACGGGCTGAGGGTCCATCACCCTACCTCCACCGAAGAAACGATGCGTCGTGGACGCCGATCCACGAAGAAAACGCCGCGAAACCCTCGCCGGCTCGCGATCACGCCACCAAGCTTCCACGCGCCTCCTCCGCCTCGATCCTCACATGTCCTCGCCCGCATCCTTGCCCGCGCCACCTCCACCTCACCCCCGCCTCGCTCCGTCGGCCGCCGGAGAAGAGAGGGGAGAAAGAGGGCGTGAGAGAAGAGAGAGGGAGGGAAGAGAGAAATGAGAGGGGGAGAGAGAAAAGGGTTAGTATATATAGGAAAACCCGAAAATTCGATAAATTCAGAAAATTACGAAAAATTACCTCCGCGATCCTCGGAAGGAACACAACGCAGTGGTACTGTCCCGGAGTCGTAGAACACCACGGTTTGCCCAGCAAAGAGTTCCGAAGGCACATCAGGGAAAAAACACGTGTAAAGCACAAAATACACTCCGAGACCCACTACAATGATCCGAAAAATATTCAAAAAATCCGGGGCATTACAGATAGACTCAGTGGTTCTGCTCCCAGCGAGGTCCTAGAGGGAAGGCCATCTCCTCCCTGGATCATCCTCTCTATAATCATCTGAACTGGTCATCGAATCGTCGAACAAACCCCCCTTAAATGCCCAAAGTCCCTTGCAGCCTTCACCTCAAAAATCCCCTCAAAACACTACTGATACCCTCGTTTCAGAAGCCTTCCCAGCCTCCCGGCGCGAGCCCCTCTCGGCGCAAGTCTCGCGCCGAGGGCTAGCCACGCCGGCTAGATTTATCCTGTCGCACCGAGGCCCCCATCTCCCCTTTTGCTCCAAAGCTGGCCATGCCGATAGCTTCGTGCCGAAACTCTTCTGAGCCATGCCATCCTTAATCGTAATACCCTGTCCTCCTGTGGAGAAACACTACCCTTCCCTCGATCCTCATGGGAGCTACATCAAAGGGGTCAATCCCCCCTTCTCATTCTGTCACCCCATCAAGTCGTGGAGGTCTGCCACTGTATGTTCTCCATTGACTATACAGGGGATATCAATAAATCCCACAACAGGTGGATAAAGTCCCATAAGATTCAGATCCTCCTGGATCTCGGGCTACGCCCGGCTCTTCTTTTGGTTTCCACTCCGACATTTCGTGAGTGGATGACCTATAATACCCTTTTGGCACACTCCAAAATAAGGGGAGATGCTGTCAAAATTCGTCCACGAGCTTTACTCTATCGTATAGTACAATGCTTCCACTGAAATTATGAATTTAACCCCCAACTGTATGGCAGAGAGCTGAGCTATACCATCTCATGACACCTTGGCCACCATCGGGGAATATAGACATCACAGTCACATGGTCTCCTTAGACCTCATGTGGACGAAACTACCCTCACCTTCCACCTCACCCAAATACTACCAAGGACAAACTCATGAAACCCCTATTGAACACAAAGGACCCCTTTGAGTTCATAGAAACCCTCACAATACTTGAAAAAACTAACAAAAAAACAGCCATCAGCGCCATATAACTCCCGGCGCAGCCTCCTCTCGGCGCCAATCTCACGCCGGGTGATGGGCGCGCCGGGAGGCTTGTCGCGCCGACCCCCCCTCCATTCCAGCCGTGCCGGCCACTCATCGCGTCGATAGCCCGTGAGCCCACCGTCGCGCCGGGACCCCACCGCGCCGTTTGGCCTTCGCGCCGACTCCTATCCGTGCTATTTCATCTCAACAATAGCTACCACTCAAACATCTGGTGTCTCAGCAACTCCATTGAGCCCAAATCCAGTCTAAACCCAATGTCCCACTCATGTTAACCTTCGTGCTAACCCTCATCGTATTATGAGGGAATCATGGTTCTTCATCCAGGTCCACGGGAGATACATTGATGGGGGTTTTACCCCTACATTATACCGAGTATGATGTTTCTTTTGTCACCCTGCTGACCCTCGGAGTTCTGCCACTACACGTCCTCCAATGGTCCCTTAAGGGTACATCTACAAACACCGTGACAATGGACACTGTCCCATCACACTCAAATCCTTTTTAGATCCAGGGCTACGCCCGCATCTCTTTTGGCTTCCATCCCGGCATTCCGTGGGTGGATGACCTATTTTTCCCCTGTTGGCATAGTCCAAAATGAGGGGATATGCTGCCGGATTTGCGCCATAACACCGTTATCATGCCCCGCGCAACATGGTTTTCTATGCATGTTTCGCATCCTGTCAGCGGAGTCAGCATAATGGTCTTATCTTGTTTTGCCCCCGAGGCATCCTTTCTTGGCAATTAATCAAGGGTTGTCTTTCTTTAGAAGGACGTAATTAACGTCATAGCCTTTACGGTATGACGGACTCCGGGTCCCGACACGAATATCAAAATCGACTGACTGAGTCAGATCGAGCACACAATGAATTGCCACTCCGGTGATTAGCACGCCTAATAAACCAAACAAAACAAAGGATAAAAAAAAACCATCCCCACAGACCCCCTTTGGTGTCCCCCTCCCCTGCTCTCTCTCTCTCATCTCTCTCTCTCTGTGTTATGTCTGCACCGGGGGTATAACGGTCCACTCACATAGCTCGTCACCACCGTCTGACTCGATTTTAACCTCGTGAACATGTGATCACTAGTTAATAGATTTTAGGATATTATAGTAAATTCGATAAAGATAAAGATATAGCAATAATTTTAAAAGGTTTTAGAGAGATCTGTGATTTTTTTCTATTTCTATATTTTGTATCTATATCCCTGATATTATTATATAGATATATCTCTTTATCAATAAAGAATGATTCCATCATGCGTTTTCTTTTTCACTGTAGGGGTGTATATGATAATATGAGGAATATAAAGTATAAATTAAAATAAGGGGTTATCTATGATTCTATGATTCTATGTATTATGTAATCGGCGACTTTTCGCCCCTTCCCGCTGTTTCGAAGGGCATCACCTCACCTTTCTGTCCCTCTTTTCCCGCGTCCACCGTTTTGCTTTTGCCCTTGCCGTGCTTCGCATCAGTAGCATCCGAGAGCAGACCAGATGAACAAGACCCCGCCGGAGTTGCCGACATGGCGGATGCTCTCCACCCCCGAGGGCCATTTCAGCTGGAGCCCCGCCCACGGTGGCGCCCGATCCCGGCCGACAGAGCCTCGGAGGATCCCAATCCCGAGGGGCGGAGAACCCGCCGCCCTTCCCCGCATCCCTTCCATGGCCGATCTATTGCTCCAAGGTAGGCAGGGCGTGGGAGTGGCAAGAAGTTTTAGCAGCTCGGTGCTCGATTTGAGTCAAGCTCGTCATCGTTTCGCTGACTTCGTTGCGACTGTTTTCAGCGCCCCCGCAGCTTCTGGAAGGCCGCGGCGGAGGCGACGGTGGCGGGGTTCCCATGTTCAGGACGGGTTCGGGGAGGTCCGTCTCGGTGATGCAGAGCTCAGTCCAGAAGGCGGCGTCTGTTCTCTGTGAGACCGACAGATCCGGGAGTATGTTCACGACGGGGTCCGGAAGGTCCGTCTCGGTGAGGGAAAGTTCGATCCAAAAGGCGGCGTCTGTTTTTGGCGATTCCGACAAATTCAAGAGAGGTAAATCTATATTTTCTCGCATGGCTCTTGTTACTTGCTACGTTTGTAGACGTTCTCATGATAACTGGAGCTCCGGGTTCTCTTGCTTCGTATTTTACAAGCTAGTTGTTCGGAGGAAAGAGGCAATTTGAGACCAGTGTTCATGTACTTCTTTCACCGCCAGCAGTTAAAGGCGATTTTGTACGACTTCATGAAATTGTGGGTATATTACTAAAGGATGGAAGTTGGAATATTTCAGTTAAACTTCACTTTTGCTTGGACGGATGTAGAATACTGAGACCCTTGGATTCTCTGTCTGGATTGTTGCGAAATACTGAAATATAGAATCAGGGTCAATCATTTTACAAGGAAATTTCTTGTTTGTTTTTCTCTTGTTTCCCGATCTTAAAACCACTGACTTCAAAAACGAAGGATACCGGTTTTTTAGAGCAATTAAAAAAAAACCCCAATGTCCATTCCTTCTCCATGCAGAGTTGTTCTTCTCTTATGTTATCCTGATTTTAGGGTGCAATACACTCAACGAGGTTGATGCTGGTGATGAAGGCTTGCCGATGTTCTGTACTGGATCAGGGAAATCCGTCGCAGTGAGAAAGTCTTCTCTCAAGAAGGCGGCCTCTGTGCTCAAAGGAGACACAATAGAGAGAGGTAAATTTGTCGCTTTCTTCTTCTGACCACTTTGGTTCCCTGGTTGTCAATTTCTTAATCCCCATTTTTTCCTCAGTGTGCATTTAGCGATGGATTTTCTTATAGGTAACAGATAAAGTTTCTTTTTGGCTGAAAACACAGGCTTTACAAGTACTTCTGTTTCTACTGAACACCCAAGCTGCTTCTTTTTAAATGTAGGGTATTTATGCATTCAACTATCTCCATGGTGCTGTTTCATTGGATCATATATGGCAATAAGCATGGATGGCAGTTTCGGCCGAAATCGAAACGTTTCGGACCGAAACGATCCGAAACTACCCGGCCGAAACCGGGCTGAAATCGAAACCCTACAGTTGGCAAAAATAATAATAATTTATTTGGTTTCGGGCTGAAACCGAAACGGTTTCGGTTTCGGACCAGGCTGAAACTGCTGCCGAAACCGAAACTGCCATCTATGGCAATAAGTTGTCTGCAGCTGCAGGTTACATTTTGGGCCTTAAGATTTTTGATTTTCTAACACTTATGGGAATAGAAAAAAAAATATTTCTTGCTCACCAAATTGAGCTGAAATTACTAAAATGATGTTACTGAGCTTTGAGGTTGACATTTAACCCTTGGATGACAGAGCTGAGCGTTCTAAGTATATCAATGTCAAGGTTATATTACTTGATATACTATCTTTAACCTATTGCGGTAAGTTGTTGAATATATTGCTGAAACATGATGTGTGCAATAATTTTGAGAATGATTACATTTTTCTGTGGGAAGGTTGGAGTACACCTCTAACATAAATTGACTCCAAAATCCAAATAAGAATTTAAATATCCTAACAGGAGAATGGATACTGGATGGCAATCCTTTGGTAACAGGAGAATGGCTACTGGATGGCAATCCTTTGGTATTGCATGTTCCCTGGATCCATAGTTATTGTAATTCCCTTCTTTGTCATAAGCTTGATTTATATCTATAATTCTGGAGATCTTATCCTGATTGCTAGCTTCTTGTTGTTATTTCTAACTGTAGTATTCTGGTACAAGTTAGCCCAGAGACAGCATGACATTTATAAAGCACCAATATGTCCTCACTCACTGACTGTTACCTCCTGTTTGGTAAAACCTCAATTTCTTATCTTTGCATAATGTTTCAGAGGTGATTTTTGGTTGCGGTGAAGTTGGTGCTCCAATGTTCCAAACTGGATTGGGGAAACCCGTAGGGGTGAAACAATCTTCCCTTGTGAAGGCATCGTCTGTTCTCCAAGAGAATGACAATCCAGAAAAAGGTAAGTTGACAACTCTTTTATTATATTCCACCCTCTCTTATGTGCCTTTCTTCATATTTGCACTCTAACTATTTTTTTTTCTATTAACTGCTGTTTTGCATCCATTCCATATTTTTTGGTGACTTTCATCTGCATCATGCATAAGAAATGTAAGATATTTTACTTAGGAACTATCTTCCCTCCACACACATACCAAAAGAAAAAAAAAGAAGGAATTTGTTTCTTGGAAACTGTAACCACCACTTAGACTTGGAAATGTGTAATTTCATATTATTAGACGGTTAGGCTGTCTTTCATAGAGGTACAATATGGCATACTTTTTGTCCGGCTCTTGGGTCATATCTTCTTATGTTTATATACTCTTACTTCTGTCTTTAAATCTGCCTGATGAAGTTTCTTTTTAGGAGATTCTAGTGTTCTCTGATAGCAAAGCTGAATACTCCTTGCTCAAACTTCGCACACCGATAGATAGTCAGGAACCAGCCATATGACCTATGCCTTTCATAAACTTGTTTTTTAGGCATAAAGAACTATTATGCCTATCTGCCAATTGTCGAGATATTTCTCTTATCTTTCAAAGATGTGACATTGTATATCTCATACAATCAAAGCATGTGGTACCATGGACTTCAATTTCTTTTCTATAGAAAGTTCAGATTTTCCATAGAGTCATATATGTATGTATGTATATATATAGGTTTCATGTTATTCATATAGCCAGGTTTCTCAGTTACAAACTTCTGTGTATGCAGATCTGATGCAAAAACACAACCAAAGTGGTGGATTCAATTTTTCTGGTTCTCTTTTCCAGACAGGCTCTGGGAAATCTGTCAATATATCTTCAACTGGTGTCCGCAAAGCTACTGCATTGTTGGGTTTGGACAAAAATCACATTCCTGTTTTTCAGTGTGTCGAACATATGCTAGATCAGGCTGGTAATGACATAGACAATGGAAGGAAGAATTCCTGTTACTTGGCAAGGCTGTCTACGAACTCTGGTACGGTGGGGATGTCTTTTGTTGATCCTGGAGGTGTTAGACCTGTTCACAAAAATTCATCATATGTCTCAAGAGATCAGATAGAAAAAGCTGAACCTCAGAACCTAGGCGCTTATGACATGCACACATCTGCTTCCATGACATCTCCAATCAAGTTTCATACTGCAGGTGGAAAATCTCTGTCCATTTCTAATGATGCATTACGACGTGCAAGGAGCCTTCTTGGTGACCTAGACTCAGGAATTGAACAAAATGATATTAGTGCAGATTACTTGATCTCTTCAGTTAGAAAGGAGACGTCATATGAGAATTCATGGAAGAAAGAAAATTTTCAATATTTGGACAGGAACTCAGAAAGGATAAATGTGTTGCAGATACCTTTGGGAGGATCATTGTGTACCAGAGAGCAGTCAGTAGCTGCTTCCAAGACTACCATTTCTTCAGGAAATCAAGTACACAACAATGATTTTGCCTCCAAGGGCATTCACAAGTCCAACAGTAGAACCTATATCATGCAAAATATTCCAAGGAAAAATATTTATGCAACTAATAAGATAGTTGAGAGTTTGAGAACAGAACCAGAGGGAAGGTCATTGGGACGGCCTCTTGCTGACATCTCCAATCAGATTCATTTCTCTGGTGAAAAGAAGAGGCACACAAGGACAAGCTCTATTTCTCCATTCAAAAGGCCAAGGATTTCTAGGTTTGTTCAGTTTCCTCCCAGTGCATCATTGATTCATCATCAACAAAACTTTGCCCATCAATCTGGATCTGATTAGGATCTGGAAGACAAGAGCCCAAAAGTGATGGACAAATTTTCCGGCTGGCCTGATACCACCTTCACACTTAAATGCTGGAAATTGATAGCCTTCAGTTGTCAAGCATGGGAGGAATGCATTTGTTGGGATTCCAGAAGCATAGCTGATGCCATAGGCCAGTAGCTTTGGTGATTCATTTTCTATGTATAGGTTTTTAATCCTCTCCTTCCTTTTTTTCAGGTTCTTGACTCCTTTAAATGAGAACGTTTCCTTGCCAGCCACTGGTAAATACATGCAAAGTTCAGAAAACAGTGCTTGACCAGAGAGATTTGTCAAACTTATTTAAGTTTTTTTTTACCTAGGTCAATCTGCCCTGTCAACTTCTAAAGATTGTTATCAAAAGATAAAGGTGTCCACTCGTTTTCCTTTTCAGCGTAACAGAAAGAATATCTCAGAATTTTTTGGAGGTCCTCCTGGTTGCCAGAACTCGGTACATGGTGCTTTCCTTGTCACCGAGTCTAGCATTTTTTAGATCATCCCACCCTTTTGAGGTACTGACTCTTGTTTCTTGATGCCCATCAATTTAGTTGGTTGACTTGTCAGATCAGGTTAGGCATATGAATGCAGATAAAGCAGCAACGTACAGATTCACAGTGTCCTCCAATTTGGAGGGGATTGGAGCAGATAATCTTCAGCATATGTTGATTCAATCTGGTGCTTCATCAATAAAAGCAACAAAAGAGTAAATTTTGTTATTCTCATGCCTCTGTTGTTTGTTTATTTTTCAGTTTAAACTATAAAAACTCTCCTCGGCAATTTAGTCCCATATGATTTTTCTCATGGTTTAGATATTTATCTCTTCCTTTCTGTTCATCTTAGAAATCATTCATTGGGATCTTTAGAACTGGTCTAAATTTCTCTAGCTTTGCTTCTCCAACTTGTCTTTCCTGTATCAGTGATCCTATTCTTTTTGTGGTCTTCTCCTTCTCCACCATTTATGTTATACTGTTTCCTGTGCCATCAGTTTTCCACCCTCCTCAAGCTCTGGCTTATTGGTGGAAGCCAACATCACTGACCGGTTTAAGTACATGATAGTTATGTTTTTCTTGGTTGACCATGTGGTGATTGAGTACGTAAAAAAGTTAACATACAAGATCATGGAAAGGGATACTATTTTTGCTGCTGAAATCCCAAATTATCATGAGCAAGGAAGGAAGAGATCGAAAGCGTTTAGGTACTTTCTGAATCACATTATCAGCAACTATTCCTAGGTACACACTTATCATATTTTCTTCTTGATGACTGTATGGAATTACTTTTCCTCTCAAGTACCATATGGACCTATGACCTTGCCTCCCATTCCTGAAAATAAGAAGGCCCTTGGTTAGTCTTGGACTTGATGAGAAGCGTGTGGAAGTGAGCAAAAGGACATTTTTTCATTCCTACATCTATTAATCATATCACCTGCTGCCACTATAATTTTAAGTTGACTATTTAAAAATCAATCCAGGGTCACTTATTGGTTAAATGAAGTTGTGTGTAAGATAAGCATTGTTATATCTGTCAGTTGTTCAATATAAGTGAAATATGTGTTCCTACTAGTTTGAATAAGAGAAAGACATCCTTAGGAGTTGGGAGAGTTGTGGGACATCTTGACTAATTTTTAAGTATGACAAAATTATCTGTTTGGCCAAACAAGCATCATCAATGCAGGGCTCAATGTTTATTTAACTTCATCAAGAGAAGAGGGAGGAAGAAAATTAGTTGATACATTCATCCGTGACTTATGAGGTGATGATGACCAGACAAAAAGCATCCTCTGTAGCGCAGTTCTACTGGTCACTTCTTCATAGGGATTGTTCACTAATGACACCGAGATTTGTTAGTCAAATGAATGCTAGGGGTGGGGATAGTTTACTTTCTTTCTTTTTATTTGTTAATGTAAGGAGTCATCCTTTCAATATAAGATGTCAATTTTCCTGCTACTGTTCCCGAGCAATCCATTGATGATGTTTTTTTCCATAAATTTGTCAGGACTCGGGAGTATCTATTTGGAGCTGTTATCTATTTTATAGTTGTTTTTCTTGCAGATGGAAAATGGTTGTGTTTGGCTTTTGGTTTCTGCCCATATAGCTTCATCAACTTACTATATTGTCATTTTCTGGCTTTTGCCTTCCAGGTGGGTACAAAATCACTACAAGTGGATAGTTTGGAAACTTGCTTGTCTGGAAAGAAGCTATCCACAACAAACGAGAGGCAAGTACTTAACTGTTGCCAATGTGCTTGAAGAATTAAAGTACAGGTGATATGACTAACCTTCTTTGCATTCTAGATCTGGAATGTTTAATATAATCATTAGTGAGTTTTATTCTATTTTTGTGTACTAGGTATGAGAGGGAAGTGAATCACGGCCACAGGTCTGCAGTGAAAAAAATTCTGGAGGGTGATGCATCATCTGCTTCTATGGTTGTTCTGTGCATTTCGGCTATTCATGTTATCTCCAACAATAAGATCTGCAAAGTTGATGATCCAAATGTTGAATGTGAAGATGTTGAGAACCTGAGGTTCTATAATGGACCCAAAAGTAGTCATGCTATGAAAATAGAATTAACTGATGGGTGGTAAGGATGTGCTAATCATTTATGAATTATATAATTCGCTGGAAAGTTAGTAAAATGTCCAATGTACAGGTATTCGGTAGATGCTACTTTGGATGGAGCACTCTCAAAGCACCTAGTGGCTAGGAAGCTGTTCGTGGGCCAGAAGCTTCGGGTGCTGATCCCCTCCCTCTTTATGCTATAGTTGCTTAAAAGGTCGCTCTTGTCTATGTTCTTTGTTATACAACAACTAATTGCACAGTTTTTCAGATATGGGGAGCTCCTTTATGTGGCTGGGTTGGGCCTGTTTCACCCCTTGAGGTTGATACCAGCCTCCTGATATCTTATTGAGGTTGGTTTTAGCATTGAAGATGTCTATAGCTGAGAAATTTCATCTTGTTCCAGGGTTGCAAAATGGTTAGCTTACAGTTGCACATAAATGGGACTTATCGAGCACATTGGGCAGAGCGATTGGGATTCTGTATGAACTTTTCAATTGCAGCAATATTTCTTATAACTAATTAGTTGCCGCACTGCATTTATTTATTTATTCCAGTTTCAGATCCAGTCCTCATTGTTTGCTTGATTTTTCAGGTAAGGGTTTTAAATTCCCACTGGCTTTTAGGTGCATTAAGGCTGCTGGGGGTCAAATTCCCAAAACATTGATTGGGATAACACGTATATATCCCATTCTGTATAAGGAAAGGTGCATAGTCCTGAACTTAATTTTTATATGGACTTTGTTTCTACCTTTACATATGTAAAGATGATAAATTCTAAATTTAGGTTCCCAGATGGTGGTTCTATTGTGAGATCTGAAAGGATGGAAAGCCAGATGCTTCATCTTTACAACCAGAGGTATTTTTTTTGTCTTTAACAGGTGAAATATGCAACTCATTATTTAGTCTGAAGACGGTTATAGCCTTCTTACACAAATTATTAATTATTTAGTTCAGATGCTATCCAATCGAAGAAAGGTAACCATCCAGAAAGATGGGTTGTGAATACTCGAATCCAAGAAGATTAAGAAATTGGCATTGTTGGTGTTTTGATGGTGTCTTCTGGCATAATATTCTTAGATGGTTTTTGACTTCCAATGGTGGAATCTGTCAAATCTTTGACGCCTGTTACATGTTCCTGAACCATAGTTTGTCATGCATCTTAACTTGTTCAATGCTTTTAATTTTAGATTATAACTACCTTTTCATTATAATCTACAATCTGGAAGTTTCTCTGGCAATTACGTTGGTCTGAATACATCCATTAATTCATACGGAGTGGCAATTTGTTCAAGCATATTTTTGCTCGAGTGTTTTTCATGACTTGACCAAATAGGAGATGGGATCCTAGACTCCAAGCTGACCGAGGGATTTAAGGCTGTAGAAATATTGTACTTTACTCACAAATGATAATATAAGTGGCAGTGCAATACCCACTAAAACTGGAGAAAAGATTGAAGAGATAACTTGGCAGCCATCTGTCTTTCTGACTCTTGATGATAACAAATACTAGTTTTCAGCAGAAAATGACAAGCCAGGCACACGTTTCTTGTTTTATGCAGGCGCTTTCTGATTGCTGAGGACATCATGTCTGAGCAAGACAAGGACATCACCGAGAAGGATAATGATAATGATGAGGGGGCAAAAATCTTGAAGATCCTTGAGAAGTCTGCAGAGCCTGAACTGTTGATGGCTGATATGACTTCAGAGCAGCTGATGTCTTTTTCCAATTATCAGGCAAAGCAAAAGGTGAGTATCTAAGGAAAAAAATGATAAGAATGTGTTAAATGCACTGGGAAAAAGGAAATTAAGCATACAGCTGTTGGAAACCTCAGGCAATCAGGCAGGATAATGTACAGAAGAAAATAGACAAGGCACTGGAAGGTGCAGGGTTGAGCTCCAGAGAAGTCAGTCCCTTCATGAGAGTGAGGGTGGTGGGGTTAACTTGTAAAGGTTCTTCCAGAAAATGTTCCCCAGGACAAGGCTTGGTAACAATATGGAACCCAACTGAGAAACAAGTAAGCCTTTCAAAGTAGTTCCATACTTCACAGTGTTGGATTCTCTTCCTATTTGATGTCTTTTGTTTTCTTAATACCATCTTGAAAGCCTTTTGATAATGATATCAAGCTGATCTCCTGTGAGACTAAGACCAGGTATTTACTGGGTGCAGAAAGTTGATCTGGTGGAAGGGCAGATATATTCTGTTTCAGGGCTTATGCCTTTGAATGGTGTCTCTGATATTATCTACTTACAAGCTAGAGGATCTGCAAGCATATGGAAACCCTTATCTCTGACAGAAAGCGAGAAATTTGAGTAAGCAAACAACTTATACTGTTCCATTCAACCTCTCTCTCTCTCTCTACTGTATTCACACAGCAAAATACATGTGCTCCTTGTAGACTACAGACATCTTTTTATTATTTGGTATTATTAATATGATGTGCACTTCCAATGTCCTGCAGACCTTTCTTCAGTCCACGCCATGCAGTTTTATTGTCAACTTTGGGGGAGGTTCCTCTGGCAAGGTGAATCCTGTACATTTAGTTCTTCCATCTGTATCTTTCAGGAAATCTTGACTGTTGCATAAATTGGATGAAACCTTTTGGTTCAGTATATTGATATTGTGGCTTCAGTGAGTTTGATATTGCAGCAATCATTGTGTATGTTGGGGATGTTTTCATCACTGGTCATCAGAAGAAACAGTGGGTGTTCATGACAGACGGATCCCAATCAGGCTCTGAGTTACAGCAGGAAGGGATGCAGAATTGTCTGATGGCTGTTAGCTTCTGCCTACCTGTCACTGACAAAGACATGTCTGCATTAGTCAACCCTATGCTCTTGGGATCCACTGTAAGTGTTTAAATTCTGTCCTGAAATACTGAAGAGATCCTGTTGAAACGTGCAATGTTAGATCTAATCAGCTTTCAGATATCAGTAGGGTGCTGACAGTTTCCAGGATACTTCATCCAAATGTAGAAACTCTGTGCTGCTATTACGTCAATTATCCATTTTTAGGAATTTAAGAATTTGGGAATGTGGCAACTCCAGTCCGATATTACACATCCATCTGCTTTGTCCGTACAGATTCTTAACAATTTAACATTAGGAAGAAACAAACTCAAAGGTTCTTGAAATAACTGGTTGCATCCAATTATTGGGCAAGTGTTCTACTAATCATTTTTATGTGCACATTTACTAGGCTTGCTTTTATAATCTTCTCAAGAGAGCACGTGACCAACTGAATGATCTTTGGGTAGCAGAGGCAACAGAAAATTCTACCTATTCCCTAATCAGTAACCTTCCTATCAATTGTCATCTCAAGGAAGCTGCAAACTATGTTAACAAGTGGGCAGACAAATCGTCTAAGGTGAGACATAATGAATATTGGCAAAATTACTGAAGGTCTCTACTGAATTTTTACTTATTAACATTATTTACTTTCTTTGCTGCATGCAGACAATTCAAAAGCTCAGGGAGAAAGTCTTGCATATTGTTGGTAGTTGTGGGGGATAAGGATGTATGCTTTGAGATACATGTTTGCTTCTTGGTAGCTGTGAAATTGAAGGGTGCTGGAGGCGGGCTGGTATAATATTTGCTAATTGTTTACCTGACATCCTGCTTCTGTTAAATTCAAATTGTACTGATTCTGTTTCTAGCTGGTCTGATTCTCAGTCTCTTTCAGTTCAAAGAAGTAACTAAAACTACTAAATTTGGTGTCCTTTAGATGGATCTAATTTAGTTGTTTCTTTCTCAAATTTATATTCAATTTGCGAACTTCAACACTCATTTTTTTTGGGGGGGGGGGTTGGTTATCAGCTTGATGTAACCATTAAATTATGGACATATTAGCATTTAAAATACTTGGAGAATTATGTGTTGAGTGTTGCTGATCTTTTAGGATATCAAATATTTTCAATCATTACCCGCAGATCTTGCACGTGGAAATCCTTTCATCCTATCAAATGACAGGTGTTCCTATTTTCATGTGGTCACCAATGACAGCACACTGATTTTAGTGTCTTAACATTTCTTGGAAAGTAAACTGAGACCTTAAGGATTGTTTTACTATAGGGTTTTGGGTGGATATTGTCATTATCTTGATAGATGATGAACTACATTTTAAAAGGATGGCACATATCTAACCAACAAATTTCATCATTCGGGTTGGATTCTGTGATAACCACAAGTCGAACACTTGAACTAAGATTTAATTAAGAATAATGCACATTATTCTCTATTTTTTTTGCTTGCTGGTCAAACTTCACCATCCATTTTCTTTTTTGAAGGTGATGGAAGAAAGAGAGAAAATACGTAGCGTGGTACAACCTGATAAAGCTCCTGACATCTACCAAGCTGGTACGTAGACCCACCCCAAGGACCCTAGACCCCCCAAAAGAAAGAAGACTCATTACATATTCAATTTTCTCCAAGTCCCCATTCTATTGATTAAGGGAAATTGAACCCTATTGGATCCATATACACTAAAGTTCCACTCGAAGACATTTAATACAATGTTGAATAATGGTGGAAGGATGTTTGAACTTCTCTTTGAAGCCCTTCTTGTTCCTTTCTCTCTAGATTGACCATAGCATAGCTGGTAGGCTTATCCTCTAGATATCCATGTCTGCATGTACAGGTTTGTGATTCATCCAGTCTTGTAAGTGATTTATCACCCAATTTGCCTTGACAGCTCTGAAGAATTGAATCCAGACAGTTTCTATAATGCCACACAGTTAAGAAAAGGTGATCTAGAGTCTCCTTAAAACATCCACAAAACACATTGCTGTCTGATATTAGGTTTAAACTTAACTCCGTCAGCTGTTGAGATTTTTCCCCATGCGATCTTCCACAAGAAAATTCTGATTCTAATCGGGAGTCGGGAGTTCCCCACCTGCTTGTACCATGAAACCTTCTGCCCTCCCTGAATAAGCATGTACGTGGCTGGTTTAACTGATAACTTTCCTGAATTATCCCATTTCCATTTTCTGTTATCTTTCCTCCCTTGTATTACCCTGACATTGTCTAAAATCTGTGAAAGATGTAAAAACTCTTGCATTTCCACCTCATTAAGATTTCTCCGGAATCGGAAATTCCAGCCTGGTTGCTCCCCTGAATCACCATTCATGCTTTTATGTATCCTTTTTTTGGTGTGCATGTATCTACAAGGCGACATATATAGATTCTTGGATGTTTGTAGATTCTGGTGGAGTGTTAGTAAGGACTTCATCTGATCTGGCGTGTATCCTTTTTTTTGACAGGGCAAAGTACTGGTTATTGGTAATATCGCTTGTTCCGTCTCATAAATATAAGAGTGGCCTTTGTGACAAAGTATCTTATCAACCATTTTGCTTTTTATGTTGTTCACATCTTAGTTTAAAGTATCCATTTCAAGTAGAAGATGGTCGTGCTGTCTGATTTTGCAACATAACATGTTATCCCACCCTTGAACTCTATCTTAGATTCCCTTTTTTCACTCAATGGAGACAGGCGGCAAAAGCAGAGGACATCATCTCCTGGCAACACTGGCTACAAATCTGTTGACAATCGATTCAACAGGTTACCAATGGGCTACATGTTCGTCGCTCTGTTGTCAATTTTTTGGCATGTCCTCCGGCTGCACAAACTCGGAAATGAAAGCAAGTTCTAAAGAGGAGCTTGGCTTGGAGGCTTTGTTGGCAGCAAGGAAGCAAGAGTCTGGTAGTTTTTTTTTTTTTTTTTGAAACGGAGGAAGTCTGGTAGTTCTCAGCTATGGATTTGACAGAAACAAAATAATTGTATTTATTGAGGTTTAATTGTATTTATTGAGGTTATGCCCAATAAATCCAGCACTGTATCACTGCTCATTAAATGCTTCCCTAATGCATGCTGTCAAAATTCCTGGGAATGTGTGATTCCGTGAGAGGTCATGACACCTCGAACTTGAATGTATGGTTCGTGGTATGGCATCAATGATACTTTCCCAGAAAATTCTACTTTTCTTGCCGCTTTCGTAATTGATATCTTCAATTGGAATATGACAGAATTTTTCGGGGAGCCTACGGAAAAGAAATCTTTCGATGGAATTCTGTGTCGTTCACAAGACGTCATAAAGCTCATCAATCAAGGAAGTCTGTTGCGGCAGCTCCGGGGCATTCTTGTCAGTGGGGACCAATGAGGCTGTGTTATACCTCTAACTGGCCATTTAGAACGAAGACGTACTTGGACATGAACCTCCCGCCACTGTGCTAAAAGTTCAAACTAGGTATTTCGATGCTGAATGATCACGTGCCCTAATCGAATGCGGCCGCTACGGGGAACTATTTAGGTTCACACGTGTCGATGCCCAAATAACCCATGGGGGATGATCCTTTTGCATCCAAAGATGCAACGTTTTGGATAATACGTCAGCCGATGCAAGAAAGACGGTGCACCTTGGCAAACGGGAAATAAAAAGGTTGGGTCGTGAGCCGTAGGCTGTCGATCCAATTGTTTGAATCGCATGTCCTGCCCCTCTCCTTTCGCATCAAGCCCTCCTTCTTGTGCAATGGCTATAATGAAAATTTTTTTTGAGTCATATTTATTGCCCATCGTGGGGCTACGATTGTGTCCAGATATTTTACAAATCTAGTCGCAATGGATATACGAATTAATAAGATTAGACGATTAAGGTAGATTGACGTGACTGTTGGCTGATTTGAGAGATGTGATGGAAGAAAAATTTAGGGTGTAGTTATGTGAGAATAAAATATACCCGTTTAGGAGTTGGCATTAAAAATGACATATATTTGTTGGGAGGGAAAGAATCTAGATTATTTTGCAGAAATAAAATATATTTATTTGAAAAGAGAAATAGATGTTAAGGATGGCATATATCCATTTAAAAGAAAATATGTATATTTAGAAGGGAAAAATATTTTATGACCATCAGAGATATATTAAGAAAGAATATATTTGTTGGGGGCATACAATTGATACATTCACGAAGGATGTCATCTAATATGTTAGCATACTTCCGTATTGGAAAAAAGATAATAATATGTGTTTGTTGTAACATCCTAATTTTTAGTAAGCCCAAGAGGGTATTGGATTCTCTGATAAGAGTTTAATAAGTTGGTTGATTTGAGCCCGTTAAGTGTCGTTTGTAAAATTTAAATGAGTTGTTTGTTATTTGTAAGATAATTTTATGTACACATTTTCAAATGAGGTGAAATCAAACTAATTAGAAAGATAACTTAATTGTTTATAACTTTTATATTGAGATTTTTTTGAGATTCTATCGTTTAGTAGGTCAAAAATATCAAATAACATAGTGCGGTGTTGGTGCAATCCCAAAATCCTAACCCAATATTAGCATGCAACAAAAGTTAGACGACAAGTTTTGGTTTTTTCTAAGGGTAGATGATGTGTTTTAAAAAGTTTGATAAAATCTTTAGATAGATGGAAGCAAAAGTTAAATGGAGGCAAAGATAGATGGAAGCAAAAAGTTGGAAGATAGTTTTTGACCTTTTATGAACTTATAGAGGATTTTAAGTTAAATGAAGCTGTTTAGATTTTGACCTTCTATGAATTTAGATGATAGGATTGGATGGAGGCTCTTAAGTTAGACGAAGCTGTTAGATGATACAGTTAGACGATGAAACAGTTAGATGATGCAGATTAGATGCTACGAATGTAGATGATGTAAATTTCTAGAAGGTTAATGTGAATTGTAGATGATATTTAATAATTAACTATTATTGTAATAAATAAATAAATAATTATAAATTTAACTGTCAAGATAAGATTAAGGAGTTGTGTAAATGACACAACTGCCTTTATTAGGGTTATTACACGTAGAAATGTCGAAATGAGGTCGATATTAGATTTATTATAAAGATAATCTAATTATCTATAAATCTCATGTTAGACACTTTTGTGAATTATAACATATACTAGTAAAAAATGAGAAATATAAAGTTAAGTAACATGTAAAAGTATAATTTTACCTTTCATTGAAGCAATAGATTTAGTGTAAGATATTATTTAGTATATGTTATCAAATAATTTTTCTGAGAGTTTCACGTGAGCTAATGTGGAGGACTTAGCTTTTAAGCCTTTTTTTTTTGAAGCAAAGCAAGGAGAACTTAGATTAAGTACCAGAGTTTACATGCTGAAGAAGACAACTAGGGAAATCGGGAAAAGACCAGGAGCAACTCCGCCTGAGCTGGAGGGATTCCTGGCCAAAACATGGGCTAGTCTATTTGCAGTCCTGGGCACATGCCGGACCCTAATGAGGTGGGATAGGATTCCTCTGCAATCCTAGATGATGGCGCTATTCTCCAGGGGGGAGTAGTACAACCATTTACATAATTCACCACATTTTGGCATCACCTTCTACTACAATGACTTGCTGAAGGGAGACAGCTAGCCTCAGAGCTTGCAGAATCACCAGGGCTTCGGCCATCTCCGGGGTGGAGACTGAAGGTAGGAAGGTTTGTGAGCAGAAGTCTGGGTTGGCTTCCCCGTTGAGGTAAATAACACCTAAGGCACCTTGACCATCTGAGAAGGCCGCATCCGCCTGAATCTTGGTAATAAAACCCTGGGGGGGAGGTTCTGAGGGGCCTGCTGAGGATCTGCTTGGAGCTGGCAGTATGGTTGGACGTCCAGAAGAGTGATTCTTCAGGGCTAAGTTGATGGTGATGCTAGGGTGAACCTCCCGACCTTCAAAAACCTTTTTACATCGAGCAATCCAAAGCTGCCAAATGATGGCACAACAAAGGGAAATAAAGGTTAGGTCTGTGGGACCGCTGGAGAAGGGGGGCTGGGACCACTCCAATATTTTGTCTGCCAGAGCATTTGACTCATCGGCTGAGTGGTAGTAGAGAGGGGATAGCAGCCAGGTAGCACGGGCATAATTGTAATGGAATAACATATGTTGAATAGTTTCCTCTGCACCACCGCATATCGGGCAGGTGGGGTCGACCCCTCTTATACTTCTGGCAATTCTGGAATTTACCGGGGCCGCACCCACAATGCACTTCCATAAGAAGATAGTCACCTTGGGAGGGATGAGATTGCTACACCTGGGATTCATAGTAGATGCCAGATATGCTGGTTAGTTGATGGTGATGGTGGAAGAGTTTTCTCAGTGAGCATCCTATATGCTGACCTGATAGAGAAGACTCCCTCCTTGGTGAATCTCCAGATGATATGGTCCCCCTGGGCTGTCGGATGATGCGGGAGGTGCACTTTGAGAATATCTGTGACAGTATCTTCCTGAAAAATGGCCTTGAGAAGAGGTCGGTTCCACTGTTTATTGAGGATCAGCTGTGAGACCAGTGCAGGATGATTCTGAGTGAGGGCTACCCGAGAAACGGGGGGGCAATCCGGTCCGGGATCCATCTGTCCTCCCAAATACCGGTAGTTCTGCCATCTTGAATCAGAATAAGAGAACCCTCTTTAACTTCCTTCCTGACAGAGAGGATTGCATTCCATATGTGGGAGCATCTGGCCGATTTCTCTGCTGCCTAAAAATCTTGTCCTTTTAAGTATTTGGACCTTAGTAACCTGCCCCAAAGGGATTGTTGATCTGAGATGAATCTCCACAACACCTTCATGATAGCAGCCTTATTATAGCTGACAGGATCTCTAAAACCCAGGCCCCCAGCTTTCTTGTGGAGCTTGAGCTTCTCCCATTTACAGAAATGTATGCGGTGTTGATTTGCCTCTGCCCCCCCCCCCACCAAAAATTACATTGGGTCTTGTTGAGGATATCAATCATTCCTTTTGGGAGAAGGGAGGTGCTCATTATGTGAGCAGGTATGGAGGAGAGGGTAGACTGGATCAGGGTGGCCCTCCCAGTCGGAGACAAAGTCTTGCATTTCCAATGGCTTAGCTTGGACCAAATGCGCTGCTCCAGGAATTGATATTGTTGGATCCTTCTCCGTTCTGGCCAAAGTGGTACACCCAAGTACATCTCATTCTTTGGGAGGCAGTTGATGTGGGTGTTTTGACTAATTGAGCTTCAAGTGAGAGGAGAAACATTTGAACTAAAAATGAAGCCTGATTTCTGACTGTTAAGGTACTGACCTGACCAGGATGCATAAGTTTGAAGTACCTCCATGAACTCTTGAATCTCCTTTTCGTCAACCACCCCGAAGAGAAATACATCATCTGCATACATGACATGAGTGATGGAGGGAGCACAGCTATTGATTTTCAGTCCCTGGATTTTACCTTCCTCCACTTTGGTCCTGAGGAGATTGGAAAGTACGTCTGCACAGATAATGTATAGGTATGGAGATAGGGGACATCCTTGCCTTAGCCCTCTGGTCGGGACAATACAGCCTGTTGGCTCGCCATTTATGTTGATGGAGAATGAGGCTGTGGTGATACATTGTTGCACCAATTGTCTGGATTGGGGTGAGAAGCCCGCTGAGGCCAAGGCAGCATCGATGAAGTGCCATTCTAGGCTGTCGTATGCTCTGCTTATATCCACCTTAAGCCCGAAGAAGCCCGACCTTCCTTGTTTGGTGCGGATGGAGTGCATCAATTCTTGCACCGTAATAATGCAGTCGGCTGTTGACCTGTTGGGCAAAAAAACACATTGGTTAGAAGAAATTATGTTGGGGAGGATGGATTTGACTCTGTTGGCAAGGATCTTGGTGGTGATTTTGTAGAGGACATTGCACAAGCTGATAGGTCTGTATTCAGAGGGGGTACTAGCAGGTAGTTTCTTGGGAATGAGGGTAATGTGGGTATGGTTGAGGCCTTGGGGTATGGCATGCGTGTGGAAGATGGAGGTGATTAGGTCCACACATTGGGATTTAAGAATGGGCCAATATTTTTGATAAAAGATAGGGGGAATCCATCCGGCCCGGGGGATTTCCTGGGTTTCATGAGAATAGGGCCTCTTCAATTTCAGGGATGGAGGGGGGGAGTGGAAGAGGGAATCTTGGGTTTGGGATATGGTTTGTGTGGGTGGAGGGAGCTGCCAGGCAGGGGGAATGGATAAGGAAGAGGTGTAGAGGGTTGTGAAATGGTTTATAAAGCAATCTTTGATAGTATGGATGTCCCCAGTCCAGTGATTGTTAGGCAATTTGATACAGGAGAGCCTATTGGAGGACCTTCTGTTCAGAACTTTTGTGTGAAAATATTTGGTGCATCTGTCTCCCTCTTTTGTCCAGTGGGCCTTAGCTCTTTGTCTCTAGTATTCCTCTTGAAGCTTGACATGATCCTCGAGTTGACTTTCCAGAATGGCTTCACCCTTGATAGTTTCTTCCGTGGGAGGGAGGGAACGGAGCAGCTTCATCTCATTAGATATGTCCTTGATCTTTTGCAGGGGACTACAGAAATTTGCAGTTCTCCATCTTCTTATGCTAGTCTGCATAGATTGGGTATTTTGATGAAAGTTGGAGACAAGGGGAGGAGTGTTGTTCCATCTCTCCTTGAGCAAGACTGCCAGATCTTCCCGATGAGTCCACATGGATTCAAACTTGAAAGATAGTCTCCTGTGTTTATTGTTCTGGTGCAGAGTTATGTATATGGGATTGTGGTCGCTGGCAACCCTGGGGAGATGATGGACTGCAGCCTGGGGAAGAGCATTCTCCACTCCACGTTTGCAAGGGATCTGTCTAGCCTTTCCCTGATATGCCATTGGGCCATCCTGCGATTGGTCCAAGTGTAAGCAGGCCCTTCATAACCCAGATCAAGGAGACCAGTATTTAGGGAGAAGTTTGAAAATCTTTTAGCTGGTGATAACTGACAGAGGAACCGCCTACTTTATCCTTCTATTCCAGGATGGAATTCATATCACCTGTGATGAGGATAGGACCCTGAAGGAGCTGATATCTTCTGCCAATTGAAGCCAAAATTTCTGCCTGCAGGATTTCCTGGCCGGGGCATATATGCAGTATAACCGCCAGATGGTCGAGGGGGGATCCTAAATCTCAAGGGATACCCAGTGAGGGTTGACTTGGAGGGCATGGATGTGGTGATTGGGATCCCACCACACCCAAAGTCCACCAGCTTTGCCCTCCGGGTCACTATAGACATACGAATTTGGGTATTTTGTGTTAAAGAAGGTAAGACTGGTCTGAGGGGAGGCCTTGGTTTCAGAGAGAAAGAGGATATCAGGTTTGATGGCATGGGTTATTTGGTTCAGGTAAGGAATTGTAGAGGGCCCACCCACCCCTCTACAATTCCAGGACAGAATTTTCATTTTGGACTTTGCGGCTCTTTAAGGTCGGCCGCAGGAACCTTGTTATCTGGAGAGTTACAGGAGTAAGGGGGGGGCTTCCTCGAGGTTAAGTGTTTATCTCTGGCAGCGTGTTTGAGTTTCTTGTTTCTGACAGTGGGGGAGGATTCTAGGGATATTCCTGGATGGAAGGGAGCGGAAGCTGGACGGGGGGATCAGTTTTTGCTCTTTTTGGAGTACTGGAGTGAGGAATTGTGGGGTCAGGGGCAGATTTTCTTTTACCTTGAATGGGCATGGGATGGGAGGCAAGAGGGTGGTGGGAGAGGGAGGGCAAGAAAGAGGGGTTGTTAGAGGAGGTTTCTGGGGGGTGGGTTTCGGTGGGGAAAGCTGGGGGGTGAGGGGTCAGACAAAGTTGTGTCAGGGAGGGCGTTGATAGGAAGAACGGGGGTAGGTTGTGAGGGGATAACTTGGGTGGGAAGTTCGTGGCCAGTAGGGGGGGTCGACTGAGCATGGATAGGAGACGGGGTGGGAGGTAGGTACTGGTTGGAGGGGGAGGGGGGTAGCACCAACTCGGGGGAAGCAACGGAGCTCTTGCCAGGGGAGGGACTATCCAGGAAGAGAGCTTTCTTACAGGTGGGGGGGGTGGACCCTTCTGCTGAGACTGAAGCTTCACCGGTGGAATTGCTCGCTCCCCTGCTGAATTGGGGCGAGGAGGATCTGGATTTGCTGAAATCTCTCTGACTAGGGGAAGGAGAGGCGGAGCTAGCCCTCAGCCAGTCCCCGTATTCAAATTCAATCATTTCCGACAGTTCCTGTCTCAATTGAGGAGAATAGGCTTCCTTGATGTTCCGTTTCAACTCTTCCAACTCCGTGCAGCCTTCGGCTTCATGATCCAGTCACCCACAGAAGTGACAGAACCAAGGCAGACGTTCGTAAGCAACCTGGAAGGATCGAATGGAGTAATCTGAGAGACATGCTTGAATACTTGTCTTGAGGGCCTGATGGATGTGAACTAAAATTTAATGCGGGCGAACCAGCCCCAGGATGAAATTTCTTTAGGAATAGGGGGGTGTGGGTCTCCCAGCTGCAACGCTAGAGCTCCGACAGCTTCAGGGGTAAGCAGTTCCTCAGGCAAATCAAAAATACGTACCCATAGATCAGCTCTGGTGAGAGCATATTGTGAGGGTGCCATATAAGCTTCACACCTTTGGAGTAGCATAATCTCCTTCTTGAAGAACCATGGAGATCGTTTGCAGATGAGGTCAACCTCCTGAGGGTCTGAGAGACGGACCAGATAGGAATCATTGGGTAATCGATGAGTTGCCATTCACCTTTCGGCTTCCATAAGTTTTCCATCCATTCCCTGAGCCCTGCAACTCTGATCTTGGACTTGGACAGGATTTTCACCACCAACGAGCTTCGCCAGCGTTGCCTGTCTGCCTGGGCTGGGTGGGAGACGTCGATGACTGTGGTGTTCTTCTCCTGACCATCAGCTGTCTAAATCTAGCACGGATAGTCTCCTCGTCTTCCTGGATAGGCTCACTGTCCCCTTCTGCCATCACGCCACTGGAAACCGGGGACGGGGTGGGGCCGGGGGGGGGGGAAGAAGAGAGACTGAGGGAATAGGCAGGGGGGGCTAGCCGGCGAGGGTCTTTCCGTAGGAGGAAGGGGGAGACGGGGAATGGTGAGGAGGCTGAGGTGAGAGGGGAGGGGGGGGGACTAGGCCAAGGGTACAAGAGGTGGGGATGGGGGGGGGGCGCAGCTAGAGCGGGGGGGGGGGGGGGGGTCATAGGAGCGGAGTAGGGGGAAGAGGGGTACAGGGTGGATGAGAAAGTGAAGGGAGGGAACCGGCGGGCTCACGGGGGGACGCCGAGCGGGAAGGGAAGGGCCGGCTGGCTCCCAAGAGGGGCGCCGAGGATTCCAGAGGCGGGACCGCTCCGAGGGGGTGGAAAAGCGAGAATGGGGGGGAGGGAGGGGGAGAGGGGGAGGGAGAATGGGGTGGGAGGTGGGGGGGGGGAGGCGGCGGGGGAAGGGTTCCGGCAAAGCTCCGGAGAGGGGGGGGGGGTGTCGAAGGTTCCAGAGAGGGACTCCAATTTTTCACCATATGAGGACCTAAGTCCGTCTCTGCGGATTTGGATGTGTAATCTTTTTCCGTCTCTATCTCATTTTCTCTGTACTTCTATAAGCAACGAGAGTAAAAGGTAAGCGGAGAAATAGAAAGAAGGAGAAGAATAAGAACGTGTAAGTTTTAGGTTTGATTAAATTGTGCAGGCAGTCCTTGGCCTTGGAGGTTTAGGTGTCAACTTTTATTTAATAACTCCTTTTGTTTTATGTGATGATAAGGAGCAAACAGTTCACAAGTTCCCAAACGCAGCCTAAAGTGACGTTTGGCAGATGGTCATCATGGGAAATAGATAAATTAATATTAATTTGACTAACAAGACATCGTCAAGGAAATGTGTAGAATTACAAAATTACCTTTATTTAGGATTTCTATGCACAAGAATATTAAACTCTTAATTAGTGGTGGTGACTAAACAGGGAAAAAAGTGTAGAACTGTCAACCCCTCGTCTTTTTGGACATGCAATCTTATAAGTAGGGATGTTAATGGTAATCGATAATTTGATAATCGTCCGTTTCGTTAACTTAACGAATAACAAATGGATAGTATTTTTATTTTTGATAAATTAACGGATAGGAATACAGATATATCCGATTTCTTAGCGGATATGGATACAGATATACCTCATTCCGAATCCGCATCTGTCCGTTACGGTTAAATAAATTTGTATTTGACTCAAATAATTTAGTGTCTTGAAGAAAATGATCTTGAAGATGAGATATGTGTATAATTTAAGTCATTTCTATTTTCGTGATGATAAACTATTTCTAAATTACAAGTTATTTTTATAAGTTTTTAAATTATCAACTTAATATATTCTTTATTTTCATGAAGGTAGATAAAGAATGAGAATACGATGGAGATTAAAGTCCAAAAGTGTTAGTTTATTTTATTATTTAAACTCTATATGTTTCATATTATCTTTGGAGATATTATAATATTATATATTTGTATACTTTTAATTGCATTATATGTTGACTCATGAATAATGATGATATGAGAACTAAATTAAAATGTGTTTGTTTATCATATGGATTGTTCTTTTCAATTTAATTTTTTTTCTAATTGAGTTAATTTACATCTTAAATTGTAATCTTATATGTACTTTTAAATCCGGTAACTATCCGCTAACCGTCCGTTAACCGTATTTTTCGGATACTCGATAACGGTTTCAGATACATCACTTTCTGAATATTTAATGAACAACAAACGGATTCAGTTCTTTCTTATCGGATACAGATACAGATAGTCCACTATCCTCATAGTATCTGACCCGTTGACATCCCTACTTACAAGTGTAGGCCATAGCCATTCAAGGGAACTTATGCGCATCTTTTTAAGGCAATTGCAGAACGCGAGGAGTAAGAATAGGAGAGGGGGAAAGAAGAGAAGAACGAGAAGGTACATGGATTTATTGTCAGGTCATTGCAGAGGTATTTGATGTGTTAAAAAGTTATTAGCCATAAAAGAATGCTATTTTGTATTCAGGAGGAGACGAGTTGTCTTGATTTTTGAGGATTTTAGGAGGGTGTGCAGGAATTTGTAGACTGTGTTTAAGGAATCCCATTACGAACGTAGGCATATGATGAACTAAGTGCGTACTATTCTTTATAGTCCTCTTTGAAATTTGGGTGAGATACCGTATTCAACCTTAGAGGGTCGAATACGGTATCCGACCCCGATTAAGAAACATGTGTGTGAGGAGAGAATGTGAACCCCCCACAATTCTCTCTCATCTGATAGGAAATTTGGCTATTCTAACTCGATAACAAAGCAGCTATATGTGTATAATTATTTTAATATTACATGTGTTCAAAAGATCGATTAGTAGCTATCTGAATACCGATTGTATCTATTAAATAAGTCATGCAAGTTAAGAACCTATGATTTACATATAGATTCATTATATATGTGATCTTAATATCTACGAGTGTTTATCTGGTTGGCCATCAAACGTAATTGATGAATCCCTAATCTGCAGATTGTTTAGATAAAAGTTGGCAAAGATATTTATATATAATTGCACATGGAGAGTGCCATCTTAATTAAGGGGGATTGTTGGCAATTAATAGCAAGCACCCATTGTGGATTAGCCCAAAGTTTGAGGACAAACGGAACATATTATTTTATGAAAGCCAATCTTCCTAATCTTGTGTAATTAATCAAGATCGATCGACTCCCAACGTGTAGATCATTTGTCTATATACCTATTGTATGTTACTCCAGTACTAATCGACTACTTATGTTATGATTTGTTTGCATGTGTAGCTATTATAATAATATTACATGTAAATAAGATTGACAGGATTGTAATTGGCCTTAATGGGTATAGGGACACATGTATAAGACTCAGAAATTGATTATAAGGCTTGCATCTATGATTGACTGATATAATTGAATCTGGATAAATATCGAATTGATTATCAAACCAACTATATTAATGAATTGATTAACAGCTAAATTGATTGACGGAGGTCACTTGTTCCAATGATTGTCCCGGGTGCGTTTCGAAAACTATTGTATATAGAGTAGGGTAGCATGAAATCATTATATATAATGATGTTTGTATAAATCAAAAATTTTGAATTAGTCCTTAGTGTTAGCTGGATGAATGTTATTTTGAACATAAGGATGTAAAGAGGGATACGTATTTTGGATTGTAGTGTGTTTTATTTTATGGCAATAATATGATTATGTTTATTGGATATATGGATGATTTGATCTCCAGTGTCTTGTAAATTTCCCAGCTCATAACGTTCGGATTTGTGAATGTAACATCCTCGGATCAGATCAGATCCAAAGAAGGGGGTGCCACACTTATAATAACAGAGTATTCTCCACTTAACACTTTAAGATTTTGATTTGGATGACTCAATCTAATAAACTTTAATACATGATCAGAGTAAGTTTCAATCACTATATTAAATCACTAAATAATTTTCATGGTTAGAATTGAATGGAATTTAGTTGAGCTGATGCCATTAATATCAATTAGTCGGTCCTAATTAAGGTTGAAAATAGGGTGTGTCTAGGAGGATACCCTCTCCAAATGGGTAAGACTCGTACCCATGTAAAATCTAACAAACTTTTGGAGGAAGAGGGCCTAGTTTTGTATCTGCATTTTTATCTATTTGACATTGAAAATCAAGAAAGTCTAAAAAAATCATTTGCCTAAACTTTCAACATATTTGACAAATGGGCTTGTTTTAAATCCAGATTCTTAAAAAGGCTGATCATATTTTCATCTCACACAAGCTAACGGGCCACTTATTGGGTACACCGGTCGGGTCTTAGCGGATTTGGTAACGAGTCTAGAGTCTATACACATTTTGACAGCTCTATCTCTAATGAACTACAAATAATAGAAATTGTAGGGATTGAGATAATGATCCATCTTGATCACTTATTCTATTCTCTCTCTCTCTCTCTATACATGAAGTCAAACAAAACTTGGGGTAGTCCAGATTCTCCCCTCCATGATGGGGCTTTGGGTTGAGACACCCTACAAATAATAGAAATTGTAGGGATTGAGATAATGATCCATCTTGATCACTTATTCTATTCTCTCACTCTCTCTCTCTATACATGAAGTCAAACAAAACTTGGGGTAGTCCAGATTCTCCCCTCCATGATCGGGCTTTGGGTTGAGGCACCCAAATTCGATAAATGGGCCGTAAAGGGGCTGCTCGAGTGCACCGATGTTTAAAGATAGGGTCTGATCTCACGATTGTTCGATCCGTTGTGGACCACCGCTTTGTCTTCCCTTCCCAAGAACTGCGGAGCACGAATATTTCTGAGCCGGCACTTAATTTCGCACGTTTATAGGGTGTTTGGAAGTAATTTTTTGATTAAGATTATTTTTTCTTTAAAAAAATTTCACTATTATTTTTGTCATAATTTTTGAATTTATAAAATTTAATTTTGACATGTTTGATAAAATCTAAATAATATTTAATAAAGTATGGAGTTTCCTCGTTAGGAGGTTGTGGAAGAGAGAGATATGTGGTAATCGTGCGTACGTGAGAGAGAGATGTGATTATGGGAGGGAGAGAAAGAGGGGTGACGTATGTGTGTGACAGAGAAGGGGATGGTTACGAGAGAGGTAACTCTTTTGAAAAAAAATAAGGAAAGAGTTATTTTTTATTTGAGAAAATTTAATGAAGAGTTAACTCCCTCCTTAAAAATTAGGAGAGATGCTCCAAACATGATTTAGTCCATATTCCTTCCTCAAAATAAATTTTGAAAGAAAAAATATCTAAAAAAACGTAACCAAACACCCCATTAACGGTGTCCCCACCCACCACCCCAGCACCGAGGCTTATGGCTGCGCATGCGACACGGAAAAGTTCACCCCTCCCCCCCTACATCAAACTTTCAAAAAGATTTTTTTTAAAATATTATCTTTACAAGTTTATTTACATAATTAAATCTTATTTTATATTATTTAAATACCTTTGTTAGAATGTAATATTGTTTTTAAAAATAAATATTATATTTTTTTAAGAATATGTCCCTATAAAAATCAAAATTAGGAATAAACTCTTCCAATCTCATTATTTATAAATAAGTCACCTAATTCTTTTCTATTATAGAAAAAAACCCATATTACCTGTCCATGTCAAAAAATGTTGGGTTAACTTAACCCAACCATGGTCTAACCTAACCTAGGAGGAGGAAAATGTCAAAAAAGTCTTAGATAACCATGAGAGAGAGAGAGAGAGAGAGAGAGAGAGAGAGAGAGAGAGAGAGAGAGAGAGAGAGAGAGAGGAGGGAGAACGAGGGGGGATGGAGCATCGGAGGGGGGCGCCAGGGTCTGGGGGGTAGAGAGAGGGGGAAGGAGGGCACCGGTGGGGAGGGAGAGCAAGAGAGGGGAGACGGCCTCCGAAGGTGAACATCTCCTCTGTTATGCCATCTCTTGTGATGAGGTGGCCTCTGCCCTACTCGTGGAGAACTCGATGGGCGGCAGCATCCACCATAACTAAGCTATGACCTCCGCATCGTCGGCAAGGTCCAGCTCCCTATCCACCATTGCCTTCTTGCCCTCTTGGGCATCTGCCGTGAGCACCTCATCTGTGTCATCTCCCACTCGCAGGTCCTAGATCTCCTAATGGGAGCTCACTCTCACCGCAATGGGCCTCAACGTTGACCGCCGAGTTCTTGGCCGACTACACCCTCTGGGATACTATCGCCATCACCTCCACCTACATCGCTGACCTCTACGGCTTGCAGGTCATGGTCGATGACATCTAGGATGAGAGGGGGTGAGGGAGAGTGAGAGGGGGGGGGACTGGTCCCCAAAGGGGGGCGCCAATGTCTTGGGGGGGGGGGGCAAAGAGTGAGAGAGAGAGAGAGGGGACGCCGAAGGGGGGCAACAATATCTGGGGGGGGGGGGGGGGCAGAGAGAGAGACTGGGGGGCAATGGAGGGCGCCGATGGGAAGAGAGAGCGAGAGAGGGGAAGAGGGAGAGCAAGAGAGGGCAGACGACCTTCAAAGGTAAACAACTCCTCTACGATGCCATCCCATATGACCCGTTAGAGGTGGCCTCTATCCTGTGTGTAGAGAACTCCCTGGGCGATAGCATCCACCGCAATTATGGCCTCTGCATTATCGGCGAGGTCCAACTCCCCGTCCACCATTGCCTTCTTGCCCTCCTGGGCATCCGCCTCGAGCACCTCACCCATGTCATCTCCCACTCGCATGCCCTCTCCCAGTGCGAGCTCACCCTCACCGCCATGGGCCTCGATGTTGCCCGCCGAGTTCTTGGCCGGTCACGCCCTCTAGGACACCACCGTCATCTCCTCCGTCAACCCCGTCGACCTTTACGGCATCCAGATCCTAGCCGATGTCATCTAGGACAATGTCGGCAACGCTTTGTGATGCTAGAGCTAGAGCCCGACTATAACGACCCGAGAATCCGGTTACCGGGAAGGCTCGATAACCCGAGACTCGCACCGCCACCCACGAGCCCGAAGACTCGGAAGGGTTAAAAGGATGGTGTGGAGACTACACAAGTATCACAAATAATTACAGAAATTAAACAGTTATAATATTAAGTAGGAAATAAATTAACATTTTTCATGGTCCACAATAAAATAACAACAACAGCAACAGTAGTCCACGACTAGTACAGTGACAAGAAAGAAAAGTACAGCTACACGGGGCATACCCCGGCTCTGACCTCTGGCACTACCTCTGGGCACCCGCACCACGCTGCACTCCTGACGCGCTCCCCGAAGGTGGCGCCTCACCTGAAACACGGTGAAAACACGCAGGGAATGAGTCTCGGAACAAGACTCAGTAGGGATCACGCGAACCCTACCTCGTAAAACGAGAAACCACTACTCTAGCGGTAGGAAAGTACCTCGGAAAGGAAAGCCCTGTACTCTACAGAACTAGACCCTACGGCACGCAAACCGACACACGTGCCACGGTACGAGAAGACCGAAACTCAACGGTCGACCCGCCAAAATCTGAAGGTCGGAAACACACGACTGACAGTCTGTCACTCCGTACTCGACAGGAGTACCACCCACTAGAAGCACAGCCGGTAGCGTCCCCTGACGTCTTACACCGCGCCGTAGGTGAGCCGCCTGACGTGGTAGGTCCTACCCGAGGCGCAAACACCGTACAAGTAACCACAACAAGTGACTAGCTGGGGTCACGCCCGTCGACGTGGGTCCAACCGCCCCCAACAACGTGTGCACACACAGACCGCGCGTCCCTGGGCTGGCCCTCTGACCGGTTTTCCCCTCAGCCGGACTCTGGCTGCAAGACGTGGGGCCCAACGGTAACCGGTTCACAAACCGTCTCTAAAGGTCGGCCCGTACACCACTCCCTGGTGCGACTAGCACACGCGTACTAGTAGGCTACGACTAGTGGAGGGTCACTGAAGGAGTAGACTCTCAAACCAACGGAAAACGACGTCCGAACCTGACGAAGTACGGGGGCCGTCCCACGTACCATCACCATCGCACGGTGACCGCAGTCGGAAGAAAACGGACACACTGCCCATGGCCAAACACATGACCAAGGCAACCGAAATCTCCGGACGCCCGAAGACACGGTCACGGAACTCCACGGGGTGCCCAGGACACACACACGGCCCAAGGGGGACACCCGACAACGGAAAAGATCGTGCTAGGGACACCTAGCGCGACAAGGAAGAACGCGCTAGGGTCCCCTAGCGCGACTTGGAAGATCGCGCTAGGACTCTCTAGCGCGACATGGGAGATCGCGCTAGGGAACCCTAGCGTGACAAGGACCATCGCGCTAGGTCCTCCTAGCGCGACAAGGCTAATCGGGCTAGGACCCCATAGCGCGACACGAACCGCCATACTGTTCATCTTCTCCGATGAACACGCCCCGTCGGGGCAGCGCGACACTCAAGAACGCGCTACTGAAGTATAGCGCGTTCTCAATCCGCGCCCGAAAACGGTAGAAACGCCCAAAAATTCCAACCACGCCCCCATGCCTCCACAGGAGAGGGGGAAAACAAAGGGGAAGACCCCTGGGGACCCCTAGCATGATTCTAGGCCATCAAAACACGAAATCATGCATCAAATCTATAGATCGGGCGAGCTCTCCCCAAATCATGGAAAAACCCCAAAATGCTCAAACAAGCCCCTCTCGGCCTCCCCGCGGCCTACAAATCACGGGAATGAACGGCAAGAGGCTAAGGAACGTCACCCTACCTCAATGGAGCGAATGCTCCGCCGAATCGCCCATAAACCACGAAAAACGCTTTTAGAAACCTCGCCTCCCCACGCTTCTCACGCTCGCCGCACACCCACGAGATCGCCTCGCCGTCGCCCACGCGTCCGCGCCGTTGCCCTGCCGCCGTCAACAGCCGGGGAGGGGTCCGCCGCGCCCGAATGGGAGAGAGGGAGAGAGAGGGTGCGGTCACGGTTGGGGAAGGAAGGAGAAAGAAGAAGAAGAAAGAGAAAGGAGAAAAGAAAAAGAAAAAGAATTAGGGCTATATAGATAATCTGATTTTTTGGAAAAATACCAAAAAATAGAAAAATATATTTCCGGAATCCTCGGATCGCACCGATCACAACGGTACCACTCGTGCCCGGGTGAACCGCCCGGTTCACCCGCAGCGAGCTTCCGAAGAAAAAGCCGAAACACACACCGAAAATCGGAAAACACACGCGGAAAAGCCGCGGAACGCCTCCGGGCCTCCGAAATGACTCCGGATCGCGCCGATCCGAACACGAAAGATGTCCGAAACGAAATTTCGGACACAATAGAGTCAGACGCTCCAAAAACCAGATCCGGGACCCACGAAGAAGGATCCGAAAGGTCCGGGATATTACAGCCCTCCCGCCTTAAGGAATTTCGTCCTCGAAATTGAGAACAACAAAAGGGGAAAGAAGAGGAAGACTCACTCAAACAGATACGGGAACTGCTGACGCATCTCGTCCTCACGTTCCCACGAAGCCTCACCACCAGAGTGTCGTTGCCACACGACCTTCACCAAGGGAATGACCTTGTTCCGCAGGCGCTGCTCTCGCCTATCCTCCACGCGGATCGAAAACTCTGGGAGAGAAAGATCTGGAGTCACCTCAGGCCAAACGGAAAACTCGAGCACATGAGAGTCATCGGGCATATACTTCCGCAACATCGAGACGTGAAACACGTCATGCACCGACGCCAACTCAGGAGGTAGCCGCAACCGGTAAGTAACCTCACCGATGCGCTCCACAATCGTGAAAGGACCAATATAGCGGGGACTCAGCTTCCCACGCCGTCCAAAACGCATCACCCCCTTCATCGGAGAAACTCTCAAGAACACACGATCACCCACGGCGAACTCGAGGGGCTGCCTCCTACGGTCAGCATAGCTCTTCTGCCGACTCTGGGCCGCCAACATGTTCTGACGAACCAGGTGCACAACATCCACACACTGCTGCACCAAATCCGGTCCCGTCAAAACACGCTCACCCACCTCAAACCAATCAAGCGGAGTCCTACACGGACGCCCATACAGAGCCTCATATGGAGCCATGCCGATGCTCGAATGATAGCTGTTGTTATAGGCAAACTCCACCAATGGTAGGTGATGAATCCAACTCCCCTGCCACTCCAGGCAGCAGGATCTCAGCATGTCCTCCAAAGTCTGAATGGTCCTCTCAGACTGACCATCTGACTGATGATGATACGCCGAGCTAAACGCCAACTCCGTGCCAAGAGCTCGCTGGAAACTCCTCCAGAATCCAGAAGTGAAGCGCGGATACCGATCTGATACGATCGAAATGGGAATCCCATGCAACGGCACGATCCGCTCCACATAAAGACGAGCCAACTTAGGCACGCTCCAGCTGACCTTGACCGATAGCAACCGAGTCACCTTCGTCAGCCGATCAACCAGCAACCAAATATTGTCCTGCCCACTCGGGGTCCTCGGCAACCCCACCACAAAATCCGTGGTCACATGGTCCCACTTCCAAGCAGGAACATCCAAGGGTTGGAGAGTACCGCCTGGTCGCTGATGCTCCGCCTTCACCTGCTGACAGATCAGGCACCTGGCCACAAATTCTGCGACATCTCTCTTCATGCCAGGCCACCAGAACTGCCTCCTCAAGTTCCGATACATCTTCGTCGCACCCGGGTGTACGGTGTACCTGCTCCCATGAGCCTCGCGCAGCACCGCACGACGAATCTGCTCCTCGGCTGGGACGTACAACCTACCACGAAACCTCGCAGCACCGTCCTCGCCGAGCTCCACGTCAGCCATCGCAAGAATCCGGGGCAACTCAGGGTCCGCATGCTGAGCCTCTGTCACCTGACGACGGATAGCAGGAGTGACAGTCAGACTCGCAAGCACCGCCAACCCTGGCTCCTAGGGAATCTTGAGCCTAAAAGATACTTCGGGCACTTGTTCCCAGAGCCTCCACTTCCTCAACATCAAGGTACTGATCGCAACCTTCCGACTCAAGGCATCGGCGATGACATTCATCCTGCCCGGCTGATAAGACAGGGTGAAGTCATAGTCCTTCATGAACTCCATCCAACGCCTTTGTCTGAGGTTCAGATCTCTCTGCGAGAACACATACCTCAAACTCTGATGGTCAGTGAACACCTCGAACTTCTCGCCGTACAGATAGTGCCTCCAGATCTTCAGCGCGAAGATCACCGCCGCCAACTCAAGGTCATGGGTGGGGTAGTTCTCCTCGTGGGGTTTTAGCTGCCGAGATGCATAAGCCACCACTCTACCATGCTACATCAAAACAGCACCCAGTCCAACGCCGGAAGCATCTGTACACACCCCGAAACCTCCCGATCCAGAAGGTAAAACTAACACCGGAGCCGAGGTGAGCAATCTCTTCAGTTCCCTGAAGCGCTGCTCACACTCCTCGGACCAGACGAAAGGCACATCCTTCCGCGTGAGCCTAGTCATCGGGGTCGCAATGCGGGAAAAATCCTGGATAAACCGACGATAATAACCCGCAAGCCCCAAGAAACTCCGGATCTCCGTCACCGACCTCGGCCTCGGCCACTGCATCACTGCCTCGACTTTGGCGGGGTCCACGGAAATGCCATCACCAGAAATCACGTGCCCCAGAAAGTGCACCTCGCTGAGCCAAAACTCGCACTTGCTGAGCTTCGCATACAACTGGTGATCTCGCAGCGTCTGTAGCACCACACCCAAATGGTACGCGTGCACCTCGGCAGACCGCGAATAAACAAGGATGTCATCCACGAAAATGACCACGAACTGGTCCAAATACGGATGAAACACCCTCTGCATCAAGTCCATGAAGGCTGCAGGGGCATTGGTGAGCCCGAACGGCATCACCAAAAACTCATAATGCCCGTACCTCGTACTGAACGCAGTCTTCTCCACATTGGACTCGCGAATTCTCAGCTGATAGTAACCGGACCGCAAATCAATCCGCGAGAACACTCGCGCAGACTGCAGCTGGTCGAACAAATCATCAATCCGCGGTAACGGATACTTGTTCTTAATGGTCACTTCATTCAGCTGCCGATAGTCAATGCACAACCGCAGACTACCGTCCTTCTTCTTCACAAATAACACGGGCGCACCCCAAGGGGAAAAGCTCGGACGAATATACCCCTTGGCCAACAGTTCCTGCAACTGCGCCCTCAACTCCCTCAACTCAGCGGGGGCCATACGGTAGGGAGCCTTCGCCAAAGGTCCCGTACCAGGCACAACCTCGATCACGAAATCGATCTCCCGCTGGGGAGGTAATCCAGGCAACTCCTCGGGAAAAACGTCGGGAAACTCGTACACCACCGCAATGTCCTCGACATCCGGCTCCATCCGGTCAGACACAACCACCGACGCGAGAAAACCCTGACAACCCGAATCAAGCAATCGACGGGCTCGAATAGCAGAGATAAGGAATCGAGAAGAGGTGGAACGGATACCTTGGAAATAGAAGGTCCGCTTGCTCGGATGCTGGAAGTAGACACTCTTCATCCCACAATCCACCACCGCTCCATGAGTCTCGAGCCAGTCCATGCCTAGAATCACATCGTAATCCCGAAGCTGCAACGCATACAACCTGCCTGGCATACTCCGCCCATCGATCCAAACCGGAACCTGATCGAAGCAATACGGAGTGATCATAAAGTCGCCCGAAGGCAACTCCACTGCCAAATCACAGGACAACTGGGTCACCGGCTCCTCGACGCTCGACGCGAAATCCTCCGAAATAAACGAATGAGACGCGCCAGAATCAAACAAAACCCGAGCCGCACAACCCAAAATCTGAACGGTACCTTCCACGAGCTGCGATGCCACTGCCTCTGCCCTGGTCAAGTGCGTGATCTGGCCTCGAGCCCTCTGCCTGCCTCCCACGCTGGCTGACCTGGGTAGCGGCGGATACTGTCCCTGCTGCTGTTGCTGCCTCTGTTGCTGGGGAACCTGCTGCTGCGGCGGCCTCTGAAGACAGTCACGCGCCATATGCCCTGGCTGGTCACACCGAAAACAAATAATCGGCGCTGTGCACTGCCTGCCTGGGTGGGTCCCACTACATCGTGGACAAGGTCCTCGCGATCCACCCCCTGATCCCTGACGCTGCAACGGAATCGGCTGCTGTACACTGCCCGATGAAGCCTGCCCCTGATCCTTGGACTTCTTCTTGCCGAACCCTCTCTGAAGAACTTCTTGACCTTCGAGCCGAAGGACGCAGATCCTGTCACCGAAGCTGTCGATGCCGGTACTCCTGAACCACCCGACGCATGCTGGAAGAAACCCTGCTGCTGGGTAGCCGACTGCTGGCTGCGACCTGACACGGACTGCCCCTGGCTGATCGGTCCTCGAGTCCTCTGCATATCCATCTCCAGGGAAATCGCAACACGAGACGCTGTCTCTAGATCAGTGGCCCCATTCGCGATCAAATGGTGCCTCAGCTCCAGCCTCAAGCCCTGCACAAACTGCGCGGTCCTCACCCTCTCATGCTCCATGATGTGAGGTGCGTACCGACCCAGCTCGACAAATCGGGCCCTGTACTGCAACACGGACATGTCACCCTGCACCAGCTCCAGAAACTCCCGCATCCGCTGCGTGGCAACAATATCTGGACAGTACGTACGCTCGAAAGCACTGACAAAGTCATCCCACTCGATCTGCTCAAGTGGACGAAGCTGAAAGGACGTCTTCCACTCGGAAGACCACTACCTCCGAGCCGTACCCTGCAACTGGTTGTAGGCCAACACAACTCTGTCCTCGGCAGCACTCTTCGCAGAACTGAACACCCGCTCCATCTCATCGAGCCAATCACGAGCCGCATCAGGGTCTGCCTGGCCGCTAAAGTAAGGTGGATGGAACTGCATGAAGTCCCTCACCGCTCGGCCTGGCCCACCCCTGACAAACGAGCCCTCACCAGCCTCTCCGCCGAACTGCTGAGACATGAGCTGATACATGCCACGGAAGAAATCCTCGGCCCCCGGAGCTCTCGCAGTATCCGCGGCCTCGGTAGCCCCCGGTAGCGCTCTGCTATGCTCCTCCTGGTCCCTCTGGACCCCCTGCTGGATCTCCTGACCTCCAGCCGACTGCCCCTGCTGAGAGCGAGAGCTCCTCCTCGGCGCCATACTCGCTCCTGAAGCACAAGACAGAAAACACGAAAACGGCAAGGTCAATAAAAACGCACGATGCCCAATGCCAGCGTCACATGTACATCATCGTTGTGGACTAGTGGACCACTACAATTACCTATGATTCTCATGTAATTCCACAACCGCGCTCTGATACCAGCTGTAACGACCCGAGAATCCGATTACCGGGAAGGCCCGATAACCCGAGACTCGCACCGCCACCCACGAGCCCGAAGACTCGGAAGGGTTAAAAGGATGGTGTGGAGACTACACAAGTATCACAAATAATTGCAGAAATTAAACAGTTATAATATTAAGTAGGAAATAAATTAACATTTTTCATGGTCCACAATAAAATAACAACAACAGCAACAGTAGTCCACGACTAGTACAGTGACAAGAAAGAAAAGTACAGCTACACGGGGCATACCCCAGCTCTGACCTCTGGCACTACCTCTGGGCACCCGCACCACGCTGCACTCCTGACGCGCTCCCCGAAGGTGGCGTCTCACCTGAAACACGGTGAAAACACGCAGGGAATGAGTCTCGGAACAAGACTCAGTAGGGATCACGCGAACACTACCTCGTAAAACGAGAAACCACTACTCTAGCGGTAGGAAAGTACCTCGGAAAGGAAAGCCCTGTACTCTACAGAACTAGACCCTACGGCACGCAAACCGACACACGTGCCACGGTACGAGAAGACCGAAACTCAACGGTCGACCCGCCAAAATCCGAAGGTCAGAAACACACGACTGACAGTCTCTCACTCCGTACTCGACAGGAGTACCACCCACTAGAAGCACAGCCGGTAGCGTCCCCTGACGTCTTACATCGCGCCGCAGGTGAGCCGCCTGACGTGGTAGGTCCTACCCGAGACGCAAACACCGTACAAGTAACCACAACAAGTGACTAGCTGGGGTCACGCCCGTCGACGTGGGTCCAACCGCCCCCAACCATGTGTGCACACACAGACCGCGCGTCCCTGGTCTGGCCCTCTGACCGATTTTCCCCTCAGCCAGACTCTGACTGCAAGACGTGGGGCCCAACGGTAACCGGTCCACAAACCGTCTCTAAAGGTCGGCCCGTACACCACTCCCTGGTGCGACTAGCACACGCGTACTAGTAGGCTACGACTAGTGGAGGGTCACTGAAGGAGTAGACTCTCAAACCAACGGAAAACGACGTCCGAACCTGACGAAGTACGAGGGCCGTCCCACGTACCATCACCATCGCACGGTGACCGCAGTCGGAAGAAAACGGACACACTGCCCATGGCCAAACACATGACCAAGGCAACCGAAATCTCCGGACGCCCGAAGACACGGTCACGGAACTCCACGGGGTGCCCAGGACACACACACGGCCCAAGGGGGACACTCGACAACGGAAAAGATCGCGCTAGGGACACCTAGCGCGACAAGGAAGAACGCGCTAGGGTCCCCTAGCGCGACTTGGAAGATCGCGCTAGGACTCTCTAGCGCGACAGGGGAGATCGCGCTAGGGAACCCTAGCGCGACAAGGACCATCGCGCTAGGTCCTCCTAGCGCGACAAGGCTAATCGCGCTAGGACCCCATAGCGCGACACGAACCGCCCTACTGTTCATCTTCTCCGATGAACACGCCCCGTCGGGGCAGCGCGACACTCAAGAACGCGCTACTGAAGTATAGCGCGTTCTCAATCCGCGCCCGAAAACGGTAGAAACGCCCAAAAATTCCAACCACGCCCCCATGCCTCCACAGGAGAGGGGGAAAATAAAGGGGAAGACCCCTGGGGACCCCTAGCATGATTCTAGGCCATCAAAACACGAAATCATGCATCAAATCCATAGATCGGGCGAGCTCTCCCCAAATCATGGAAAAATCCCAAAATGCTCAAACAAGCCCCTCTCGGCCTCCCCGCGGCCTACAAATCACGGGAATGAACGGCAAGAGGCTAAGGAACGTCACCCTACCTCAATGGAGCGAATGCTCCACCGAATCGCCCACAAACCACGAAAAACGCTTTTAGAAACCTCGCCTCCCCACGCTTCCCACGCTCGCTGCACACCCACGAGATCGCCTCGCCGTCGCCCACGCGTCCGCACCGTTGCCCTGCCGCCGTCAACAGCCGGGGAGGGGTCCGCCGCGCCCGAATGGGAGAGAGGGAGAGAGAGGGTGCGGTCACGGTTGGGGAAGGAAGGAGAAAGAAGAAGAAGAAAGAGAAAGGAGAAAAGAAAAAGAAAAAGAATTAGGGCTATATAGAAAATCTGATTTTTTGGAAAAATATCGAAAAATAGAAAAATACATTTCCGGAATCCTCGGATCGCACCGATCACAACGGTACCGCTCGTGCCCGGGTGAACCGTCCGGTTCGCCCGCAGCGAGCTTCCGAAGAAAAAGCCGAAACACACACCGGAAATCAGAAAACACACGCGGAAAAGTCGCGGAACGCCTCCGGGCTTCTGAAACGACTCCGGATCGCGCCGATCCTAACACGAAAGATGTCCGAAACGAAATTTCGGACACAACAGAGCCGGCCGCTCCAAAAACCAGATCCGGGACCCACGAAGAAGGATCCGAAAGATCCGGGATATTACACCGACGACACCCCACCTCACCCAGTCGGACCATGGCGAAGGGGGCACCAGTGTAGAAGGAGAGAGAGAGAGAGAGAGGGTGAGGATAAAACAAGGAGAGAGAAAAATTAACGGATAAGAGAAGTATTTTTTTAAAAATATTTCAGTTTTTTAGATCATTATTAATTAGATTAATTTTTTTACTAAAAATTAGAATATTTTAGTGACTTATTTATAAATAGTAAGATAACGAGGATAACGTGACTTATTTAAAAATCCAAAATATCTTTAATCTATCATGAACTCTCTCTCTCTCTCTTGCAATTGATAGTTCAAAATATCTTCTTTTGATAGACATATTTTTGTTCTAAAAAAATTAAATTTATGGATGAAAATAAAATATATTTTTTCAACATTTTGATTAGAGATGGATAGGAAGAGTATCTGTGACGTTATTTTATATAGTAAAAACCAATATTATAATACAAAATAAAACAAACAATTCTATAAATAAATTTTAAGGAGGGTATTTTTGTTATAAAAATCCACTTAGATGAGAATACGATAGATTGCGTTCAATAATGGACCAATTATTATCCTGGGTTTGGACGGGCCATTTGGGTGGCCGACGCGTCATTTCATTCAGATCCCCCGCGTGGGGGTCTTTTGATTGCTTCGCGTTGACTGGGCCGTACCTGATTGGACGAGAGCCGTGGCGTCCCCTCCCGCGAGGGCGCGGGCTGGCGCTTTTAGGGGTGACGTGAGCCCCTGAGAGCTGTGAGGAGGAGAATTTTTTGAAACCGGGGAATCGAAGGATCTCAGACTGGGGTGTGTGGTTCTGATACTCCTCAGGTGGAGCTTTAACGTGCCTCATGCGGTCATTTTCCGGGGCCTAGCCCATGATATCTGATAAAATAGAAAGGAATTTTTAAATATATACCTCTATACAATTTGATTTTATCAAATATATTCTTCATCCGAGCATATTATCAGAGGAGAGTCAACCAAGAGTAGTGGAGAATTGGGTTAGAGAAGTTGAGAAGATTTTTATGTCCATCGGTTGTGCCGAGCAAGAGAGTTAAATCTAGCCACTTTCATGTTGAGGGGCCATGCATATGAATGGCGGAGATCTGCCATTAGGGCCACTTTCTAAGATAGAGGCGCCCATATTAAGGGGGAAGAGTTGCTTGAGACATTTCATGATAAACTCCTCCCACAACATGTGAAGGACATAAAGGAGATAGAATTTATGAACTTGACTCTGGAAGGAATGTTAGTTGCAGACTACGAAGCCAAGTTTATAGAATAGAGAAGTATGCCTCTCACATTTGTGTGAATGAATCGAGGAGAACAAATAAATTTGTGAAAGGGTTGAAGAGCAGTATTAGGAGCAAGGTTGTTGTCTTGGACCACAGACCATGGCGGTAGCATTGAGGACAACATTCATAGATGAGGTAGAACATGAAGAATTCTTAGAAAAGAGACAAACATACAAGATCAGAAGGGGGAACCCTCTTCTAGATAGGAGGAGGGATAGGGAGAGAAGACCATAGTCCGTGAAATACATTGTCTGACATGTAGAGGAAGATTTCCGGATTGTCTGTATTGCAGTAGATGTCATGGAGGAGAATGTTGGCGAACCACTACAAGTGCTTTATGTGTGGACAGATGGGGCATCTGAGGAAGGATTGTCCAAACCAGCAGAGGCAGAGACAACCACCCAAGCAGCAGCAACCACCCTGACAACAGCAGGGAGCTCAGGCCAGACTATTCACAATAACCAGGGAGGGGGCTCAATGTAACGACCCAAGATCTGGATATCGGGAATAAATCGATACCATTCGAATCTTGGCCCGCCACCCACGAGCCGGAAGACTCGGAAGGGTTAAAGGGTTGGTGTGGTCATATATTGAAATTCTAAACAATAGCAGGCAAGTAAGTCTACAGAATTAATCTACAGTTCTGACAGAAATAAAATTATATTTTATAACAATTAAATAACTACAGAGTCTAGTCCACAAGTACAGTCAGGGAAAAGAAACGTACACTGCCTCGGGACATACCCCGGCGACCTGGTAAGCTGGCCACTAATGAACCTCCAATTGAAACGCTCCACTCCGAAGAGAACGCCGTACCTGAAAAGCAGGGGGTGAGCCTCATCTCATTGACTCAGTAGGGGTCCCGCGGGTCCCCACCACAACGAAAACGGTAACAGAAGTACAGCAACAGAAATAACAACAGTAAAGGAAAGCAGTAAGAACAACAACAACAGAAGCAACAGAGTAAGAACGTGAGATCGCCACCTTGTGGCCACCTCTAGGTAGCGGCCGTGGGATGGCCGCCACCTGTTCTGGGTGTTCCGTTTGGGTCGTTTTGGCTTCCGAATGATTTGTGTTCGACCCATTTGACTCCCGTTATCCCCGTGAGTGTCCTGTGGATTCCGTGGGTACCGTGACTGTATTTTTGGGTGTCCGGAGATACCGCGTTACTCGATTAGTGTGTCCGTGAGTTTTGGGGGTCCGGGTGACCCCGTGTGATCTGGGCTTTCGTGCTTCGCTTGATCGAGTCACCATGGATCGGTGTGAGTGCAGAGGGTTGTTCTCGCACAGTTTTAGCTTCTTCAGAAAGTGGTTTCCGTGTGGGCCATGCGTATGGCCTATGAACTGTGAATTATGTGACCCAGCCTGGGGCTGGGGGTTTCCTTGGATTCCCTTGGAAAGGGAATGAATTCGGCGGTTCTGAACCGTCTTGAGGCTTCTTTTCACCGTGATTTTTGACATAAGATTAGGGCAGATTGACGGCATGGAGCCGTCCCTGTACAATGGTCTTGACCCGAGTCTCGTAACTCAAGGACCATTAGATTTAGTATGTCTAGTTGCCTGTCCAGAGTTTGGTGGCCCCGAGTCATCTGGTACTCCGTGTTACTTGCAATGGGTGCGTGTGTGACCTTCCGTGTTCACGTGTGGTGACTCTACCCACTAGACGTAACTGACCTGGGCACGTTGTGTGCCGACTCACCTGGGAGTGGTGGAGGCTTGTCCCATGTAGAGGTTTGTAGGCCGATTACCTGAGGGATCCTTGCCTTTGCAGCCTGCGGCTGGGGGAAAACGGGCTAGAGGATCGACATAGAGCAGATGGTCTGTGTGTGCACACGTGGTCGGGGGTAGTGGACGAGTGCTGACGAGCATGACCTCGACTAGTCCTTGTTCTGTGGTACAGTGTACAATGTCTCAGTTTCCACCGGAGGGCGAGTAGGGAGACACTTGAGGCTGCAGTGTAAGTCGTCGGAGGACGCGTCCGGTCTCGTTGTTAGTGGGGTAGTGCTCCTGTCGCCTAAGAGGTTTTAGTGTGAGTTTCTCTCCGTGTAGATACTATTCTGTCGGCTCGGTCTGTTCTGCCTTGCGTAGTCTTTCGGCAGTTGGGCTGGTGTTGCCCTGTGTGTGGCGCGTGGTTCTTCCGTTGGTTCTAGCTTGGGATCGAGAGATTCTCCCAAGGGTGTTGGTTCGACTTGTGGTTGGCCGTGTGGCACGTGGTTCTTCGGTTGGTTCTAGCTTGGGATCGAGAGATTCTCCCAAGGGTGTTGGTTCGACTTGTGGTTGGCCGTGTGGCCTTGTCTGTGGTTCTGTCGGCTAGGACGGATTGTCTGATTGTGGGAGTCGAGGTAGTGTGGAGGGCTCGTAGGCGTTCCCTTCGTTTACTGTCTTCTGGTTCTGGTCACTGTTGTCGTGTCGCACCGGCGTTCTTACTCTGTTGGTTCCGTTGTTGCTGTTCTTACTGCTTTCCTTTATTGTTGTTATTTCTGTGCCGCACTCCTGTTACCGTTTTCGTTGTGATGGGGACTCGCGAGACCTCTACTGAGCCAATTCATAAGATGAGGCTCACCGGCCCCCTGCTTTTCAGGTGTGGCGTTCTCCTCGGAGTGAAGCGTTTTAGTTGGAGGTTCGTTAGTGGCCAGCTTGCCAGGTCGCCGGGGTGTGTCCCGGGACATTATACGTCTCTTTTCTGAGACTGTACTTGTGGACTGGACTATGTAGTTATTTAATTGTTATAAAATGTAATTTTATTTCTGTCAGAACTGTAGATTAATTCTGTAGATTTACTTGCCTGCTATTATTTAGAATTCTAATGCATGACCACACCAACCCTTTAACCCTTTCGAGCCTTCCGGCTCGTGGGTGGCGGGCCAAAATTCGAATAGTATCGGGTTATTCCCAGTATCCGGATCTTGAGTCGTTACACTCAAGACGAGAATGCAGTAACCAAAGGTATTGTTCTTAAGGTCCCATCATGAGTTGAAGGTGGCACGAGACGTTATACCATGATGGATGATGACTGATAATGATAGGAGTCTAGCAGCGACGATAGATGATGGTGGTGGCAGAGGGGTGGTAATTTTTGGCTACATATGAACATAGTTTAAGCCATCCATATATGGTCTTAGAGGATTCACACTTCAAATCTAAATATGAATCATATAATTTTGACCAAAAATTAGATTGAATCAAGTTAGAGTCTAATAATTTTTGTTAGTCTCCATCAATGAACTTGACATTTTTTTTCTTTTTTTGTTACATGGCCTAGTGGAGAGATGAAATACGAGGAGAGGAATGAGAGAACTGGAGTTCGAAACTAGTGCTTCACATCTTTTCATAATATGGGGGTAAATGATCTTGCTAACTAACATTCTTACGTTCTCAAAAAATCTTAGGGTGGGTGATCTCGCTCCACACGCTAGACAAGAGAATTGAACCCAAGATCTCCCTATTGTCGAGGGAGGTGATGAACCTCCCAGATATGCCTAAGATTCAAACCTGACAATTTCACCTCTTCTTCATCACCCAACTTTTTGTTAGTCCACATTAATGAACCTGTCAATTTTCTTTTTTCTTTTTTTATTACATAGTATGGTGGTTCGAGAACAGGGGATACAAGGAGGGGAACGAGAGAATCTGGATTCGAAACTAGTGCTCGACAATTTTTATAATCCGGAGATGGATGATACTGTTAACTGAGAATATGACATTCACAAATAATCTTGAGACGTGATCTCTCTCCTCACGCTGAGAATTAGAATCTAACTCCGGACCTCCTCATTCTTAATAGGGGGAGGTGGTGAACTAACGAGACAAGTCTCAGGTTCAAACCCACCCCTCCCCCCCGATTAAACGGATCAACTGAAAGGATGGGGAGTAAACGCGGCAGTGAAAAGTGAAACTTGAGAGAGTCTGAGCGGAAGTAATCTCGGTCATTCGCATCCTCTCTGATCCATCTGAGAGTGGGTGGGTGTGGGTATACATCGCAGAATGGCCACAGTGGCCCCAGAGGGGGGGGGGGGATGCGCGCAAGTCTTTGGTCACCGGCCGGGCGCCCGTCTTTTTCGCGGTGGGACTACTGACCAGTCCCGGAGGCGTGGACATGCATTTGCTGCGGCTGTCTTTGGCCCTGTCAGAGCAAAGCAGAGGAGGTAGACAGCTGCAGGCAATAGGGGCATCCTCGTCCTTTCCCATGCACCACCTCGGTCTTCGCAACCGTGGCTGAGAAAGAGAGAGAAGAGAGGTAGGTCAGAGTCCTCAGGAACATGTGCGTGTGAGAAAAGCTTTTGATGAGTACGGTTTCTAGTCATGCGGGGGAGGGAGGAGGCCTCCTGGGGCGACGAGGAGTAGAGGCCCCGGCGGTGAGAGAGCTTTTGAGAGGAGCACGAGAAGGGGAGGGGGGGGGTGCGCAAATGAGGGCGCAAGTTCCGAGAGAGAGGCCGGGGCTGGGGGGATGGGTGCCCCGTAAGTCAGAGAAGAAGAAGAGTAACGCCCGCAGGGAACAGGGGAATTTTTCCTCTTATCTTCTTCCCAAACACACATACACACACACGGACACACACGCGCACACACACGCCAGGGGTGGGGGTTGGGTGTTGTAAAAGGTAGTACCTAGGCGAGTAATAGTAGTAGCAGTGCCAGTAGAAGTAGCTAGGCATCCAAGTCGCAGCTCCTAGCTTCTCTCTACGCTGCGGCTTTCTTGATCCCCAGGACCCTCCCCGTCGCCGCAACTGAGAGACCCATGCTACCATACAGGTGCTGGACTGCTGGCTGGGCAAATGTCTTAAACAGTGGCAGTCGACGGGGACGGTTTATGATGTTCCCGGATGAGTCAGTGGAGATTCGGGTCATTATTCAAGAGTTTTTTTTTTTTTTTGGGTAAAAGGTTCTATCTATGCCAAGTTTGCTGTGGAAAAAAATTCACTTCTATATAAATCTCTAACGTGATGAGAATTAATGATAAGTATATACAGTGAGTAACTAGAGTATAAACCAAGTTCAGCTCACTCGAAAGTAATTAAGGTGACCCATATCTGTCACACTCAACGCTCCCAAGAGTGCATCGCCTGAATCAAATGCCAGGGCGCCAGTTCCACAGGCAACGACCTCATGACTTGAGTACTCTGTCTGGAAATATTCTGGTCTCTGAAGGGTCACTGTTGCGATTTGAATAGCCTGTGGCTCCCAATTTAAACCGTTGGAAGTAACTTCGCACGGGAGATAGCTAGCCAGGAGTTACAACAGGGTAAACATTCTGGTCTGAATTAAGGGGGTCATAGCGAGAACTATATATGAAGTCAAGTTCGACTCTCCACCCAAAACTGTAGACGGTTCACATCTGTCGCACTCAGTAAGGAAAGCATCACCCGGATCGAGCGCCAAGGCACGAGAGATCCACAACAATCCCGGCTGTGTCTGGAAAAGGATTAATACTGATCCTATTTGAATATATAGCCAGCCTGTGATTAATTTCCAACTCAAACCGATGGAAGTAACTTCGAACGAGAGAGCTGGGAGAGTCACAACCACGTACCATCACATTTCGAAAGAATAATAAATAGAGGTATATATATATATATATATATATATATATATATATATATATACACACCCAGTTAAAGGTCTTGTATCCGTGAGCTGGGGTTGGTTATAAGTGGCCCTGGCCTTAATTTAATTCCCCCATGTATGTTATGTACGTATGCATTATGTATGATCGAGGAGGGATCTATGACAAGGGCAGTAGTGGCCACATGCATGGTTGGGTGGGGAGTGCAGGCTTCATGCCGGTGTCAGACGACGCGCGCGGGAGTCTGAATAGGCCTGCGGGAGTCATTGCAGAGCTTAAATGGCGAAGGACCTATGCGATGATAGCAGTCCCAAAAGAGGACTAACATAGAATTTATGGTCCACCTGTCCTTCCTGAAGCTGCCAAGGGGCCCTGACACCCCCGGAGTTAAAAAGGTTACCACCACCATCACCACCACCACCACCACCGCCACCGCCACCGCCATCCGGGTGGGTACGCCATGCACCAAATCCCGCTCAGGCCTGACAAAAGTCTAGCTGTTCGATCCGCTGCCACTGTTTTGGACGGCTGAGGTAGCGGCCAGGCCAGCCCCAACCTTCTGTGGTGGGGCGAGGGAAGAGCGTCGATCACTTTTACTTCAACATATTATATAGAGGCCGTACTCTTTTATGTAGAAAAAAAAACTGGAACTACAACCCTTCTTCTCTCCGGATAATGCAGACAGATCTCATGCACGTATGTAGGTAAAAATCATATCATACACTAACAGAAACAGATATTTTCTCAGGTCGTAGCTGGATATGGCCCTTGAATCAGGCATACGAAAGCAATAAAAAAACTCTCACCGTAATCTTAACGTTGCCCATTGGCAGAAACCGATCAGAGCTAATTATTATTAACCTCTGGGTCAGGGCCATTCTCCAGGGCGCGCATGAGGATTGGGAAAGGCGAATAGATCAGTGTGACTACCCTTTCTTATAATTCCACTTCGCCGTTCTCTCTCTGCCAAGCAAGCGTAGCCGCAGGGGGCGGGGGGGACGACGTCGTAGGGTAGTTTTTCATCGTTTAGTATAACATATAGTGTGGTATAGTAATAGGGTACCTTAACCCTACCCTATTCTAAGGTGGTGGTGGAAGAGCTTGAACGGAGTCCGCAGGGCTATTGTATGGGGAAATGAGTAGTGAATTATATGCGAGCCCAAAACCGGACAAAAGGAGGAGATAAAAAATAAGGGGTGGGGGGGTGGGGGACGTATCTATGAAGGTCAAGCTGTTCAGTCCCCAAGAGGCGTGACTCATGTCTGGCCTCTCATGCCTCCCCTCGCAAAGCACCCACACACCCCACACAGGGCCGGGTGAGGGGGTGGCGCCCTCCTCTCCTATAAATACACCCCTCTATCAGACTTCCCCATCGCCCTTCTCCACCCACACCTAAACCTCTTCAATGCCTTCCCCCCGCCCACACACACACACACACTCCCTCTCTCTCCCTCTCTCACGCGTAGAACCTGTTGCAGTCTATCCACTTGACCATTAATTGACGATGATACCAATTAATCCTCTTGAAAGCGAGTTACTCGTGCCTCCACTTTCATGGCCCTGAACCATACAGTTCATTGTGACACCTCTCTGAGGGCAGGATACTAAAAAGTAGGGAGAATCCGTTAAGCTCAGGAGGGATAGCGCCATGGATTAGGAAGAGCTTGCTCTCTGCAGGGTGAGGATGGCACTTGCAGGGATTTCTTCTTTCCCCCGTCCAGCGGCGCTATCTATCCTGAGTTTTATGGCTTCTTCTTGCTGTCTGGACGTCGACGGCCCGGTGGACGATGGCTTCGCGCGCCCCACTCTTTTCCCCTCGCTGCATGCTCCCCACCACTTCTCACCCGTTAGCTCTTCCCTTTCTCATCCTTCCTGAACTTGCAGGTTTTTCTCTGTCTTGGCTTTCATATGCAGTCCTTTTATATATGGAGAGCTTGGCACACTTCTTTTGCAAACACGTACGTTGTCTCTAGTGTCAAAGCAGCCTGTGATTATTGGAGTTAAGCTGTGTATCTTCTAATGGATTCTACGCTTTCCAGTTCGGCCAGTTGCAGGCGGCTTCTCTCCCTTTTTCATAAAACTACCGAGCACGGCTATCTTCCCGACAGGCATCGTGGGTGTGATCTTGGGACGGCGGAGCTCTGTGGCTTCTCAGTGAGTAAGTAATAACACTGGCTGACCTAAATCCCAACTAGATCGAGCTGCTGCAGGCGTTGCATGATTACGAACCATGTGCCCTGGACCCATGTTTTTTGTGCTTGGACTGGGCTTAGTGTTTATCTGGACACTCTCTGTGTGTGTGCCTGTGCCTGTGCGTGTGCGCGCGTGTGTGCGTTATCCTACGTGCAGATCCCGGCAACAGTGTGTGTGTGTGTTATCCTACGTGCAGATCCCGGCAACAATTCCCACGGGTCAAGGAAGATGGCGCTGAGGGCCAAGTGAGTCATTTTCTAAGTTTCTTCCCTTTTTTTTATCGTATCGTGGTTTTCGCCGCAGATGGAGGTGTGGGTCTTGGTTGCTTGGTTATGTCACAAGCCGTTTCCTGTGCTTTGCGTGCACTGGCAGGTACAACCGTCCACGGGTTGGTAACGGTACTGTGATAGCGGTAAGCTGACCCTTAACGATATACTGTTCCCGCGGAACATCTTAAAGATGGAGTATCTGGTCTCGGACGCAGCTGTTCTTCTACAGGCGTTTGCGAGAGAAATTGCTGGTGCAAGTAACACCTCCTAAGAAGAAATTGTTATGGGGATGCCATCTCATACACACATGGACACGGGTAAGAGGAAGTAAGTTGTTCGAAACTACCTCTGCTCTCGAAGGGAGAGGGGGGGGGAGGGCCACCACATTTGGCACAAAGATCATGGAATACTTCGCCCCATCCAGTGATCGAAGTAGTTCAGAATGTTTGACCCTTCATATGATGAAGCGTGCAAACGATTCCATATTTGCATGGGTCATTCCTCTCTCTCTCTTTTTTTTAAAGGATTCTGATGGAGGTCGCCCGGTGACCGTCTCCTCGTAGGCTTGTAGAGTTGAACTATGAACATAAAAAGAATGGAAAGGAAAAGGAGAGAAAAGTCGTCGACTACCTGCTTCGCATCAACACATGTAATACAACCTACTTATACAGAAACCATGTGAAAGCAAGTCCGAACACGTAAATAAGTGAAAATATAATGGACGAGCGCTCTTCCTGGTACTTTGTATGTTATAACCCGCTTTATCTGGTGCAAGCTGCAATGAGCCACCGGCCAACTGTTTGTCGTTTAGGCAGGTGAACAGGCTAGCCTGTCGGTGATAGCTAAGCTTATTATTTGGGTTCAAAAGTGCCTCGATGCGTCCATTCAAGTACAAAATAAGTTATTATCCAGTAAACAACAATTAAAGTCTATTTTCTCTTTCTTGTGGGGTCGGGGGATCGAATACAGTAGCTTGCGGAGTAGTTAACATGTGAAATAAACCCACCCTACTGAGAAACACAAACAAGTAATGAGAATAGAAGCAAGAGCTTTAAAATAGATTTGTGACGGGCTAAAGATTTTGTTATTAGCAGACGAATACTTCATAGTTTGCAGCCGCCTTATCTCCGCCATTCATGGAGGATCACAGTTTTTTGCAGCTCCAGAAGACCTTTAAATGTTATTATTCCTGTTGCGTAGGATTGGGTATGCAAACAATGAAGGGATGCAGAGCAGCAACCAATCTACTGGCGAAGGAAGAGGTGAAACCAAAGGAGAGCTGCAACTTTCCAACCCTGATCACTAACAATTATATCATCCAGGAGGGTATACTTAGTTTTCATCAAGGCATATATCATAAAGACACCACGTTTGGGAAATGAAAAAACAACAAAAACTTTTCAGACATTATGATGCAGGGTTAACGAGCGAGTTGCAGTCCTGGTTGCTCAACAGGGATATAGCATGCAGCAAAAGATACTCATGGCTTACTAGTACCTAATCTTCCAGAACATGGAAGAGTGGGAGTCATCAACTGCATATTTGAGAGGAGAGGGGTCACAGTCCATCCTTCCAAGATTATGCAACTCGGCCTTCAGCAACGACAACAACTTAGCATGTCTTGATTGTTTCTTCCTCAGCACCCGGATATAAGCGGACAGCCCAAGCCAGATGGTTTCAGCTTTCTTCAGCCTAAAAACCGGATGGATGTTTAGACCCCCACAGTCCATGCCATACATCCGCTTCTTGATAAGCCTATGCATGTATCTGTTACAAAATTAATGAAAGAACTTAGATTGTTCTACGGAAAGGATGGGAGATTGTAGATGGTTGAACCTAACCTGTACCTGAAAGACTTCTGGATTATGTCAAGACAGTGCAGTGGTTCAATATCACAGGTGTTTGAAGTAATTACACAAAGATAACAATGAAACTTCATTGCACACAGTAGAAAAGCTTGATAAGCATTGAGTCTGACAATGGTAGGAGAATTGATATTGGAATCGTAAAATATAGGGTGACATTTGGGCCTCATATAATTACACAATTTTTCTCCTAGCCGTTCTTGCTTGGAGTCCGCATGAACAGTAAGTGTGGATCTCAAATGTGCACCAAGATACCTACTCCACACAAAGGGAGAAGATGTTAGCACATCAGCATAATACTTGCCTTATAGTCTTGCTAGGTGAATTCTTCAAAATTTTCTGATTTTACATGCTGCTCCAAAGGACCAAACAGATTCAGTTCAATATAAATAAAATTTTAACTTTTGAAAGCTTAGGAAGAAGCAGAAGACTGGAATTACCTTGTATAATCTGCTTGGACTTCCAATGTGTGACAATTGACAAGCAGGCCACTCCAAGGAAGAAATGGAATGCCATCTGCACCTACATATCTTCTGTTTGGCATAGCCTGTGGTTGATTATCCACATCAAAATTCAGACCAAATTTTTCACTATTCATATAACAATTATATTCCCTGAACCCTCTGCACAACCGATTGAAGAAGCAGGTTGCTTGTCTCTTCGAGGTAGATATAAAAATGAAGTCATCAATTAACCTCAACAGCAGACACCTTGAGTTGGGGAAAAAATCATCTCTAGTGCCATTCTCTCTCTCAGAATCATCATTGTACCACTTGTTGCTTTTCCACATGTTATCTTTGTCTTCTTTTTCTGATTCAAATGTTTCTGATTTCTCCTGGCATGTCTCATGTTGTTTCAAGAGACATAACGGATTGCACCAACAGTCAGCTTGTGTACATCCATTGGCATTTGGTTCTTTGCTGGTCTTGAGACCAGAAGTAGGCAAATCACAAATCTTCTCAAGGAAGGGAAAAATGATAGTTCTTTCCAGATGGCCATAGTAAAATGAACAAAGCAGGGAAGATAACAAGCTTCCCTGAACTATGCCTGATTTTTGCAAATAAAATCCCTGACCAAGTTGCAGTATATTGGCCTTTACATGTTGACGAAGAAGATGTTGAATTTCTACTAACTTTATCTTTCTATCAACAACCTGAAGTTGCAAAGAAAGCAAAATTATCCAACGACATTCAGATGACGGATTTAAGTTTTCATGTGACTGGCATAAAGTATATAACGAAATCTAGAGGTGCAACCTTCAATAGTCTGGAGCTACCTTCAACAGTGCTGGAGGAGAATATTAAAAAAAGAAAAGGTTAAGAAGGGCGATCTGAAAGGGAGACTGTAACATAAGAAACAAGAAAATAATACCAAGGGACCAGTTCAGGGTTTTAAAATCAACCAGCCTAGACTAGAACAAGTGGCACCAAATCAGGGATCTGCAAGATATGCAGTGTTGAGCCTGTTTTAGGATCAGGTTGCAACCGTCGCGCCAAAAGCTTGAGCTGAGAGCGAACCACACATCTACACGTGCCGTGTGCAGGCCTAAAAGGCTTCACACAAGGCAGTTAGTTCCTATGGCGAGATGGGCTGTCAAGCACCAATGTCACTACGTGGACCCCATAATCCACATAGTAATAGAGAATCCATATGGAGATGCTGGACCCCCTAATCCAACAATCACCATCCACCCCCACCCCCAAAGCGACACCCAAGGGATTCAAACCCGCAACCTTGCTTTGATACCATTGTGGTTTAGTCCCATATCGAAAATCTATGGGCGTCTTTCCTCTATACATGTTGGGAATTCCCTCAACTCAATCCCTAGGTTTTGAGTTAAGAGTTTGGGCCTCTAACAGGGTATCAGTGCCTCGTTTACCCATTGTATTCATATGTGAACACTTGGCCCTGCCTGTGATGCACCCCAAACCGGTTGGTTCGGCGAGAGGTGGGGTGTTGCGGTTTAGTCCCATATCAGAAATCTATGGAAGTCTTTCCTCTATACATGTGGGAGATTCCCTCAACTGAATGCCTAGGTTTTGGGTTAGAGTTCGAGCCTCTAACAAATATCAATTGTTAGGATCAAACCCCAACCGTTGCGCCAAAAGCTTAAGCTGATAGGGAAGGCGGACCATATTTCCTTTATTTGGCAGCGTAGAACCCCACATCTATACGTGCTGTGGGCAGGCTTGAGGGGTTTGCGCAGGCAGTTAGTCCCTACGACGGGGATGGGCTGTCAAACACCGATGGCACTACGTGGACCCTATAATCCATGTAGTAACAGTGACTCCAAAGGGAGACACTGGACCCCATAACAACCTAAATGAAGGATCCCAAGGAAAGGAGAACAATGAATCGACAAAGACCATCTGCGAACCATGTGATTTGGGGTGATTACTTGCTGAACTTCTTTTCCTGGTTCTAGCCCATTTTAGGCTCATCCTGCTACACTCAGCATTGGTAGACGCACTATCAATTTTATTAATAGCACGGTGGTGATACAATCAAACAGGAGAGGAGAGGTCTGCTACATTTTAGGGATTTATCCATAATTTCAGTGGCATCCATCATTTTAGAGATCTTTTTGTGAATTTGAACTTCCATATAAATATATAATAATATTATAAGTTCAAGATTAAAATGCACTCTTGAGTTTAAATAAAACTATTGATGATTAAATATTTATTGTATGTTCCATTCTAAATTATGCGGCCTCATGTTCTTCTCAAATTGACCTGTCAGGGAGAAGGGGAAATAAAGAAAAAAGAGGAGAGAAGAAAGAGTAGCCAGTGAACTATGCTGATGACACTGATTGGCTGATCCTGATCCAAGTTTAGCAGGCCAATCAGATAGCAATCCACCTTCCCCCAACCCTTGGCCAAGATCAGTTGGACCAGCTGATTCAGCCAAGGATGGAGTTAACTCAGCATGGATCAGGCAGTTTTGGCTCCAACTAGTTTGACTTGATATTGCTAGCCATCGTGTAACAGCCAACAAATGGCCCATAGGAGTCTTATGGGCTTTATGTAATCCCCAAGGCCGCTCCTAAGGCATCACAAGTGTCCCCTAAGGCTCAAACCTTCTCTTCCTTACTCTTCACTTTGGTTCGCAAATCTACAATGGCGAGCATTCCAGCAACTGGCCCTGATCCACCCAGAGCATCATTGCCATCCTCCTTATCAGCATCATTTTCCCCTTCAAGCAGTGCGCCATTCGCTCCTATTTGCATCGTATGCATGGGGTTCTAGCTTATTTGAGCTTTTGAAGTTTCAGACGGTATAAACCTTTTATTTGACAAGGGACATAAGCTGGATCAAAAAAATTCCAAAAGTTCCTGTGGCATTGAGGATGAAACTATCTAAATTATAATGCTACATGACCAGGAAAAAATTGTTTACACCTGAATAAAATCTGATACTAAAATCAGATTTCTCGTATTGATTTTTCTCTCTATTAACAGTGGTGGTGGTTTGGTTGTGTGTGTGATCCCCAAGTTTACATTTTATTCTCCTCAATTCCAGATTTCCAAATAGGAATAGGAATTGGTAAGGGTGAGAAGAACCACACACACATCCCAACCCCCCAAATGGTTATTTTTTCTTTCCTTTTTCTCTTCTTCCCTTTCTAGATACCCTCATAGGAATAGGAATAGAAATTGGCAGGGGTGAGAAGACTGCCCACCATTTACTTTCTTGCTTTCCTGTCTCTTCTTCATTCTTTCCTTTTTTCTCTCTCCTCCCCTCTATCTTTCCCACGCCTTCCTCTTACCTTGGAGAAGCAGGCTGCTGCCGGTGTGCTGCCTTCTCCTTGGGTTCGGTGCACCTTGGCCAAGATATTAACACTCCCCTATGCTAATATATTTTTGTTTGTCATAAATCAATACCAGAAATCTGATCTTATTATCAGATTTTATTCAGGTACAAACATTTTTTCCCCAGTCAATTAGTCTTATAATTTGGATTGTTTCATCCTCAACACAACAGGAACCATTGGAAATTTTCTGATCCAGCTCACGTCCCTTGTCAAATAAAAGATTTGTGCTGTCTGAAAGTTCAAAAATTTGTTCAATTTCCCCAGAAATGTACATTTAGAAGACTGCCAGAAATAAACAGCCATAAAATTACCATCCACTCATAATTATTCTACAAAAAAAACAAACAGCCAACAATGGCAAGAAAACTATTTCAGTTGAATGGTGATTTCTTTGACATATTCCTTTCTAGTTCACATTCTTTCTAAAGATATCAGAAGGCTGAGGCAACAAATATGCTATACTTCAGCAAAGAAGAGCCACAATATTTAGGCAGTCTACCTAGGAAGTATAAAGTTCTGTCTTGCCCCACCTAGACACTTTCAAAACATTCCCATAAATGAAGTCCAAATTATTTTTCAGGAGAGATCAGTTATAAATTCATGGTTAAGTCTTTTCTAACATACAGCATCAACAGAGCCCACAGGCAGCGTAATCAGTGCTCGTATTGCACAACAGCACAAGAATGAATGCTTGGCATGTTTGCATACATGAATGCTCTTGTAATCTCTCTCTTTATATTCTGTAACACTTTTCTTCGTGTGCACACTTTTTCCATCCAATTATGTAAGAGGAAAAGTAGCATAGGAAGGAGGAAAGTCAAATATCCAAAAACAACACGGTCATTATAGATAAGCAATATTTTATCAATATGGAATAAATAAACATTAAGCTATGTACCTGATCAATAAGGACACCACGGGATGAACGGGATCTGATGGAAGCCAAGGAATTCACCATATCATTATCCTTGCTTTCATCAATGCAGACACGACCGTATAGAATTCTCATGATCTCCTTTGAACAAATAACTTGGGCATATTTTCTAACATGATATTCCTCTTTCTGTATCACATCTTTCATGACATCAAGGAGCCTTTCCTGGTCAATGGAATCAAATGCTTTTGATACATCAGAAACAACGATAAACACCTCCGGTATGCTTGTTGATCCATTCTTCAATCTAGAAAGAAACCGATATAGCATTTGGTAGATATCATTGTAATCAAATACAGATGCACCTAACATCTGTGGACATTCAATCCTTATTCTTTTCAGAACAGCATACATGTCGGAAAGGGCAGCATTGACAGATTTCAAGTGGACGTGCTTTGCTTTTGTGTTGCAATTTTTCAGATTCAAATATGTTCTTGCCTTATTACCTGTTTTAGCAAGGCCATGCCCAGAAAAAGACTTCACATGAAGCAATGCATTAGAAGGTGCTTTGAGATTTGCTAACAGCCTCATTCCTTTTCCTTTTGGAAGAAATCTAACTTTTGAAAAACCAAAAGGTCTACTAGCTATAATCTGCTCAAAACTTTTGTAGTCAACAGGCCTGTAGTTCTCCTCCTTCAAAGAAGTAATGGTTCTGCCAATTAATTTACTCCACACAGGTTTTGGATAATAAAATACTTCATGTCTCCCAGATTCTCTTTCAGTAACATAAAAGTTAGCACCCAGCATGGGTACTATCATGTACGAGAAGAACCAATAAATCCATCTATGGAGAAGCTTATGTTTCAAAACTAACCAATCATTGTTGTATTTCCTTGTGTCGTTGATCGTGCTTGAATCATCACTATTGAAACAATGACAGACATGATGGTCTGGAATCCTTGTTAGAAATGAAAATTTTGATTTTTGGAGCCCATGAATGCATTGTCTGAGACAAAACTTTTCATATCTTTGCAACCTTACAAACTTTGAAATATTCCTTCTCAAGGGTCTCCAATTAGAAGAATCCCCAAGCAAATCAACAGGAACTATATTCCTAGTGGCCGCCCAAAGAAATGAGACCACCTTGTCATGTCGACAATAAGATCCACTATGGTCACACTGAAGATCACATTCCACGGCACATTTCTTATGAAGTGCTTCCTGATTATTGAGATTGGTATTGCTCTTAGAGACTTTCGAAAATGGATTCTCTGATGAACTTTGCATCACATGCTTTTTTGCAAACTTCTTTGATAATCTTTTTGCAGCCTGCACATTTTGGGGGAAAAAGGAAAAATAAATTGCACTAATGATATGTGCACTAGTTATATGCTCTGAAAAAGTCATGATGAGTTATGTAAAAGTCCTTGAGGAAAAATATATATACATATATAACCAAAAATGAAAACATTAAATTGGTCAAGAAAGACTATTTAATTTAGATGCCAGATCAAAGTCTCAGGGAGCTTCCAAACAGTTATATATCCAATTCACGTGCTCTCTACTATAGAAACTATTGGCTACAAGTCATGAAGATACTTGGGTGTATCAGAACTAGAAGATGCAAGTATGTATCTAAAGGCCATTCTGTCTGGAAGCATCTTTAATGTATAGGAAAGATCTTGAAATGTTTCAACCACATAATTTATTTTTGAACGATTAAAAGGCATGTCTAGTCAGTGACATCTCACTTAAAAAAAAAACAATATCATGGAATTCTATCACAAAAAGTGGTGTTGGACAAGAACGTCCTGTTAGCATGGACAGTCGTGTCAACTCTCCACTTTAGGGTCTAAATGGGAATGACAAAATTTCCAAAACTTACAAAATCATTGATAATTCTAATTGGTTTATAGATAAATTTTCTGCCAACCCTTTAGGGTCATAAATAAAAATTCAAAATTTGTGAAACATAAAGATCCATTGCTATTTTTTTCTTGGTTTGTTAGATAAAACCGCTTTCGTCATGCCATGTCTAAAATCTTATAAGTGTACAAATATATCAAATATCCATATATGTTGTCCATCATTATGTATCCATATTTTAGCAGTTTTGCTGGGTCTGATACATGCACATGCATCATGCAGTCATATTGTGGGTGCTGATTAACCCAAAGCTTCTAAATCAGAGAATGTTGATATAACCTTTGGATTTGTACCAAATGCAAGTGAATAAAATGCAATGCTGTTTATGAAAAAAAAATTACACACACCAGCATCTTGTACTCTCAAGTGCATGATCAAAATCAACGCTTCAGTATTTGTAACTCCAAAAGATAGTTCATTTCCCTATAATGAGCTTGAGGAGTGGCTTTTAAAATATTTTTCTCCTCACTTAAAGAGACAACCAGTATAATGATTGCTTCAGAATAAGGAAACCTACTGTCAATTACATGCAATGCTGTATAAGCAATGTACAAACTGCAATGGATCCCACGAGTTGGGTACAGGTCTTTCATTACTATCGTGAGCCCCATGGTCTTGGCCAAAAGTGTTGGTGGGGCTCCACAGGTCTAACCGAAATGGTCTCTGGTATCCAGGGATGGCAGTACCGGTTTTGGCTGGGTCCAAAACCAATTAAATTATTATTTTTTTTCTTAAAAGGCTACATTTTGTTTCGGCCGAAACCGGGCCTTGGGTGTCGTTTCGTTTCGGTCCGAAACCGAAACGTTTCGGCCGAAACGTTTCAGTTTCGGCCGAAACTGCCATCTATGCTGGTATCAGTAGGCTGTGCAGACTGCTGGACTTGTCTATTACATCAGCAAGCCAAAAGGCCCTAACCATAGTGGTTACTATATAAACGGGCCATGCAGACCTGACCAAAGTTGTCTTTTGCATTCATGGACGCTACAGAAGTTATCTTTCTATGTTGGTAGGCCCCATGGACCTGATTGGAGTTGTCTTTTTCCATTGGCAAGCCCCTTGGACCTCATCAGAGATATCTTTCTAGAATGGCAGGCCCCATGGTCCCAACTGGAGTTGATCTTCTGCGACCCAACCACAGTTATCTTTCTGCACAATGGACCCCTCAGATTTAAATAGAGTTATTTCTTTCACCAGCAGGCTACACAAAGCTGATCGAAGTGATCTTCTATTACAGGCGTGCCTTAAGAAACCCGACCAGAGTTTTTCTATATCGGTCGAGTATGAAAACCCAACCAGAGTTGTTTGTCGCACTTGTGCGCCATGTAGGCCCGGCCAAAGTGATCTTCTGTTTCCGCAAGACATACTGATACAATTAATGCCAAATATGCAATTAGTGATGATGTGGTGTCCTAGTCACGATTAACTAATCCCATCATGGCAAACCCTAATTAATCCATCATGAACTCTTCCTCAAGCCCCAAGTAAACAAGAATTAAGCTTCATTAATCAACACAAAGAGCAACCAAATTCTAGGGTTTATGCCAACTTGCATAAAATCCCATAAAAAGGACTGGCAACTAATGTAATATCCTTGGGATCCCAAAATTGCCTAAATAACTTCATGTTTATAACATAAAATGCTAAATCAAAAATAGGGAATATTCTGCAAAACCTGTGAACAAATTGTAGATCATGGACAGCAACAAACAATCTGATTTAATTGACTAACTAAGGATTTCAGAGTTTGTCTTTTACTGAAAATAAACAATGGCATGGTCATGCAAGTTTCTTTCTATTTACATGCAAGCAGGAGATTCATTGTACTAGGCAAACAAAGAAGCATGAAACTCAGGCATGTCATTTATGGTCCAACATTTTGAGCATATTGAGAATTGTGATATTGTATAACTTGTCAAGGGGCATTTGAAGATCTTTAGAAGCAGAATATAATAAGAGTAGATTGGGTTTAATTAATCATGTATTATTTGCCAAAACCTTAGGACAAGGAAAAAATATCTTTCAAGTTGAAATACCTCGGATTTGTGTGCCCTGTTGTCACTGCAGCCTTTATTTGGAGCAGAACAATGTCTACGTAGAAACTCCATGTGGTGACACTTGTGGGCATTGCGAATCAGAGTTTTAAGTATTTTCAAAAGAGAATGATACCTGTGAACAAATAAGAGTTGATAAAAGTGAAAACAGAAGAAGGATAATAATTATTGGTAGTGGACTAGTGTTGAACAAGGAATTATAAATTTAGTGAGAAAGGGGGTAGGGAGAGTTCATTTGTTGAACATAAGTGCACATTAATTTGCTATTAAATAGCATGTGCATCCCCAATTCTGTGGGTTTAGTTTATCAGACGATTTGGGTTCGAGTGCGGGACCTTTCCCCACTGAATTCAATCAGTGTTGATTTACATCGGCATAAAGTCAGAACACCCTTATTTAACTGCCAAAGAAAACTATAGTCTTTTACAATGAGGGTCTAATGCTCAGGGCAAAGTCATGTCCCTGGCGTATTATCTACTGGCGCCGACCTCCTCCACATATTCTGAAGCTCAACTCCGATGGAGCCTGCAAGCTTAACTATGTCTCAGGTGGAGGCGAGATCATTAGGAATTTGGAAGGGGACATCATTTTTGCCTTCTCCCACTTATATGGCAATTGCAACAGTCTCGTGGCTGAAGCTAGAGCGCTTTTGGATGCCCTCAGATATGCTCATGCTTTGTCTTACCCTCTGCAGTTGATTGAGTGTGATTCAAAGTTGCTGGTTGATGTCTTAGCAAATGCTATCCCTTTTCCTTGGAAGATTATCGCTATAATTCGGGAAATCGTCACTCTTTGTGATATCACTGAAGTTATCCATGTTTTCAGAGAAGCCAACCATGCTGCCGACCGTCTCGCCAACTTTGCTTGCCTCTCTCGTTGTAACTCCTTTTTCTTCAATTGGCTTTCTTTACCCTGGGATGTCCGGGGCGCTGTAAAGATGGATAAGCTAGGGATGCCTAGCATTCGCATGTAATATCTTTTATTCTTGAAATAAAGCAGGTGGTGGCCCCGCCACCTCCTACGCCTTTTTACAAATAAAAATAACCGTCTTCCCTAAAGGAAAGACAAGGAGACAGATAGTATGATTTAATGAGGCATAGTGAGCCTACAAGCCAAGAAGGACAAGGGTAGGCAAGAGATTGATATTTGGGTGTGAGCATGGATTGAGGGCTATGCCACAGTTTAACACCTCTTGGAGGTTAAACAAAACCTAATGATGATAGGGATATGTTTACAATTCCTAGAGAGTTTAGGGACTCTTTGAATTCGAAGGGTGTTTTGGTAATTCTTGGGTTCTAGAGATATTTTGATAATTTCTGAGATCCAAGGGTATTTTGATAATTTTGAAATGTCCTGTAGATATTTTGGCAATTCTTGAGTAACACTCGGGTATAGGTGCAATTTGGAATTGACCATGAGTGTGAGAACAAATTGAATAAGAGGGACATGTGCAAACATTCCTCATAAAGGGGATATGTCCATGATTTAATGAGAAGCCAGGGCATTTTCGCAATTCTTTAGAACAAACAAGGGATATTTGTGTAAATGTGTACAAGTACAAAGCTTTCTCAGCAAATTGTAGACTTACAAGACTTCTCCGCAAAAATGCGGGACATAGTCACAATTTGAGCAATTTGCAGGGTATCTCTGCAATTACAAAACATCGAGGGGATTTCCTTGTACTTTGGGATATTTTCATGATTTCTGATTAATTCAGAAAATTACATACTTCTACTGCCAAAATACACGAAAAATTATATAACATGGCCCCTGGGCGCATAAGTGCAAGACTCGGGGTATTTATAATCCATACCCCTTGAATGGGCCTTCATAGAGTGTAGGGGGTGACTTGGACCCGGTTAAGTCCCTCGAAGGCTTATCCGGGGTCAAATGACCTGCTAGGTAGGCAAATGACCCCGGTTAGGCTTTTTTGGGATTTTAACTGAGATCAAATGACCCTAAAAACATGGGGCTTAACCGGGGTTGATTGACCACAAAAAGGTGGGGATCGACCCCAGTTAAGCCAATGGGGCTTAACTGGGGTCGATTGACCCCTAATGGGAGGCAATCGACCCTTGTTAAGTCATTGGGACTTAACCAGGGTCAATTGACCCCGGTGGAGAGCAGCGATCAACCCTGATTAAGCCCTGGGCTTAACTGGGTTTGACTGGCCCATTTAGGGAGCAGCAATCAACCCTAATTCAGCCCTGGCTTAACCGGGTTTGACCGGCCCATTTAGGGGGTCAATCGACCCCGATTAAGCCCGGGGAGGCTTACCGGGGTCGAATGACCCCTGGGCGGTCTCATTTGACCCTGAGTAGGCCCCCAAGAGGCCTACCAGGGTCCAAATAGCCGCAGATGTGGGAGAGGGGGGCGGCCCCCTATAAAGCCCTATTTTTTGCCCTTTTTTCCTTGGATTTTTGTTGCTTGGACATGTGGAGAGGAGAAAGGATCCTCCTTTGTGTGTTTGTTTGGTCTTCTTTGCGCCGTTCGTCAAGAGGAGAAGTTTGCATCCTGCCGAATCATCTCGTCGACTCATGTCAAACATTCCGAAGGTGCGTAGAAGATCCTCGTGTTATTGCTTTCTTGATGCGAGGTTTTTTCTTTCACTCCGAACATCCAACAAGAATCCCTGGGATTCGGGAGTTCGTCTGATATCACAACGACGCTAGGCATTGTGCATTTTATTGATCGTTGTTGAGTTGAATTACCCCTAATTGTCTCGATTATTTCGAGAAGATAATGGGTTATTCAATCGGGGGTTCCCGGAGTTTGAGGATGACTCATTGTAGCGACGGTACAAACTTTGTGCCGTATTCCGATCATCACTGAGCCACCTTAGTTTAATTTTCCTCGATTGGTTCGGGAAAATCGCCTCAATTAGTTTGAGAAAAATGCCTCGATTGATTCGAGAAAAATAACGGGTTCAACAGCTAGGCATTTTAGTACTGATCAAGGCAGTTCACAATGAGCATGTAATTATTTGTATTGTTTGTTACACAAAATCATATGATAAATCAGATCTGCATATAGATGATAGAAGTCTTCTTATGTTTAAAAAGAGCAATAGAGAAACTGAGGAAGAAACTGGCAGAAAGCATAAGAATAAGCTTATAATACTCAGATATAACTAGCAATATAACCTCTACACACTTAAGTTTGGCCGACGCACATACTCCAGGACAGCCAAAGACTATCCATCCCCCCCCCCCCAAAAAAAAAAGGGAATGAGGTGCAGGATTCTGGTTCCATCTATGGTAAAAGGACTATGAACCCTTCTTTGGACAAGGATTTGCAAACCAAGATCACAGTTGATGCATTGGCCTACTTTTTCTTGTGATGTTTGCTAATATAAGATTGCACAAATATCTGAAATGTAATTAATCACATTGAGATCAGTTCTAGTTTAGTATGAGATTAGTCTCTCTTGCTATTAATTTGGCCACCTAACAGTTGTTTAGGAGCTTTTGAACTGAGAAGCCCTATTGGCAAGCACAAACGCATGACACAAGGTAATGGAAGATAATGGAGAAGCTATACTGCTGAAGTTGAAAACCTAAATATGCAAATGGAGCAATATTAGCTAGTTCAATAGCAGAGCCTAATTTCATGATCATCTTTCATAGACTTAATCTCATTTATTTTGGAGCTGACTACATGAATCATGTCCCACCATCTTACTTCAAATGCCTTACCCATGGCCAAGCTTAGGAAGGTCAAATTGTTTCTCTCTACATCTAACTATCTCATCTTAGGCCTTCTGCGAGTTCTTTGACCCTCCTTTGCTAGAATTTGATCACACTTCCTAGACTTGGATGCCAACGCGCATGACCAAATTATCTGAGCCAATCCTCCCTAAGCTTAATGTCAATAGGGGATACATCTAAGTCTCCACATATATATTCATGATAAATCTTATTCTTTCTCATCTTAATACACGTCCATCTCAACATCCTCATCTTTGCTACACAGTTTTTATACGCATTCTTCCCTCAGCCCAAAACCCAATCTCATAAACCATAGCAGGTCCAACAGCAGTTCTATAGAAGTTTCCATTAAGCTTTGAGGGTACCTGTTGATCACAAAGGACTCATATCCACTTCACTTCGAACAACCTGCCTTAACTTAATCCTATGCATGACATCCTCTTGAAGCTCAGAAAGCAAATGAGAACCTTCACGAGTTTTGTGGTTGGTAAAACTTGGAAAGCAGCAACATGTCCTTGACCGTGCAAAAGTAAGAAAGAACTTTTGGATCAAGCACAATGCTCTAAGCGCACTATTTACAAAGGTAAGTTTCAAGATGTATCAGAATATAAAAAGCCATCTCTGGTGGCCAAGAATGAAGGAGGACATGGCTATTTAGCAAAATGCTTGATTTGTCAACAAGTAAAATCTAAGAATCCATCAATCATAGACCAGGAGAATTATGCTAACCACTGGAATTCCACAATGGAAATGGGAACATTTTACCAAGACTTACATGCTCAGATTACCAAGAAGCAGAAGTATTTATGATATAATATGGGAAATAGTGGATTGTCTTACTAAGTCAGCATGTTTTCTGCTTGTGGACAGGACTTGGCCAACAGGTAAACTCATGAAGTTATACATAAGAGAGGCTGTTCCAACATCCATTGTATCTGATCAAGTCCCTACATTCACGTTAACAATCTAGAAAATTCTTCAAAAATCTCTAACTATATACTTATCTTTTAATACTGCATTTCCCCAAAAAAATCTGTTTGGCAATCTCAGAGAACAATCTGAACTTTAAAAGGCATGTTTGTAGCGTAGTTGGAATGAATATTTACCACAGATAGGATTTGCATATAACAATAATTATCATAGTTCGCTGTGAATGGCTCCCTATGAAGCATTATTGTTGACCATGTTGATCACCCTTGCAATGGGTATAATACAGAAAAATAGGTTTATTGGACCACGAATGGTACAGGACTACAAACAAAGTCTGGGTAATAGGCAAAGGATGATACCAACCATGAACTGACAAAACAGTTACCCAAGCTCAAGGCGCCGACCCTTGGAATTTGAAGAAGAAGATCACATATTTTTAAATGTCTCACTCCTCTAAAGCAATAATGCATCTTGGGAAGTTAGGAAAGCTGAGTCCAAGACTGGTAAGACACTAAGACCTAGTGATTTTGGAATGAGTCAACAATGAGGCATGCAGACTGGCTCTCCCACCATCTTTTTCTGAAGTTCATAGTGTATTTCAAGTGCATGTTAATACTTCAGAAATACATACCCAATGCATCATGTGTTGGATTATTCCCCATTGAAAATTGGACTAAAGTTACAAACAACCCCATGCAGACAATAGATAAGAAAGAAATTCTCCTGGTGAAAGTGGTTCTACAATACCACACTGGAAATGAAGCTATAAGGGAATAAGAAGATGAGATGAATGCTCGGACTCCCATCTATTCAATTGATGTAATCCGTTATTCCAAATGCCTACTATTGTAACCGTTACTATATTACATGACATTGAAGCCAATGAAATGTTCCATTATGTGATTGCTATGTCTTCCTGAATCCTGAATGATTTGGAGGATGAAATGTTAGAAGGGGGAGGATAATAACAAATAACCTAAGAATTAAACTCATGCAAATTAGAAAAGAAAGGAAAGCATATCTACTGTTTTAAAAGGCTTAAGACCAACTTTAGAGCCCTTTAAACTAAAAATTTCAGTAGGTTACTGGGCCCATTTAAAAACCTAATTGACCCGATGATTCGGCACATTTAACAGGCTGTGAACTCAAGCCAGTGGGCCACCCTTACTAGACCTTATCACTAAAGCCCAGTAGGGTGCGGTTCTGTTATTGGGCCTGTTATCACTACACTAGACCCTCATTAAGGCCCAATAAGAGAGCTTAGTGGAAGGCACCTCCCACCTTCCCCCACCCATGTGAATTGCTCCCTCCCTCTATATAATTGGGAGACTTTCCATTTCACCCTTTTGCTTGGAATCCCCCTTTTGGGTTCAGTTCAGTGGTTATATCCCCTCTTTCCTCCATTTTTTCAGTCTATCTTAGAGTTCTAGGTTCGGTGAACAGCAACTAGAAGAAGAGATGTCTAGCTGCTGTTTCTTCTTAGTACTTGTCATGGCTGATGAAGATGGTTTCTCTCAGTAGTTCTTTGGTCAGAGATAAGAATCGTAATTCTGCCACAGCATGTACATAGTATCCTTTGACGTTAGTTCCTTGCAAGATCAGGCTAAAGGAGAAATTGTGTATGTTCCAGGAAAAAAGTGTTTCAGCTTGATGCTTCATCTAACATCACTGCCTACATCAGCGTAAATTGAGCTTTCGACACCACATCAGCATATTGATGATACTAGATGACACTAAAAGTCAGCCAGCCACGCAAAAATGCAAAACTAGAAAAATGACAATGTGAAGAATATCATACTTGTGACATAGTCTCAGGGGGCTTGAGCATCAGATCTAGACATATAGCAAAAATCTCATAGGACCTTGTCTATATCCTCTCCACCCACATGTATCAAATAAAGCTAGATCAATAACCGGATAAACCTCAGTGACTCAAACATAGGTCACCATCGACAACCCACCACGTCCTACATTGTTTGTCAATTTTACCAGCAGTGCTACTATATTAACTGTCCATATCATGCAGTATCGAGTACAGAATTGTAAATTTCCCCATGGAGGTCAGTGAAAAAATGCGGGAATAAAAAGACCCAATCACAGTCAAAAATTTTCTCAAAAACACCCACAAAGAAACTTCTTAACAAAAGCAACTTCCATAAATATTTAGAAGCAAATATGGAACAAGTTCATTGGTTATCTACTTACAAGCACCCAGATTTGATGGCAGGAATACTGTGAAAGCAAGAAGCAAGGTCAATGTTTAAGTTTCCATCAGATATGTCAAAAATATGCTTCAAAAGAGCATGTGCACCAGAATTATTTGGCTTCAACTTGTTTAGAATGTCTAAACTATGTCAAGGTTTAGTCAACTAGAAAGGTTCCCATCAGATAGGTTTATGGAAACATCTTATTACAAAAAGATAACTTACTAAAAAGTTAAAGAAATTTTACATAGAGCATTTTACCCTACGGAATAAGGTTACACTGCAATGGAAGCATGAATATGCCAGATCCACGTATTAGAAAATTATCTGGTGCAACATGTATTAGATGCTCCATACAATTTTATGTTTAAACAAAAAAAGACCAATCTATCATCAATTTAGCAATAGCATAATGCTAGTGGTTTTTAACGCACTCGAGTTGCTTTGGGACGAAAAAGACAGAATAGATTTGACCTTTTGATTGTGTCTTATTAATAAAAATCATAATGGATTGAACCGCTATACCATGATTTTGATCATCACTATTCTGACCTGCTGTTATTGTCCACATGATACCAATTTCAAAGAGAAAGAAAACATGGACATGAAAAAACAAGATTTTTTTAATGCAGATATCATGCTTGTTATACAACATTTGAATTAAACAAAATTGAGCAGACACCCACTATCGCAACCTTAATGCATTCGAAATGCATTAATTAGCAATAAATTTCCTACACCAGTGAAAATGTCCAAGGAAAAAGGAAACTGGTAAAATATGGCATAACAAAATGCCCTCCAAATTTCTTTTATGAAAGCTGGTCCTGGTTATTCATGAGTTCAGGACACCTCCGCTTCATGAGCAACAGTGGGTGGTAAATGAGCGTTCATTTTGTTAGGTTCCTCAAACATTGTAATCATGCACCATTGAACATAAATAAGAATATACAAGTAATTGGGTTCCTTCTGTACTCAACATCCTTCAGCTGAAAATATTTTACAACTGATAGATAGCATCCCCATGGTATCAATATTCTCGAGGAGATAACATAGCTACCAACAAACTGGCAAGGGGCAAGGATACGATCCCTTGGGAAAATAGAAGTCGATGAACGCGAATCATAAAACATGCACTTCTTCCCAATCTCAGCTCTTTTAGAAACTTTTGGTGGAGATTGCACCATTGAACAATTAAAGCATGTCGATGTCATCTGCAAGTAAACTTAAATATAAAAGAACATTCACAAGAGAAATAACAAAGAATGGTTATAGAAATGTCAATAAGTTTAATAAATGTAAATGAGTCAACTTCCATAATTAAGGCCATCCAAAGTACTGCATAACATCTACTTTTTGCCAGTTTCATAATTTTCCTACAACCTGAAGCTGCATCAGCTCAACAAAGGCATATCATTTGAATAAAATTTCTGGTATAATCCACATTACTTTCGGAAAAAAAAACAAAGGCATAAACAATTTAATCAATATAGTTGGCATAAGAATTAAGGAACGAATCAGGGACACAGATCGGGTATCCCTGATCCCAATTCGAATCGGATCAGATTGGCTGGAACAGCCAATCCAATGGAAGCGATCCAACTCAACTTAAAAAAACAATAAAAGATCTTCATAATTTAAAAGTGGGTTTGATAGATAAATGAGAATATTTACAAATAAAAATTATTCATACAAATAAAAAACCTTAATTGGTCAAGACCATGCAGTTTACAAAGAAATCATCCAATCCATGTTTGATTTGGGCCATTTGGCTTATTTCAGTCGGATTCAGGTCCATTTGGCCCAATGTAGATGTTTTCTTTATTTTTATTAAATTTTCTAGTCAGATCAGTCTTGGGGGCCAGAATCAGATCAGCCTTGGTCGGTCCTGATCTAAATCGATCTTCATCGGGTTTAGCTAATCCTGCATGCCATGAGTTGGCATCATAAACAGTCCAAATTGTAGACAGAACCGATAAGGATATTTCTGTATTTTTATGTTTTTTCAGGGTTTAGGTTTATTTGATGACTGGAATGTGTCCCAGACATAGTCACCCCTTACTGGAGAGTATTTTGGTCATCCTTGTAACCCTGGTTAAGTGTAAGTACAAGTTGAGAGAGATCAGCCTGATTGATTAGAGTGATCCCTATTTTGGGGTTTCTTGCTTGCAGTCGCCTCCTTCCTCCCTCTCCTTCTCTTCCTCCCTTATTCCCACATGGTATCACAGCAGGGGGAGCAGCAAAAGATTTGTAGGCCATAACCGCTATGCTCCATCAAGCCGTAGCCCTCCCTCTTCTCTCTGTTCTGTCTGGTTTCTTGTTCTTGGGTTCCGAATGTGGATGCAAGTGGAGCATGGCCGCCAGGCCCTTCTGCCTGTCTCCTGGCTGCATGCCATTGAGGGGAGTTCCCTCTACCTTGCAGGTATGGATGGGTTACTCTGGGCCTTCAGCTGCCTAGGGTTTGTGGTGGTCCACAACTTGCTGCCCTGGCTTTGTTGGGTTGCGGCCAGCTAGGTTCTCCTTGCGCAGCAAGTTCTTCCTGGTAATGATATTGGGAATCACTAATACCTCTCCATGGTGTTACCCTCCTCTTTGTCTTCTCTGAAGCCTCAATCCGTCTTCCCAATCTGACGGCATGTCTTTGTCCACGAGCAATGTGACTAAGATATTGGTGGTGGATGCACTGGAGAGGCATCCTCTCTGACTATGCGACCTCCAAGTATCACCAAGGCTGAGAGTGCGTCTCTGCAGATGACTACAACCAAACTGACAGGGAAGAACTTCCGTCTATGGTCCATCTCTGCATGGATTTTTCTAAAGTGCACGTGGTAAGATTGTCTACATTACAGGAAAGGCTCCTGAACCTAACTCCGATGATCCTTTGCATGCGAAATAGGACTTGGATAGTACTGTGTTGAATCCTCAATTCTGTTTAGTCCGGAAACCCAGTAGCTGATTATGATGAAGCCGACTGCACAGACGATGTGAGAACTTCTTGAGCAGATGTACAGACATCGTCAAGATGTTTCTCACATCCATCAGATGATTGCCAAAGTGTAGGATCTGAAACAAAGCACTCTAAGAGTCACCACTTACTTTGGTCTTCTAAAAGTAAGTGGGAGGAGTTTGATTCCTATTCCATGAATCAGTAGGGTGGCACGGCAGATCAAAAGGAGTATCTACAGCATGTTCAACAGGATAGCATCTTCAAGTTCCTTGCTGGTCTGAAATCTGAATATGATTCCTTGCGAGGACAAATACTCAAAATCGACCCTCTCCCAACCTTGGAGCAAGTCTGTTATAAACTTCTGCATGAAGAGGGTCATAGGAAGGCAATGAATGGTGGCAGTATGACTGCTAGTTCCCATGATTTAGGAGAATTTTCAACACTGATCAGCACTAATCCCAAAACCAGAAAGGGCAGCCAACTGTCTAGAAAGGAGAAGATTAAGTCTGCAAAACCTTGCACTAGTGTGGTAAAGACAATCATAACATGGAGACTTGTTGGGATCTTTATCCCGACAAGAAGCCATTGAAGTTCAGGCAAGATGGGAAGTCTGCAAAAGGGAATTCTGCCATGGTCTCACCTACTGAGAAACAACCATCGGATGGAAGTCTTACTACCTCTCAAGTGTTAGCGTTGTCTTCTGCAATATTGGCCACCTGCAACGGATCTTCTCACAATTGGGTTTCTCTCCTTCTCCCACTTCTGGTACACTGGGGGCAGTCTTGCGTGTCATCTCCAATTCTCCTTCTACTCCGTGTATCATTGATTCTAGGGCCACGGATCACATGACTAGTATTCCTGCTAACTTTTCCTCATATTCCTTGAGTCTAGGACAGGACAAGGTTACCATTGTCGACAGTACCCAGGCCACTATTGCTGGCAAAGGTAACGTTAAATTAAATGGTAGTCTCACCCTGTCGTTAATTCTTCATGTTCCTTCACTTCCTATTAATCTTCTCTGTCCTACTAAATCCTTGCATTGTTTAATGGCTTTCTTTCATACTCATTGTGCCCTTCAAGACTTCGAACACAGCACACGATTGGGATTGGTCGTGAAGCATGTAGTCTCTATCATTTTGAGCCTAGAAGAAGTATGGTGTTTCAATCTAGCATTGATGGCGAAGTTCATCAGAAAATAGAGGCGGTCCAGTTGTCGCACAACCGTTTGGGTCATCTATCGTTTAAGTCTATTAGGATTCCCACTTTCAAAAAGGCCTTAGAATTCTTTTTCCTAATCTTTTCAAGTCAAGCATTGATGGCAAAGTTCGTCAGAATATAGAGGCGGTCCAGTTGTGGCGCAATCGTTTGGGTCATCTATTGTTTTAAGTCTATTAGGATTCTTTTCCCTAATCTTTTCAAGTCTATTAGTCTTGAATCCCAACAGTGTCGTATTTTCAGCTTGCTAAACATTGTAGAACCCATTTTCATCATTCAATGACTAAAAGTTCAGCTCCTTTTCAACTTGTTCACTCTGATGTTGTGTCCATCTCCAATTCCTTCCATTACTAACCATCGATATTTTATTAGTTTTAGTTGACGATTTTTCCCATTGTTGGTTCTATCTCATGAGGTCTCATGAGGAGGTTCCACGGATTGTCCAGATTTTTGCAAGATAGTTAAGACTCAGTTTGTGGGGCATGCCAAAATGCTCAGATCTGATAATGCAAGAGTATTTCGAGAGGTCTCTAAATATTTTTCTAGAAGATGAAGGAATTATTCATGAATCTTTTTTGTCCTTACATTCTACAACAAAATGGAATGGCTGAACTGAAATATCTTCACCTGTTGGAGATTGCTCGAGCACTTCCATTACAACATGATCTTCCTAAAAAATTCTGGATTGATGCTATCTTGACTGCCTCTTACATTATTAATCAAATGTCATCTCGTGTTCTTGGCAATCAGTATCCTTTATGGCTCCTCTGTCCTGATCACCCTCTCTTTCCTCTTGCTCCTCATGTCTTTGGGTTTCTTAGTTTCATTCATTGTCTTGGTCCAGGTGCAACCAAATTTGACCCTAGAACCATTCGTGGCATCTTTTTGGATATTCTCCAACCCAAAAGGAATATAAGTGCTTTGATCCACAAGTCAAGAAGCGCTATGTACTCAAAGATGTCACATTTTTTTTTCAAAATGAGTCATATTTTTCCCTCTCTATCTTCTTCACAGGGGGAGGTTGTTCCTGTCTCTCCTTCTCCCTCAGTGTCAGTCTCCTTACCTTTGAGTGAACCAACGGCTGGTGCCCCATCTGGATCGGTTTGTTAGGAGTTGCATTGTGGTCCTACAACTGAGACTACTCATGATGTTCTTACTCGAGGCACACCTGGCGCAAGAAGGGACCTCCCACGGATCTGCCACCCCAAAAGGATGCTATGGTTCCAGCTCTCCGCTTTTCAACTTGTTTCTTATCATGATCTAGACCTTTCTATTGCTGTTAGGAAACGGTCCAAAGCATGTACTCGTCGTCCTGTTTCTCATTTTGTTTCCTATTCCCATCTCTCATCCTCGTATTATTCTTTTTTATCTGTTATTTCTTCCTATCATGTTCTCCTTTTCTAAGGTTGTGAAAAATCCTAAGTGGGTTGCTACTATGGATGAGAAAATGCTTGCTCTTTATAAGAATGACACTTGGGAGACGGTTGGCCTTCCTAAAGAGAAGAGTCTAGTTGGCTCTTGCTAGATGCATACTATCAAGTTTAATTTTGATGATACTATGCAACGGTACAAGGCAAGACTGGTGGCTAAGGGGTTTACTCAAACGTATGGTGTTGACTACTCTAAGACTTTTGCTCTAGTGGCTAAACTCAAATATATACGAGTTGTGCTTTCTCCGGCTGTCCAGTTTTACTAGGATCTTCATCAAGTTGATGTCAAAAATGCCTTTCTCAATGGTAATCTGCAAGAGGAAGTTTATATGTAGCCACCTCCTGAGTTTGCAGCTTGGGGGAGAGCGTGCCACCTAAAGAAGGCATTGCATGGCCTCAAGCAATCTCCTCAACCTTGGTTTAACTGATTTTGGGCTGCTATAATGCAGTTTGACTATGTCCAAGACAATTTTGATCACACTCGGTTTTCTAAATGGGTGGATGGACAGATTGTTGTGCTACTTGTTTACGCTAATGACATGATCATTACCGGTGATCACAAGCTTGAAATCAGCAAGCAGAAAGCTAACCTTGCTAGGGAATTTGAGATCAAAGATCTTGGTGAGTTGAAGTACTTCCTTGATAATGCGGTGACCAAGTCTCAACGGGGTCTCTACATATGCTAAAAGAAGTATGCCTTGGATGTGCTCAAAGAAACTAGCAAATTGGGCTGCAAACCTGCTCATACTCCCATTGAAGCTAATCAGGCTTTATCTAATTCAGTTAGGGACATCCTATCGAAAGCTGACAAAGGAATTTATCAACGCCTTGTAGGGAGATTGCTCTATTTAACTCTCACACGACCTGCATCTGTTGTGAGCATTGTGAGCCAGTCTATGCATGCTCCTCCGAAGCCTCATATGAAGGCTATGGAGCGCATCCTGTGCTATGTTAGGTCCCATCCGGGGAAAGGCTTGCTCTATACCAAGACCTCTCATTTGAATGTTAAAGGTTTTTTTGATGCTGATTGGGCAGACTCTCATGATGATTGGCAGTCAACTACTGGCTATTGTACTTTTCTTGGCGACAATTTGGTGGCTTGGAGAGTACGAAACAAACTATTTGTGCTTGACCTAGTGTTGTAGCAGAGTATCAGGCCACGGCGCATGGCCTTACTGAGATGTTGTGGCTCAAACTCTTTCTAAGAGACCTCAGAGTTCAGGTTCGTCATCTGTTGAAGCTCTATTGTGACAGCAAAGCCTCTATCAACATTGCCAATAATCCAGTCTAACATGATTGGATGAAGCACATTGAGATTGATCGCCATTTCAGTTGAGAGAAGCTTTGACTCTAGGGAGCTTTCTTTGCCATACATTAGGTCTGCGGACCAACTTTCCAATGTCTTCACCAAAGGGTTGACACGAGACCAGTTAGAACAACCATTCGGTAAAAACAACTGATATTTGGTCTGCAAAATAAATGTAAACCAAACACAACTCACTATAATCAAGCTTTTCTGAGATTAAATGTTTGTTGATCTCAATGTGCTGTGTCTGATCATGCAGAACAAGATCATTGGCAATATTAATAGCGCTCTATTATCATAGGAGAACTTCATATGAAGATGAGCCTAGCCACACCATTTCAGTAACACCGTGCATCATAGCTCAGTACTTGGCCTCTACCGTCCCAGGTTGGCAGTATCGGCCGAAACCGATACGTTTCGGCCGAAACGTATCGGTTTCGGCCTATACCGACACCGAAACGGGCATTTGCACTGTAACAGGTCCGATACCAAAAATAATATATTTTTTAATGATTTCGGAACGAAACCGACCGAAACCGACCGAAACCTAACCTGTTTTCGCCGAAACCTAACATTTTCATAGATTGCCTCCTTTTCTAACTGTTTTGAACCGGTTTCGGCCGAAACCGAAACCGATACCGAGTCGTATCGGTTTCGGACCCGGCCGAAACCGAGTCGTATCGGTTTCGGACCCGGCCGAAACCGAGTCCGAAACAAACACTGCCATCCTTGCTACCGTCCTCTGGGGCCTTATATATGCACATTGCAGTACAATGGTAGAGGCTCATTTTTTTTGAAAGTGGATAGTACCACTAAATATATAAAAAAAGGAAAAGAAATTACAACTATAGAGAGACTGCTCCCACAAAATCTCAAGTACAAAAGGCGGCATACAAGCCTCTGCCCCAGGAGCAAGTAAAAGAAAGAAAGATAACACCTCACCCCCAAACACTTCACCCGCACCACAAGACACTGAAGACCAACTACAAGTCTGCGCAAACAAACCGCCCTACCCAGGGGCCCACAAAACGCCACCCACCACCCAAAAACAGATATATACCTACCTCAACCCTCTCTGACACCCTCTTCAACAACCCCCCCCCCCCCAAAAAAAAAGAAACAATAAAAATCAGCCCACACCACCGTCTACTTGCAAGCTCCAAGACTACTTCATCATATGCCGACTCCAAACCAGACCTCACATGCCCCTCTTAACTTTCCCCTCTCCCATTCTCTGCAACTCCCTTCTAATAGCATTCTTCTCTGCCTTCGCATCCCTTGCCACCTTCGCATGCCATCTCTTCTGAATTTTTTTGAGTGCTGATTTGATATCCTGGTCCAATCCTTCATCGGAAACCCCAATCAGGTTAGCGACATATCTCGCCTGCATGCCCATAAACGTCTCAACCTTAGATAAAATTTCCTTGATCTCCTCTGTCGTCCACATTGCTTTCTCCTTCTGCACAAAAAGAATCGCCTCCATTGGGGCTTCCTTCTCCGGGGCCACACAGGACACTGCAAGCACCCCAAACTCCTGCAACACTGGCTCCCCAACTTCCTGCAGCACGGGTCTAAGTGGGAACACAAGACCTACTGTATAGTCCATCTCTTGAGGCACTAAGACCAAGGATGCCCCCGCAACTCCGAGGTCTTCCCGAATAGAATCAGCCACATCACCCACCTCGACCTCCTTGAAAAGGAGGCGAAGGCCTCCCTCCCCGCCCTCCAAGTCTTCTTTCTCCTGCTCTGCTCCATCTGGTGTTGGGCCTTCCTTGCAAGCTGCCCTTCATCTACATTGTCGGATGCTCCCGCCTCCAACAAAAGCACCTAAGAGAGGAGGCCCACCGCTGATGCTACGTAGAGGGTACCACCTCCTATTGATCCTGCATATGTTGGGAGAGTTTTCCGGCTTCGCTGTCACCCGCGTTAGCCTGCTCCTGCCCTTCTACCACGAGAAGCCTTTGCGAGTCCGGCAACGACAGGTCTGACAGTACCGAGAAGAAGGGTTGCTTGTTCATCGCCACCGAAACCGGAGAGATCCCTTGCAGCATGGTTAGAGAGCTAGAAGATCTCGCTAAAACACGGGGGAGCTCCATGCCAGCCATCTGCTCATTTTGCTGCAGCCACTTATGGGAGGACCTCGCACTTGCTGCAGCTCCGACATGTGGAAGGGTCTTTCTGACCTCGCCCGCTTGATGGCCTGGGACTCCTCCTTAGTAACCCAGATCTTCTTGAAAAGGAGCTGACGCTCCTCTGTTGGGTTTCCCCTAGACTTCGGTCAGGGAGCCACCGGTTTGGGCCGGTGCGATTGATCCCATTTTGTGACTGGTGCACCGGATGTCTTCAATTTCTCCTCGTCTTCCCGAGCTTGCCGAAGAAGCTCGAAGCAGTTGGAGGTAGATATAGTCGAGACATGGCGGTCCTGAGAGATGGTTGGCTCGGCTCCATCAAGTCGGATGCGGATGTTTCCAACAATGACAATCTTGCCAGAGCGGGAAGTTACTGCTACAGGCTTGGTGCCTTTGTGGCTGTGGCGGTGCCCCCATTGAGCAGGAGCAGCATCGAAAGTGGCCGCCGCGGACTCAGTGCCATTGCAACGGCGACATTGCCTCCGTTGAGCAGGAGCGATGCCTCAAAAGATGGTTGCCGCGGACTTGGTGTCGTTGTGGCGGCATCGCTACCCCCGTTGAGCAAGAGCGGCACAAGCAGTGACTTGGTTGACGGAGAAGACTCGGTCAGTAGTCGAGACTGAGGGCCGAGGACCCTCGACGGTTGCAGCAGCAGACGTGGCTGGGTTGACCTCAGCCACTGGAACGACGGCCAAGAAGAAAGGCGAATCGACGACCGCTGGAAAGTCGCCAAACACGATCAGAGTCGCCAGGTATCTGAACCTGATGTGGTTAGTGATGACTTGGGGTTCATACGTCACGGCTGCCATCATCCTGGTGTTGTTGTTGTCAGTGGTGCTTAGCACGAGCAAAGGGGTGTGCGAATGCACATGTGAGCACGCAGACGTGCAGACAAGTGCCCCCCTATTCTCGTCCTGTAAGAGGAAGAGGGACAATCAGAACCTTACAAAAGGTTTAGGACTTCTTTGACAAGAAGAAGAGAGGCGGGAAAGGTCCCACCGGGCGTGCTAGTCTGTTAGTCACGGAATTTTTTTGTAATATTATGTTTTTGGGGTCTCATGTAATGAGAGATGGGTGCAGATTCTCGACCTTCTCGAAGAAAAGGGAAACCTACACCGGCGCACATTTAAGGCTATTTAGGTAGCCTGTGCATGGTTCAATCCGTGGGTTTAATTTGATCAGATAATGTAGGATCGAATGCGGGACCTTTCTCCACTGACCGTAGTCAGTGTTGATTTACATCGGCATAACGTCTGAACACCCTTGATTAACTGTCAAAGAAAACCCTAGAGTCCGTTACATAGGTTCTGATGTTAAGGGCATACTTGCTTGCGTGGCTCATAATGAACCCCCTATAGATCAACAACAACAACTATTGAAAGAATTATGGTTTTAACAAAAGTCGTGTTTAATTTGGCAAAAACCCTATGATTTGATGACACGGGTGTGATTTACAGGAAGCTAGAGACATATTAAGGCGTCCTAGTGGTTTTTGGATTCCAAGGTTATTTTGGTAATTTTGGAGGTTCCTGGGATATTTTAGTAATTTGAGACCAGGCTAGGGGCATTGTGTAATTTTTGGGATGGGTTAGTGGTTGGACACTCTCTCTGACTTCCAGGGGCACTCGAGCAACTTTTGGAAAGTTTGGAGGTCGTTTGGCCACTTTCGGACTCCAGGGGTATTTTGGTAATTTTCTCTCTGAAGGCCAAGGGCGAGGGTTTAGCGACACCCGGGTGCAAGCATAGCTAATTAATACCCACGGGTGTGAGAACGAGCTCGTGGCTGGAAGAGGATGCACACCCAATCATCCCTAGCAAGGTAGGGGCGTATACATAATTTTGTTGGTAGCCGAGGTTTGTATGCAATCATACAAGTGTACACAAACATAGTTGACACATTGATGATTTGTATGAATACAAAGGGGTTTTCGACAGATTGTCGACTATATATTGGATCTCCACACAAATGCGGGATGTAAGAGCATAGCCACAATTTGAGGAACTTATAGGGTATAACTGCAATTACAAGACTTATGGGTTTTCTTGCGACTTTGGGAAGGGCATTTCTGTGATTCTCCATTAGTTCGAGAGATTATATTACTCTGCCGCCCAAAGGCATAGAAAACAACTATACGGAGCCATTAGGGGCATATATGAAAGGCCCAAGGTATTTAGATATTTTTTATTACCCTAGGGCGGGCCGTACAAAAGAACACAACCGTTGAGGGTATAAATACGAGACTGGGGGTATTTATATTTTCGTACCCCGAAATGGGCCAAACAAATAACAAGTCTCGAGCTCTGTGCATGTCTCTTCTTTTTCTCTCTTTTTGTCTGTGTGTGTCTTGTCTTTCTTGTCGTCCTTCTAAACTCATGGGGTATATATAGAAGGTGTTGGACCCACCCTGATAAGGTGGGTTAAGTTTTGAACCCCACCTTGATAAGATGGGTCGGATTTTAGACCCCACCTTGCGGGTGTCTCCCACTTTTCCTCCACTTTTTTAGGGCAAATAAGGGAAAAAGTGGCCACCGGGGTCAAATGATGAGGTCATGTGACCTCGGGTGGGCCCCATCGGGGTCATTTGAACCCAAGTGGGCTCTGCCGAGGTCACGCCTACTCCACTGGGGTCCAGAGTCAAATGACTCAGGTGGGCACTACTAGGGTCACGCCCACTCCACTGGGGTCATTTCACACCGGGGTCCTCCTGCCTTTTTTAGAGTTTCAGAGCTTTAAACACATGGAGGGGAGGTGATAAGTCCCTTAGGCTCACCATTGCCAAACGAGGTGACCAGAATCCCCGGGGGGGATTTGAGAGAGGTGACCACACCCTCCTCCACCTTCATTTCACCTTGGCAGCCACCTCCATTTCACCCCAGAGTTCCCTGCTGACTGTCTAGAGAGGTTCCGATTTGTAGTTCACCCCGGAGGGGGGGGGGGGGTATTTTGTGAGGCGACTGGCTGTTCAATTCACCCGGAGGTTGCCTTCGCTGCAGTTTACCTCGGACATGGCTGTGAGGTCCATTTCACCCCGGAAGGACTGTGAAGCCCATTTCACCCCCGATTGGGTGTCATCCCGGAGGCGTTCTCAGACTGTCCATTTTCACCCCGGAGGGGTTGCCTTCGCCAATAGTTCACCCCAGAGGGGCAGAGGGGGTCCCGGACGTGGCTGTGAGGTCCATTTTTCACCCCAAAGGGACTTTACCCCAAACTGGGTGTTGATTCACCCCGGCTTGGGGTTCACCCCAGAGGGGACCGTGGGACATGCACCCCTGTTACTTCACCCCGGAGGGGCCTGGACTTCTCTTCACTAGTTACTTCACCCCGGAAGGGCTGGACTGGGTATTAATTCACCCTGGCCTGGGGTTCACCCCAGAGGGAACTGTGTTAACACCCTGGCCTGGAGTTCACCCCGGAGGGGACTGCTTCGCTGGAGGGCCGGACTGGGAGGGCTGAGGCCCATTTCATGTTGAGACTGCTTCGCTGGAGGAGTCCAACACCATCCCTGATCCTAACAATTACAACTAGAGAATACCCCACGGTTTTATTAGTCCTATCTGACATAGCACGAAGTGTTTCACCACAAGAAAAGCATGAAATGCAACAAAATACAACAAACATAAAATGTAAAGCAATTAGTCCCTTAGAATCATAAATCAACATTACATTTGTGTGAAATAACTTCTCGGAATTCACATGGTTGATAGCTTCAGTGTTAACATTCTTTCGAAGTGGATTCGGTTCTGCAATGATGGCAGGATGTTGATTCACAAGTTCAGAAACTTGATCGACTCCGGTACAGATTATTGTCCTCGCTTCTTCTGAAGATCTGTCATTAAGGTTGACGGCTGACCTTTTCTGCAGCATTCTACTTGAGCCTTCCTTGTCATTGAGGATACTAGCATGGCAATTCAATACATCATCTAAGCTGTTAGCCTTCTTGTGTTTCCTATGACGCTTCCAACTAAATAATCTTCCACGTTTTCTGGATTTAGGGGAAAATTCAGAGGTGGAATGACAATCAGCATCTGATGGCGTACAATTTGCAGAACGTGGAGAAATTGAACATCTGAGATGCATTGCTGGTGCAGAATTCGTATCGTCCTTCATGTCTTCTATTCCATCTTTCGGTGAACCTTTTTCAGGTACAATAAGAGACTTAGGTGCAACCAAGAGAGATACTTGGGCCATTTCACGAAGCATATTAGCACAAACGGGAAGATGAGAATGAAGAGAGGCATTTATGCTGTATCTACCTGAAAGGAACGCACTTGAACTGTCTTTGCAGCTATTATTGTGGAAATAATTTTTTGATATGCCTGCTTCTGTGACCCTCACCCAACTATCCTTCTTACATCTATTCCATTTAAATGGTCTAACATGCCTCTGGGGCTTACCATATGCTACAGAGCTAACGGAAACACTGGAATCATGACTAGGCAATGGTACACCGTGATGAAGATCAGGAATAGCAAACCACCCCTGCTGCTTCTCTTCGAATTTCCCTCGCTTCCTCTTTAATTTGCATCCTAATAAAAGGGGGGAAAGGATGGCTAATTTCTTCAGTAGGAAATTATTCTAAAGAAATTCTTCTCAATTTTGTCGATGCATACTTTGGAATCCTAAGACACATGGAAGGAAAAATGTTTCCCAATTGCAGTCTATTGAATGGATAACTATAGGTCAACTCCAAGATTCAAAGATCTCAACTAAAAATACACAAGAAGAAGAAAATACCCAAGGGTTTAATTCTCTGTATCAGGTAAATATATCAAGGCATCATGCAAGCGAAAATACATAATAATAATTGAATACGGTTACCATCAACTAGGAAGAAATTCAATGTAACTGTCTAAAATGCATCGCAGCATTAAGAGGACTAGCAAACTCCAAAACAGATTCAGAATTTAATTGCCAACAGGGAAGACAGAAATAAAAAAACCTAGACAAAAATCATTGAAGATATTGAAAAATCTAATAAGAACATATTCTTGCATCTGTTTTACTTTGAAAGGATGCTGGATCTGGCTGAAGAGATGTTGAGTTCTAGCTGAAGAGGTAACCTGTCTGAACATGGTAATAAATTAAAGTGATTTTTGCAAAACCATCCTTACACAAAAATTACAAAAATACCATTCCCAGAAATGAATTTGAACACATCATTCCGTTCATCAAGATGTTACAAAAATGCCACTCTGGAACTTCCGTTCATAAAGAGACAAATATTCCTCACAATTTCTATTGCACCCTGTAGAGGATAGGCTGGTTCAAGGGTCTTTTGGGCCCAGTTCATGCCTCATTAGGAGGCCGGACCACAGGGGTAGTTTAAGTCATTTGTACTACACGAGTTTGACCTAAATAAAATATTGGGAGAGGATGCAGCCTCCCAAGGCAGGCCGCATCCCTCACTTGTGCCATCTTCCTCCTCTCTCCTCCCTTCTCTCTTGTTCCTCTCTTTCTTCTTCCAGTGCACTGCATCATGTGAAGCCCTAATAAAATCTACATGGTGTCAGAGCATTGATCTCTGTCAGGCCCCGTAGGGCCATCCACCGTGCGCTGGTTGCATTCTCAAGATGTTCCCTGAAGCTTTCTCCAAATGCAGGGTTGCGCAGGTGTACTAAAGGGCCAAATCCAGCCTTCCTTTGGCGTACAGGAATGAGGCCTCTAAGAACCGTGGAGTCCATGGTTATCTTCTCCCTTCATGTGCAGTCTGTGTGTTCTCGCAGGTTGCTGTTGAAGGGCCAGGTCCGGCCCTCTCTTGTGTATGCTGGAAAGAAGACTTCGAGACCCTGGAGTTCAAGGTCCCACAGTTCTGTTCCCTGTTCTCTCCTGTGCAGCTTGTGTGGAAGGTCTTTCCACACATTTTTCTGCACCCTAAACTTGGGTGTGGCCTGCGTAGTCCATCTTGTTGCCATCACAGCAAACTTGGTGTTTGCTGCTCCCTCTCCTCTCTTGTTGCTAAAGAAGAATCGTTGAAGGGGGAGTCTCCCCTCACCTATGGCACATATATGCACTTATGTCTGAGTCCACGCAATGAGGCTACATCCAAGACCACCGGCTCCACAGATACGTCGATACCGATGACCGGGAGCGACAATGTATCCTCCAAATCACTTTAGTAAAATTGAATGAGCATAACGATATGGTGTGGTCTGTTGCAGCAGACATTTGTATTGCCGGTCGTGAAAAGATCAGTTATACCAATGGGAAATTGAAGAAACAGAGTGCCAGGGACCCGGGATTCAACAAGTGGTATTTGGAGAACAGCGTTGTTATGATCTAGTTGATAAATTAAGTGGATATTGATATCCAAAATTTAATTCTTCGGAAGAAGACAACCCGTGGCATGTGGACCCTTCTCAAAGAAATGTTTAGATAGAAGAAAGACATGATTCGTATCTAACAGTCAACAAGTGAAATTCATGAGCTCAAACAGTGCAGTCACACTTTTACAAGCTATTATGACAAACTCCAGAGCAAGTGGGAGGACTTGGATTATCATGCACTTGATGACTGGACATGTGTTGAAGACCAAAAGAAGCATTTGGCTTATGTTCAGTGCAATCGAATTTTCAAGTTCTTGGCTGGTCTGAACCAATAAATTAAGAATCTCTGGAGCCAAGTTCTGAGCATAGATCCCCTTCTCTCACTTGAACAAGCATATTACAAGGTGTTAAGAGGAGGGCCATCACAAAGCCATGAATGACAGCAGCAGACTGGCTTCTATTGGAGAGTCTTTGACATTTGTAGGTGCTGGATAGAACGACAATAAAGGTTGTTTTTGACAGAACAAGGACAAATCCAAAGCCAGAAAGGTTTGTAGCCATTGTAGGCAAGAAAATCATCTTACTGACGACTGTTGGAATCTCCATCCAGACAAAAGCCTCTCAAGTTCCAGAAGAGAAAGAAGGGACAGCAAGTTAACCGGTATGTCACTGCCAACCCCACTAAGGGTCCTCCACCAATTCCTCCCTTCGATCAACGTTCAGCCAGTTCTCCAGGTTCAGTCCTTCAGGGATTAACCTCACATGATATTGCTCAGTTGCAGCAATTGCTATCACAGCTTGGTTCCACTCCTATCAACTCATTATCCCTTCCTACAAAGTCAAGTACCGCTGGTGTTGCACTGAGTGCCTCTACACATCCGGCTACCCCTCCTTGGATTATAAACTCGAGGGCAACCGATCATATGACTAGTATTCCTACTTTGTTCTCTTATGCCTTGAGCTACAGACAAGACAAAGTGACCAATACTCATGGCTCTTAGGGCCACAGTTGCCGTCCACGACACCATTATTTTGAATAAAAGTTCAACACCTTTTGAACTTGTGCATTCGATGTCTGGGAGCCCTCCCATGTAACTTCTCTTGATGGTTGTTGCTATTTTGTAAGTTTCATTGATGACTATATTCAATGCACTTGGTTATATTTGCTTAAAACTGGAGCCAAAGTCTCAAGATGATAAAAGCTTTTTGTAAATTGATTGAAAATTACTTCGGTCAAAAAATCAAAATCTTTTGGTCCAACAATGCAAAAGAGTTCTTTCAAAAAAATTAACTATTTTCTTTAAAAATGAGACAATTCTCGATGAATCATATTATGCTTCCGCGCTCCAACAGAGCAAGGAAGGAAGGATTGGGAATCGAAATGAGATCGATTGATTCCAACCAGATCTTGGTCAGCCAAATCAGCCGATCCCGATCCGGTCTAGGCAAGTCTACTTTTTTTTTAGTTTCAATGCGAATATGGTTTTTTACGTTTTTCACAAGTGTTTTTGTGCAGAACTCTAACATATTACCTCCATCGAGAGTCGCGAAGATCTTTCTCGTTTCTTTTCCCACACCCCCTAACCCCCCACTCCACTGCAGGCCAATCTCAACAGAGGACAAGGAAATGGAGGCACCAGCAAAGGACGAGGAGGAGGCACCAGCAGCTGGTGGCTATGGCGATGGCAGATGGTGGCGACAACACCGCGATTTTGTGGATTAAACAGTGTTAAAGTCATTAATCTTATCTTTGTGTTTTTCCAGATTCATACAAAAAAGAAGAATAGATTAGAGCATAAAAGACTTAATGATTTAGTCTATGTTCAATACAATCGGCACCTTCGTGAAAGATTCTTAGAAAGGAAGAAACATCCAGAGAGATATGATCCAATATGCTTAAGAGAGTTAAATTGGGGAAGTGAGTGGATGACTAAAGATGGCGATGACGTAGTTCATGAAGGAGATAACCTTACATGAGATATGGTGGATATATCAATGGACACATCAGAACAAAGGGCTAGAAGAGACACTCTCAAGAGGAAGCACTTCACATTCTATGGAAGAGGGTGATGATGAACAAGATGAATGAGAGAATGAGGAAGAAGAGACAGATGATGATGATGCACCATGGGAGTCAAATGATGAAGATGGTGATAAAGATGAAGATGAAGACCATGAAGCTTCAAATGAGAGAGCACTTGATAATGCAATGTTTGGTTTTAAAATTTAGATGTTTTTATTTTTTTGTTGGATATTGTATGACTTTTATGTCTACTATTGTCTATGGTACTTCCTTAATTCCTCGTTTGTTTGTTTTATTATATGCTTGTCCATGTGGTGATAATTGGTGATGTTTGTTTCTTTTGGTATAAGTATTATATTACTTGTGTGCTGTTTTAAATATGATTTATAGATTTTTGGAAGAAATTGAAAAATATCATGTTAGCATTTGACTATTTTCTTCATTCTAAAAGTCTAATTTTTGTTGTTAATTTTATCTCAAAATTCATTTTGATATTTTATTGCAATGTCATTTCTATTAGTTTTATTGTTATCTATATTTGTAATGATCATGATTAACTTTTATATAGAAAATTACATATATATTAATGATCACATTTGTTTATGAACATGACGCCTAAGCACCGCTTAGGCGGGCGCCTAAGTGCTTAGGCACTCAAAAGACCCCAAGCTCGCCTTGGTCGCCTTGTCGCCTTGACAACTATGATGTACTATCAGCAATAGTGACTTTGTCTTGACCCAAAGGCAAAGAATAAGAATGAAAAGAAGTAAATATATGAGTCATGTGGTCAGTAGCACCAGAGTCGATCACCCATGAAGTCCTCGAGGATCAAGTAGCAGCACTTAAGGCGGCGTCATGTATAGCTGATAGCAATGAAGAGGATGCTAGGGAAGTGCCCTTAAGCACTACAAGAAGACATTGTAGACTGACTATATCAGAGGAGGAAAGCGCTAGTGACGTTGAGGCAGAAGACCCATTGGGACCAAAAGCACTAGCGACTGAAAAAGAGTGAGTCACAGCTACATTACTCAGTGGCTTAGGACCCTTTTTGTTTGTTCTGAACTTTGCAAGCAGCTTTTCAGGATAGTTCTCCCAGCACAAGTTTGAGTCATGATTTATGTAGCCACAATCAGTACATTTCTTGTCACCCCGCTTCTTATCGCCAGTGGGAGGGAGTTCACTAGTGACACTAGCAAGCGCAAAGTATTCTCCAACATCGGAATGTGCAGAAGTGACATGCTTTCTAGGGTTGAGGAGATCTGGAGGAGGATATGGGAGTAAGAGCCGTAGATGAAGAGGCACACCAATTGAAGGGCCCACATTGATCCACCCTGGTCAACCTGCTGGACCGGCGGCTAGGTTTTTGCCTTGTTCTTGTGCGTGTAGCCTGAGTGGGTCAAAAAAACAAAGAGAAGAAGGAAGATTCTTTTGCGCTAGTAAGGAGAACCCATAAGAGGGAGGGGTGACCTGAGAAGAAGGATTGTCTAAGGAGATACCAAGGTCGATCTCGCTCTAATACTATGATAGAACCAAGATAGGGAGTAAGGCCAATGGAAGAAAGAGGGAGAGGGAGGCCATAAACCCATCCTTCTAGGCAGTTCGCCTACTTTTAATATCAAAACCCTAAAAATAGTTACAACTTTACTCATAAGAGGGCAACCAAAAAGAAAAGGAAAAATTACAAGAAAACCCAAGTAACCTCTAGTATTACAAAAATATCCCTATATGTCCCATCAAGTGGAGTTAATCTCAAAGCATGACCCGCTCAAGTTCCTCCTCAAACAACCCGTACGATCAGGGAGGTTAAGAAAATGGGTGTTACTCCTCATGGAGTTTGACATAACCATTGTCCCTCAAAAGGCAATCAAAGGATAAGGAATGGCAGAGTTTCTAGCAGCACACCCAGTCCCAGCAAACTCTCCACTTAACACTCGACTTCCTGATGAAGAAACTCTTCTGCTTCAATCGAGAGCAGAAGATCAAGTTAAGGATGGCTCATCACCAAAAGAAAAAGATGCCCTCATAATTGATGTTCCATGTTGAGAGCTCTACTTTGATGGCGCCTCCCGAACAATCAAGAAATCTGACGGTACTACAAGCCTCATCTCAGGGGCAGGTATCGTCTTCGTGACTCCTCAAGGTGGGATCCTACACAATTCTTGTGCTCTAATGAAGCCGTTATCAAACAATGAAAAGGAATATGAAGCATTAATTGTTGAGCTCCAATTAGCTCTGGTAATGGACATCAAATGCATCAAAGTCTACGGAGACTCACAACTCGTCATACGGCAAGTTCTAGGCGACTATGACGTTCGAAAGCAAGAGTTAATTCCTTATCACGCTGTTGTGATGAGGCTCAAGGAGAAATTCTATATATTTGAAATAAGGCATGTCTCCAGAAGTAAAATTTCCCAGGTAGACGTCCTGGCCAAGTTAACCTCTACTATAAAGCTTCATCCCGAAGGAGAATTGGATATAACCGTCAAATGCCGAAAGCTTATGCCAAGTGTCTTAGACGAAGAAGCTGACCCCACAACTTCTGAGGTCAACACCATTGAAGAAGACAATCCTACAGACGAAGGGGAGCAAAGATTGGCGCCAACCACTTATCGATATAAAGAATGGTTGCCTTCCTCCAGATCGGGCTCAAAGGATTCAGTTGTTCCGCAGGACGACATCATACTAGCTGATAGGAAATCAACTATATAGGCTGGTCCATGAAAAGGACAAGTCTGTCCCCTTACGTTGCCTATCGTCAAAGGAAGCCAAGATAATCATGCACGAGGTCCACTCTGGACTTTGTGGCGCCCATCAAGCAAAAGACAAAATGAAGAACAATATGAAACTTAAGGGCTTCTATTGGCCCACTATGTACGCAAATGCTACGCCCGCACGTGCCATCAATGTCAAGCCTTTGACCGGGTGCCAAGAAGACCCCCGAGCTCCTCACACCCCACGGCTCCTACATGGCCCTTTGCTGAATGGGGTATGGATATCGTGGGACCTTTCCCACCATCCTCTAAAGGCCACATGTTCATATTGGCTGCGACCAACTATTTCTCTCGATGGGCTGAAGCTATCTCTCTACAGGAGGTCACAAGAGAGGCAATCTGTAACGCCCCGGATTTTTCGGATCAGAATCTGTGGGTTTCAGAGCGCTTTCGTGAGTTCCGGATCGAGTTTTGTGATTAAATCGGATTTTTGGCTATTTAGCCTTCAGACCCCTGTGTAGGGTGAACCGTTATGTTTTCGGGCTCCGAGACGTTGCAGGCGCATTGTGCATTTTCTGAGGATCGTGGGGGTGATTTTTTCCCATTTTTCTTATTTTTTGGATTTTTAAATCCCAAAACTTTTTCTATATAAACCCTTCCACCCCCTCTCTCTTCCTCATTCTCTCCCTCTCTCCTCTCGTTTCTCTCTTTCTCTCCCTCTCTTCTCCGAGCAGCCGAAGGAGTTGGAGGCGGGTGAGGCGGAGGTGACGTGAGGCGACGAGCGGTTGAGGATGGAGCGAAGAACGAGGCAGTGGTGCGGCGTGTTTTCTTCGCGAGTTTACAATCCCGGCGGCGGTTCGAGACTCGTTTTCGCGTGGAATCGGTGTCCTCGGCGTAGGAAATCGTCGGTGGAGTTAGGGGGATGGATCAGTGGTCCTTCCTTTCTGTTTCCCCACATTTTATAGGCCGAGTGTGGGTTTTGTTCACGCCGGGGTTAAAATGCATGATTTTGGGGAGAGCGACGGATTCGTCATTTTGATCGTGTTTTTTGGGTTGGTTTGGGCCCTCTCGGTAGTTTAGAGGGTGGGGCATGTTTCCCCCATGTTTTCCCCATCACTCGGGGTGATTGGGGTGTGAAATGGGGCCCCTCGGATGGGGTTCGGTAGGTTCCTCGCCAGAATCGGTCGACCGGCTCAGTGGGTTCGATCGACCGGTTGGCGTTCGCAACGGGAGGGCGAACTGCCTGGTTCGATCGACCAACCCAGCCGGTTCGATCGACCAACCAGGACAGGGTTCCGCCCGATTGAGGCAAGGTCGACCGACCCTGTGGGTCTGGTCGACCGGCCCCTTTAGGTCAACTGACCCCAGCTAATAGGTCGACCGAAATGGGGTTCTCTCACTCGTTTTGGCCTCCGGTCGACCCGATTAATACCCATTGGTTGACCTTTGACCCCGTGGATATCCTGGACACCCCGTAGGGACCGGATTCTTGATTTTGGGTGTCTGGAAGAATCAGTGTATCTCAGTTAGCGTGCCCGTGTGATTTAGAAGGTCTGGGTGACCCCGTGTGTTTCGGACTTCTTCGTTGTGCTAGATCGAGTCACCATGTACCTGTGTAGGTGCGGAGGGCTATTCCAACACTGTGTTAGTCTCTTCGGAAATCGGTTTTCGTGTGGGCCATGAGTATGGCCATTGGCCGTGTGTCATGTGGCCCAGCCAGGGGTTGGGGGCTTTCTAGTCTCCCTTAGAAAGGGAATGGACCCGGCGGTTGTGAGCCACCTTAAGAGTCGTTTCAACCATGGTCTCCGATTATTTGGACTAGAGTGGTTTGACGGTATGGTGCCGTATGGTACAACGGATTTAGGATGAGTCGCGTGACTCTATGGCCGTTGGATTAGCGAGTCTAGATCCTGAGTTGGGTGGCACCGTGCCGCCCTGCGTCCTGTGTTATCGCGACGGGCGCGTGTGTAGCCTGTCAGTACTCTGGTGGTTTTCTTATGAGAGTTCCTCGGTCTAGTGGCTCTCCCCCACTAGTCGTAACTTTCCTGCGCACGCCGGTGCGAACCCACTTGGGAGTGGTGGAAAGCAGACCCAGGAGAGACGGTTTTAGGTTGGTTGCCGTAGGGCCTCCCACTGTGGCGGCTCGAGTCCGGGCCGGGAAGAAATCCAGCTAGAGGGCCTGACGTAGCGCAGTCAGTCAATGTGTACACACGTGGTCAGGGATTTCGGACACGTGCTGACGAGCACGACCCTGACTAGACCATTGTCCTTGTGTTACTTGTATGGTGTCTCAGTTTCCGCCTGGGGCGAGTAGGGAGACACTTGCGGCGCGGACTAAGTCGTCAGTGGACGCATCCGGCCTTGCTTCTAGTAGGCAGCGCTCCTGTCACGCGACACGTGACTCTCGTGACTCGAGATTCAGTTTTCCATCTGCGAGACGTGGTTCTTCGGGTAGCTTCGGCGTGCTTTTCCCGATGTAGAGGTCTAGGGATCCGGGTAGGGTTACCGAGGTTTCACCCGTAGACAGTGTAGGGTTCACGACGACGAGGTCGTGACTGTACCCTTGGACCGCGTGGTCCTGTTGGGCCTCCGTCCGTGAGGACGGGCCTTCACGGCAGAGGTGTCGTGGTATTTCTTGGTAGTGTAGCCAAGTTTCTCATTGGTTCGGCGGTTCTCGACTGTGTGATCTGGGTTTGCTTTTCGTTGCCGCTAGGAGTAGCTTAGAGAGTCATGGTTCCACCGACTGCCGTTGTTATTGTTCTTGCTACGGCTGTTGCTTCCGTTATTGTTATTACTGTTGCTACTCCTTCTACTGTTGTTATTGTTATCGCTACTGTTTACCGCCGTTGTTTTGTGGTGGGGATTCGCGGGACCCCTACTGAGCCAATGAGATGAGGCTCACCCCTTTCTTTTCAGGTGTTGTGATTTCTCCTCGAGGTTCGGAGGTGCAGCGCTAAGGTTCGTAGTTCCCAGCTCGTTAGAGCCGGGGGCATACCCGGCACTTGAGTATGTTTCTTTTCCCTATAGACTGTACTTTGTGGACTGGACTCTGTAGTTAGATTATTAATTGAAAATATAATTTTATTTCTTGTTATTTAAACAGTTAACTATATGGTTGTTTCCTACATTATTTTAAATTTAAATGTACCTCCACACACCTAAATAACCCTTCCGAACCTTCCGGCTCGTGGGAGGCGGGGGTCAGGATTAGAATGGTATCGAGTAATTTCCGGTATCCGGATCTTGGGTCGTTACACAATCGCCCATATTGTCAAACATTACATCATATATAGATTCGGCACTCCTAGTCGAATTATGTCATATAATGGCACGCCGTTCAAAAATAGAACAATATATGCATTGACTGCCAAGTTTCACATAGATTGGAGGACCTCGACGATATACAATTCCCAAGCTAATGGATTGGCGGAAGCTTTCAATAAAACCCTCTGCAGGTTTTTAGCCAAAATAGTAGGTAGCCGCAAGAAAGATTGGGGCGAGAAAATACACGAAGCTCTCTGGGCGTACCGAGCTATCTACAAGACTCCCACCGACTGTTCTCCCTTTTCTTTGGTATACGAGGCAGAGGCCGTGGTACCAATTGAAATTGAAATGTCATCTTACCGGGTAGCCGTGCATACCGTTTTGCAAGCCCATGAGCAAGATGAAAAAGAAAGAAGGCTCGGGGAGTTATCCAACCTAGAAGGCAAAAGGTTAGAAGCTTACAAACATCTTCAGGCATATCAAGCCCAAATGACGAGAGCTTATGATAAGTTAGTGATGTAAAGGGCGTTCAAAAAGGGTGACCTCGTCATGATTAAAGAAAGGGAAGTAATGGTAGACAAATCTAGCAGCAAATTACAACCCAACTGGAGTGGGCCCTACGTTGTCTCAAGGGTTTATGAAAAAGGTGCATACACCGTCGTGGACCATAAAGGAGAAACACCCTTTCTGCCACTAAATGGAAAACATTTAAAGTTGTACCATACTCCCGAGCATAAGTTCATGCAGCAATCGACACAAGATCTTTCCTCTCTTGCAAAGAATTAAAGGAAAACGGGGAATTGCCCCGACGGAAGACCCAAAAGTCGCGGCTCTTTATTCATGTCCCACCGTGCTAAATGCCAAATGTAAGTTCTGGCTTTTCAAATTTCATTTGGTAAGCCCCAAATTCCAAATTTCGACTCCTAAACCATTTTTGGTCAGCCCCAAATACTCAAATTTTGGTTCCTAAACCATTCTTGGTCAGCCCCAAATGTAAGTTCGGGTTTTTCAAATTTCATTTGGTAAACCCTAAATTCCAAATTCCGACTCCTAAACCATTTTTAGTCAGTCCCAAATGCAAGCTCTGGCTTTTCAAACTTCGTTTGGTCACCCCCCAAAATACTCAAGTTTTGGCTCCTAAACCATTCTTGGTCAGCCCCAAATGCAAGTTTTGGCTTTCCAAACTTCATTTGATCAGCCTTAAATACCAATTTTTGGCTCCTAAACCATTCTTGGTCAAGCCCCAAATGTAAGTTCTGGCTTTTCAAATTTCATTTGGTAAAGCCCCAAATACCAAATTTCGACTCCTAATGCAAGTTCTGGCTCTCCAAACTTTTTTTGGTCTGCCCCAAACACTTAAGTTTTGGCTTTCCAAACTCCGTTCGGTCAGCCCCAAAATCTGATACCTAAATTTCCAAATTCTACCCTTGGCCCTAAAATCATTAAGGGTTGGCCAAGTTATCGCCTCCCAGTTGTTCATCTCTGTAATGCAACTTCTAACTTCAAGCGCCACGACAGACTTGGGCAGTCGGTTTACTGGTTATTCAAGGGCAAAAAGGTCATAACCCGGTTGAGGTGAAAATCCAAAATGGCATCTCAGGCAAAATAGGTAACCCCTCAACGTGAAAACCCGAAAGGACCCGATGAATAAAGCTAAAGGGGGCTAGTTTTGGTGAAAACCCGAAAGGGCACCAAGACTTTTAAAAAAAAACAACAATAACAACAACATGGTTGAGGTATTGCAATGAAGAGCAACGACAATCATAACAAAGGAGTTCACAGTATCACCAACTCATTAAATGTTTCTATTATTCGTCAACAGAATTGGAGCCCAAGACAAGCCCTCGAGGGAACTACAAAATCGCAAGTGCCAAAGGAATAAAGAAAATAGGAGAGAATAGCATGATACCCAAGAAAAAAACTAAAAAATGGCGGGGCCTTTTCTACATCAAGTCTTCGATTTGGCTCCGCTTTGCAACAATAGTTTCCTGAACCTCCGAGCGCCGTACAAGAAGAGAATTTTCTTCAGTCCGTGTCTATCGTGCTACTTTGGCACTCGATTCTGTTGTTGCTTGTAGTCCCTCAATCTTTTGCAATATGACCTGGACAGTCTACTCGAGCAATGTGACTTAGTTCTTGCTCTCGGCCTCCGCCATTTCAAAGGATTCCCTACGGCCTCGAGCCTCCTCAACTTGAGAATCCAGCTCCTTCACCTCATCTGATAAAGTATTTATTTCCTCTTCAAGTTGTTGGACCTTCGAATGATGAGCCTCCCAGGCCGAAGACTCGTACAACTGCCGAAATTCTTCCCAAACACTTTCCACGGCCGCCATCCAAAGTTCTTTTGGCAGCCCTAATGTGTGGTAGCCTCATGTCCCAATCTGAAGAACATCTAGTACGACCTCCACTGAGGGGAGGGCCTCCCGCCGGAGCATGGCCCGCGCACCGCTGATAAGAGTATCGAGCATCAGCTCGGCCCCCACAAAAGGCATAAGCTGGGGACCGTCCGGTCAGCTAACTCCGTGGGTTGCGAAGTCAAGACCCAATGCCGCGTCCCTGTCTTCGTTTCTCGAGCTCACCGGGGCCTTCTCACGCGAATCTGCAAAGCCAAAAAAAAGGGGGGAGCATTATGACCAGGGCTAGAAGAACGGAACCAGAGTCAAAATGCCTTTCTAGGAGCTGGGTTGTATTCTTACCTGACAAAGCTGGCTCCTCCAAGGTCTCGCCTCTCTGGGTGGGGCCCGGGCACCTCCTCCCCCGTGACAACAGGGCCAACAGGCGTAGAGGGTGTTGATATCTCCCTAATAAGCTCCGATGCGCCTAGGAATGGTGCAAGGATATGATGGTTAAAAGCATGTCAAAGTATTAAGGGACGATATTTTAAAAGAATTCAATTACCAAATCACATGAGGTCCGCATCTCCTGATGAAATGAGGGTCGCGCCATCTGTGCTAGAAAGAGCAGGACGGGTCCCCTCTGTGCTCGGGCCACCCTGAGGCATACTGACATCCTCTATGTCCTCTGAAAGATGAAATAAGTATGGTCAGCCCAGAGCATGAAATTAGATGTGCCTAAGAATTGAGGGACAATGAAAGGAAACCAACGATAAAATACCTTGCGAACTAATGGCATCATCCCCGTCGGAGAGTGGAATTATAGACCCCGAGGCAGAAGGAGAGGCTTCCACATGACTTTCGAATTCCTCCTCTGTTGGGATCAAGGTTGGATTCTCTTTTAAAAAACCACCACCCTCGCCTTCAATTCCTAGAGCCTCATTGTCCTCGATGCCAACCCCTGAAGCACCAACATCTGGCTCTATTGGTGGAGTACCTCCACCAGTTTCTTCCAAAATACCCAAGGGATTTGGGACAAGAGGACTACCTGCTGCAAAAGACAAGAAGCCAACAAAATTTACATAAATATCTAGGCAAGGCAGAACAGCTAAAGGCTCAGAGCTAGACGTACTAGTGTGAGAGATCTGGGCTACCGCTAAGATCTGACAGGCCGCCGGGCATTCATATATATGTGCCTCAAGCACTGGAGATTCCTCCCAGCAAATTTCAATAAGGACCACTTTGGAATACTGGGTCACCATTGCCCCCATCGGCAAGGAGGCTGGCAGAAAACTCTGGTAAATCTGCATTTAGTCCAGAATCTAGAAGTGCAGTGAACTCCCTCACAGAAATCGACATGCTTGCAGCCAAGTAACCTGAAGGCGAGAAGTGTTAGAGTAATCTCTCGAAAAGAGAGAGAGAGAGAGAAGGAAAAAAAGTTATATGGAAGCTCACTCGAGGAGGCAGGATTGGTGCTCGCCCCATGCTCCTATCCAAAAAATGTGGTTGTACCTCTTTCTGCAAAAGTTTCCTCTAAAAAGAAAGAGAGGGAAACGCATCTTCAAAAACTAATCTAAAGAAAGTCTACACAACCATGAACATCAAAATAGTCATACCAAGAGGGGCATAGTCATTAGGCTCTCCATAAGAGAAAGGTGGTGAGGGACCCGATACTCAGTTGTAATCATCATCTTATGATTCTCTCTCTTCTGCAGTGTCCTCCAGTCCTGATGAAAGGGGTTCATCCACGGGAAGAAGTCTGCTCGCCTTTTTGACAGTTGAAGAGCCTGGAAGTCAAGAAAATACCAAGGTGATTTAACAGGTTGTTCTGGAGGCCATACAAGCATGTGTAAAAATTACCTGGCTGCCCCAGCGAGACATTCCCTCCCGTGCGAGGAAGACGAGCTCGAGTACTAACCTCAGCAGGCCGCGTCCATTTCTGGGAGGTAGAGGTCTTCTTTCCCCTACTCGGGGCACTTTTCGCAGCAATAAAGCTTACTGAAAAGAACACAAGGTAATAAAATTAAGGGTTAGTCGAGATATTAAGTGAGATAAAAAAAAAGATTGAACTGCTGTTGGAAGCAAATTTTGCTTTGCAAAAACACCTCTGCTTTTATTTAGTTGGAGCAGAAATGGGGCAACTTGGAGATGGAAGACCCGTACGGGGTCGGAGGAACCCGTCCGGGGTCGGAGGGACCCGTACGGGGTCGCCCTCACCCGGAGGTGGGCAAACCCGCGCGGGGCCGCCCCTGGGCGGGCGGACCCGTCCGGGGTCGCCCGACCCCGAGGGGGACCCACCCGGGGTCCGCGACCCCGGGCAGGTCCTGCCTGGGGGGTCGCGACCCCGGGGAGGTTCCTCCCGGGGGGCCGTGACCCCGAGCAGGTCCCCCCTCGGGGGGTTCGCGACCCCGGGAAGGTCCAGGACCGTCCCGGGGAGGTTCCATTCCCGCGCACGGACTAAAAAAATTTGAAAGTGGGACCTCCCCGGGGTCATTTTCATCCCGTTGGACCCGTACGGGGTCGAACACTCCCGGGGAGGTTCCCCACTTCTATAAATAGACCCCCGGAGGTCCAAATGGGAAAATCGAGAAACTACTACAAGCAACAACCTACGGAGCACACTTGAAACTTTTTGTTCGTTTGTTTCGGCCCGTGTGGGGTAAGTCCCCGGGTCTTGTACTTATGCCCCTACGGGGTATATTTACGTTTATGCCCATCAGCGGGCCATGTTTGTAAGTCGTTACGTCCCAGGATGACTAAGTCATGTCTTTCTGCCCTTATAATGGCAGAATTACAAGAATGTCCTCCTCGGGATCGTAAAAGACTCAAGTCCTGTAATTTGCAGTTATACCCTGCGACTTTTGTAATTGGGACTACGTCCCTATCTCTCGCTCTTACGCGGACTCTTGTACAGTCGACAACTCGCCGACAACCCTTGTACTCATTTGAACTATAGAAACACTCAGCATGTTTTATATGTACCCTCGGGTGGAAAAATTATAAGAAAACCCCCGACTTCGAAAAATTACATATATACCCCTCCTTCGATCAAATTGACAGATGTGTGTCTTCCATCAAGCCCCCTTGTCACTACTTCGGTCTGGGAGTGTTGTCAACTCAGTCCGACACTCGGGTATCATTATAAACCTAGGTCTAGGGTATGGTAAAAATTACCAAAATACCCCTACATCCTAAAGATGGCCCAACAGCCTCCTAAAACCCTCTAGAAAGAGCCTCAGCGTCTTGGGGAGTTAGGGATCCAGTCTCACTTCCATTCCAGCTCAGAAATTTCAGCAATGCCCCTGGCCTGGGAAAATTACCAAAACACCCCTGGGTTGGTAAAATTACCAAAATGCCCTCGGGGTCCAGAAAACTTCCATCTACTTCAAAAATGCCTATGGCTTCCGCATATTTTCGCTTCCATTCCTAAATCTTAGGGTTTTGCTCAGACCTAGCCCTAATTCAGTCGTTTCTGTTGGTCGGTGGTGAGTGAGTGGACATCATGAGCTCTCCAAAAGAGTTTACCCTCAACATCAGAACCTTGTAAAAGACTTTAGGGATTTCTTTGACAATCAAACAAAGGTGTTCGGACGTTAGGCCGATGTAAATCAACACTGACTACGGTCAGTGGGGAGAGGTCCAGCACTCGAACCCAAATCGTCTGATACAATGCGCAATCACGGAATCACCCTCTATACTTAGAGGGGGATGTTTCTTTTCAAAAAGAACAAAAATCTATATTTTATCTACGATAAAAAAGTCGATTTAGAATTTTTCCGTGTCTCACAACTGCATACCATCTGAAGCTGGCAAAAAGGTGGGCCGCAACACCACATGTTCTGGTTGTAGGCCGAAGCTCTCCCAGCCTTGGCCACACCATCCCAAAGGCCCCGCAGTGTGGTGCTATTCTCAACAAGGGTTGCATATTCAAATGGCCCAATACGGATGATGGATCCAATTAAATGCCTCTCCCACTTCAACCATAAGTCATTTGTAAATCCCTCAAGGTAAAGAGCAATTTCCATAGGAGCATCCTGAGGGTAGCCACAATCTGATAGAAAATGTGCCCACCATGAATATACCCTCTGATCTATTGGGGCATTACTCTACCCCGAAGAGGTGGCAGCTGGGTGCCTTAAAGGCTTGATTGCCCCTTCATACGGCCGCTGATCTGTGGTGATTGCCCCATTATTGGCCTCCCACTGCGAACGAAAATCTCTAACTGCCCTGGCAATTCTTGGGAACTATGCATAAAGAAATGAATTGTCAATAATAAGGAGTGGTAAATCAGTCCTTCCCAACAGGGCTTCCTCGGCCTCTCTTAGCTTTTGTGGAGGTTGTCTGAAAACATTGTTGTGCTTGAACCAGCATCGGGCATAGTATATGTCAATTTGGCTAACCCGTCTCCTCTCTGGCAAGGTACACCTCTGCTTTGATCCGCTCCTGGAAAAGTAATGCCACCAACTACCTGCAACTAGGTGGGTGTCATGACTCCTGCAAAGTCTGCAATCTATAGCAAAGTCTACATCAGGAGGAACTAACTGGTCATAGCCAAAATTTCGCGAAAAGCGGTGAGGATAATATGGCTCAAGGATCATGGTGCTGCCCTTCCTGAATACAAGAATGCTAGGCCTGATACAACATAACCAGTCTTCATAAAAAGCTGAGCTAGTGGTCTAGTGATGAAGAAGGCCGTAAGATAACCCATTTCGGCCTTCAACAGGAAACGGCCGGACGTCATAGGAGTTGTAGGCAAAGTGTAGACCCTCTTTTCCTTGAGTAGGGACATATGAGAGCATTCTCTGCGCCCCTAATAAATGCTCGTGCGGGTTCTGATCAAGGCAGTTCTGGAATAAGAAAATTAATGGTGTCGTCGAATTTTCAATTGGAACATTTTGACATAATGATGGCAGCAAGAGCCCGGCCCACGCACTCAAATAGGGGGTAGTCATATATACGCTCCTATCCTAGGAGAGTTGTGTGCTGTAATAAATGCTCCTGCGGGTTCTGATCAAGGCGGTTCCGGAATAAGAAAATTAACGGTGTCGTCGAATTTTCAATTGGAACATTTTGACATAATGATGGCAGCAAGAGCCCGGCCCACGCACTCAAATAGTGGGTAGTCATATATACGCTCGTATCCTAGGAGAGCTGTGTGCTGTCGAGTTTCCCAAGCCATGATAAATGTTTGCCAATGCAGCAAGAGCAATTGTCAGTCTGTGCCCGTCAGCAAGAAGACAGGCAAGATAGATAACATTAGGTCGTACTAGACCCTCCTCTCCATATGGCACAACAAAAGTGGCCAGCCAATACACAAGATATGCTGCAAGATAAGTCTAATCTGGCAACCTTCGAGGGTTCCACCCCTCATTTTCTAGTGCAGATAAATATCGCATATTCTCTTGTGAGGGCATAATAAGCTGATGATATTAGCTCAAGGGCCTATCATCTTCAGCAAATCTCTCGTGAAAGCATAATAGCCCATTATAGAAGTATTGGATCCACGCATTTAAACTAACCCTTGTAGCCCCAGCAGATGCAGAGGGAGCTTTCTTCTTGCCAAAGCGAGCCAGATCTCACCAAACTTTCATTAAATATCGAAAACTCAGAGGAAGCCCGTATTCTCCTTCCCTGTGGAATAGTTGCTTTGAAGATCGTCAAGAGACACCTCCTCATAAGGGGGCCCAGAAATAGGAAGGGCGGAGATTCTATGGAAACTCCACAGATCAAGTGATGCCTCTCCTTCAGCCGTTGCAAAAGTAGTGAACATGCGATTAAATCTTTCAGCCAATGCCTACAGCAACACACTATAACAAGGGTAGCGATACAAAGCAGCAATAGCAGCATGGCGAATGCCCACAAGCTCAAGTAGTCTGTTATAGTGGTGAAGAACTCTCATGAGTCATTCTGTGGCCCCCAAATGAAATTTGTGAGAAGACATAACCGCCCATTTGCCATACCAACTGGGCGCGGAACCACACATGACCTTGTCCAAAAGGCATAGTTTGTCATACCCCTCTGAAGGAAATTGTGTACCGGAGGGAGCCAAAAAACAGCCGGAGGCGAAATCGGAAACTATCTTGTGTTTTCCAGCCAAGTCCCAAGTAGCAGCTGAAAAGGTCCAAGTCCGGGTGGCGCAACCAGTCTCGGAACTGAAGAAGCCCAACTGGGCAGTAGCAGGAAATTGGATCTGGCACACAATGCCCACAGGAAAGCTGGAAAAAGAAGTGCCACAGCAGCCAAGCATGCTATCTCGACCGACTAAAATAGCCCTCTCAAGTTGAACACGCTCTGCCAACAAATAATTGTCGTCTTCATCCATCCCCTCAAGAATAAAATTCTGAATGAAGGGAAATAAATACTCATCCAAAGGATAATGTTTTGGACAACCTTTCGGGCGCTCATATTGATAGCAGCCGCCACGCCTGGTGATCAAAGACAAATCAACTGTTCTATCGCCGGAGTCTCCCTCAGGAAGCGGGCTAGAAGCAACTATGCTCAATCCTCTGTTAGAAGAAAATAAAATTTCCGTGGTGATCCTCGGCAGTCCCAAGGGTGGCATCAACCTCTAAGAAGCAATGGGGCGGTATGTCCATGCTGCACCCGCGCCCGCGAGTATGGCTCCACCTGGCACGAGGCATAATGAGCAGCCTACAAGGAAAAGACGACAAAAAGAAAAACATTGCAGAATGTTAGTCAAACAAGCAGCATAGATACCAAATTGGCGGGCTATGAAAATATGAGCAAAGTTCTGGAAAATCTGAAGGGGCACGGGCCGACCGCCGTCGCCTACGGCTCCAACGGACCCCCCGTGGGGGCATTTGTTGGACCCAAAAAGGTTATTATTAATTTCTGATATTTTAAAAAAAAATAGAAAGAAGAAAATGGGATTTATCATAAATGGGCTTGAAACAACGAGCTCGTCGCCGTCATGAACTCCCATAAGAGTCCCGTTAAATTAGGGAGTATGCACAATTTTATATGTACTTTTAAATTAGGGTGGTACTAATTCGCTCACCCACGAGGGGAATCCACTACAACAAAAATTTTTTTATTTTCCGGGTCGTCCCAACGGTAAACGAGAATGTTCTCCAAATTCCGGACAAACAAAAAAGTGCCAAAAGCCACAAGGGCGGGCCCTCCACTTGCTGCTAACAACAGTACTAAGTGACAGACTTTTTATAGCCAACAGGAGCCAAAAGACCCCCCTCCATCTCTCTCGGGCGACTCCAAGGCTGGAGGGGGGACCCCCTCCGGTGGATTGAGCACCGGAGGAGCACTCCGGTGGTGATAGATCGGAGGGGGACCCCCTCCGGTGGCCTGCGCACCCGAGGGACCCCCCTCCGGTACCATTGGACCGGAGGGGGGACCCCCTCCTGTGACCTGCGCATCGGAGCCCCCCCCCCTCTCCGGCACACGTCAAATCGGAGGGGGAACCTCCTCTGGTATTCCTTGACTAGAGGGACCCCCCCTCCGGTCCCTGTATACCGGAGGGGGACCCCCTCCAGTGGGTGTTTGACTGGAGGAACCCCCCCTCCGGTCACTATGCAACTGGAGGGGGTTCCCCCCTTCCGATTTGTTCTGTCCGCACCAAAAAAGAAAAAAAGGGAAAAGCAAAAAAATAAAAACTGAAGGAGGGAAGGGGAAAAGGCACCTTGTCCCTTGCACTTCCACTGGAGGGTGCTTCCAACTAGGTTGACACCTCCTTCACCTCCACTTCCAGCACCTATAAAAGGAAGAAAAGAGGAGAAAAAAAGAGGAAGAAAAAAATACTTGAGAAGAAAGAAGAAGAAGACTTGGAGAGCTTCCAGCAGGCCCAAGTCCAAGAGAAGAAAAGAAGGTTGCACCCCCCTTCTTGGCTTGGTTGCCCAGTATTGTTGGGTTTAAGTCCCTGCAATTTACGAAAAGACCCCCTTCTAGGGTATGTTTTGACAAAAATACCCCATTGGGTGCGGTTGACACCCACTTATTTTCTCAAATTAATCGGGATTTAAACATAGGGAAACATTCCCTAAGCAGAGCAAAATGGCATAACGCCAAAGGTGCTCTGCCAACCGAGTTGAGCTCGAAAACCGAGATATTTTGTCGAGTCAAACGGCACAACATAACAAACGGGGATCATCCCCGAGCAAAGGACACTACACCAAGCAGTTTCCCGACAACCGGGTCGATTCCGAGATTAGGGACAACTTGCTGTACCGAACGGCACTATGTAAATATTCGAGGACCACCGCTGAATACCCTGCATACGGTATCACACAGCCAGCACCTCAACAATCGGGCTAACTCGGGACTTAAAACAGCCAGCCGTACCACACAGCTCTTCGTCAAGAAGCGGGGGTCACCCCGACTACCAGACAAACGATATCATCATGCCCACACCCCAGTTGCCGGGCCAACTTGGGACTCCTGGCAACCCATCACGTCACGTGGTGCATGACGGAAAGGCAGGGAACAACTCCCAACACGCCTTCTGCAAGCAGCCGGACACCGGCGAACCTAGCAGTCAAATCACGCCTAGGTCCCCCGCATTCAAGACGGAGCCCGGACCCGTTTCGAGCCCAAATTCAAGTACCATTTCTCTTTACTCAACCCACACTATCCTCGTAAACCTCCAGTCCACCTGACCCTCATAAACCCCGGCTCACCTAACTTGCCCAAACCCCTGAACCCAGCCGATCATTCCAGCCCACCTAAATCCCAAGCCCATGCAGCCATGGCCCGTCTAAACCCTCCACTCCAGCCCATCGAAACCGAGTTAAGAAAAGAAAGCCCAACCCGCATTAACCCCCATGTGGGACCCGCGCCTCTTTGTCTCTCTCAAACCAGCGCGCTTTAATTCCCAAATGAGACCCACATGACCTTTCTCTCTCCTCCAGGTCAAGTCCAATCATTCTGATCCGCCTAAACCCCCTAGGGGAGAGCTTTACCAAGACCAAGAAGCGCCCCAGCCCGCCAATCCTAAACGCGGTCACTCTGATGACCGCGTTCACACGAACGCAGCCACCAAGGCGACCGCGTTCGGGAGGGGGGTTTACCCGGACCAACCTAGCCCCCCCAACCCAGTCCGAGTAAACCCCGGGCCCACTTGTCAATCCTGAATGCGATCTCCCAGACGACCGCGTTCCAGACGGGGGTTTATCGAGACCAGCCTGCCCCCCCCCCCCAGCCCAGTTCGGGTAAACCTCGGGCCCACTTGCCAATCCTGAACGCGGTCTCCCAGACGACCGCATTCTAGAGAGGGGGTTTACCCGGACCAGCCCGGCCCCCCCAGCCCAGTTCGGGTAAACCTCGGGCCCACTTGCCAATCCTGAACGCGGTCTCCCAGACGACCGCATTCTAGAGAGGGGGTTTACCCGGACCAGCCCGGCCCCCCCAGCCCAGTCCGAGTAAACCTCGAGCACACTGACCAGTCCAGAACGTGGTCTCCAAGGTGACCGCGTTTAGAACCCTCAACCTAGCCCGCGTAAACCCCCCCTTTACGGGGGCCAGTCTGCCAAGGGTCACCCTGGTCCGCGTAAACCCCCCCTTTACGCGGACCAGGTTGACCCCCACCTACCCAAACTCTATAAAACCCCCATGGGGTGTTCAAGGGTGAAAAGGAACGAAGGGGCTCATCCTCGGAGGCTACAAGCGGCTCTTGGACGACTTTGGAGAAAGATTTGGTTAGTTGGTTGTGCGTTTGCTAATCACACGCCGAGGGCATGTCAAAATCGTCCCTCATATGGCGTTTAGCTAAGGCACAAACGTCCCTATCAAATGAAGGCATGTTCACAAGTCTTGATGCGAATTGGAATGTCAGGTCCCGGCCTTGATGAACTCACCTCGTCTAGCTGTCGGCCCCTGCCCAGACGCCGCTTGATGAAAGCGCCCCGCCCAGATGCCACTTGAGGAAAGAACCCTACCCAATCCATGCCTCGATGATCGTGCACTGCCCAGATGTTACTTTGATAAAAGCACCCTACCCGATCCTTGCCTCGATGATCGTGCACTACCCGAATGTTGCTTGATAAAAGCACCCTACTTGATCCCTACCTCGATGATCGTGCACCACTCAGATGTCATCTCGATAAGTGTGCCCTGAATGCGGTTACTCGAACAACAGGCGTACTTCACGAGTCCTGATGCAACGTGAAGTGTCAGGCCCCTGCCTCTATGAACGTGCCCCCGGCACCTGGCTGCCACTCTCAGAGGCGCTTGACCGCCAAGGTCTCACGGCGCCCGGCTCCCTCAGTCACAACGGTGCCCCCGACACCCGACTACCAGTCTCAGATGTGCCCGACCGTCAAGGTCTCACGGCGCCAAACTACCTCAGCCAAAATCGTGTCCCCGGCACCCGACTGCCAGTCTCAGACGCGCCCGACCACCAGGGTCTCACGGCGCCCAACTCCCTTAACCACAATGGTCCCCCCGGCACCCAGCTGCCAGTCTCAGAAGCGCCCGACCGCCAGGGTCTCACGGCACCCAGCTCCCTCAGCCACAACGGTGTCCCCAACACCCAGCTGTTCCAATCTCAATGGCACCTGGCTGCTCCAGTCATGGTGGTACTCACGCCGTCTAGCCGCTCCAGTCTCAACGACGCTCGACCGCCCCTGTCTCAACAGCGCCCAGCCGCTCCAGTCTCAACAGCGCTCGACCGCCCCTGTCTCAACAGCGCTCGGCCGCTCCAGTCACAGTGGTGCCTGCGCCACCTGGTCGCCCCGATCTTAACGGCGCCCAGCCGCTCTAGCACAGCGGTGCCCACGGCACCCCAACTTCCCCGATCTCGACGATGCTCCGTATTGGGGATACATCGCGGTAGCCTTCGGGCGGCATCCTGCCAAGTCACAAGTCCTTGGACGGGCATTATGTACAAATGCGGAAATACCCGCATAACAACGCAATGACCCGAGGACCGTCACAAATGACGGAATTGTCCCGTGGCTTGCACACATTTGTAATCGGGCTTTCACGCCCCCATATAAATGCCTTTCATAGCATATAGTGATGTAATCCGGTTGGGGAATTGATTCCCATCCTGGCAAGTTACCAGTCTTAACGCCGTCCAACAGACTGCCATCCGCCTCCCAGCTCGATCCCAACTCCTTTAGCCGGATGGAACCCATACCTGAGCCAGGACCTGCCTACTCCTCGCCGAGCCAGTGTCAACCGCTCCGCGCCTGAGCCAGAACCTACCTACTCCCTGCCAAGCCAGTGTCCGCTGCTCTTCTGTCCGAGTCAATACCTCGTTCTCATAAACCCAGAGTCCATACCCTCTCCAGTGTCCACACTGGGACCAATCTCTCTGCCTCCAGCTATCCCTGCTGTGTTGTTGTTGCCCTGTCACTGTTGCATGGACTAAGCCCTCCAAACGTCGCGGCTCCATAGGTCCCTGACCCTCCTTCGACAGTAGAAACAAAGGTGTTCGGGCTCCGTCCGATGTAAAATGAACACCGATTGCTTGCGATCGGTGGGGAAGACGTCCAGTACACAAGCCACCACAATCGCCTACACTCGTACCAGCGGAACCTCCTTCCCTCCACGTGGCGCACGACATCTCGTGCCCATGTGCCGTGCTCTGGTGGCACATCCCCTGTCAAACACTTGGTTCCGCAGGTGATCGTCGAGAAATCGACTGGCACGCCCGCATTCCATCCAGTCATCCCTTCCCCAGTCTTCCAGAACGATTAACCAAACGTCATTCCTTTCTGTGCATTCCTATCGTTCTTTTCACCTTCTAGTCAATGCCCCTGGAATCTCTGTGTGCCAAATCGACCTATCTCGGCCTTCCGTAAAAGGCGAGTGTGTGTCACTGCCGCGAGAAAAATAAAAGAAATTTCTCGCGAGCCAACAAGTGCACAAGAGGGAATTGTGTTACTGTGTTATTGAAATATATTGTACAAAGACATTCCATTGAATGATAAAAATGTATCCACTTATTTCATTCTCGAAAATAATGCAAAGGACCCCGCATGGCCCAGGAATTGTATTTTTACCCTAGATTTCTCTAGAATTGTGTAAAAGTCCATCTATTTCAAAGAAAAATCAGAAAATGTTGAAATTAAAAAAAAGATATTTCTGATCATATGAAAATACTCCCCAACTTATGGAAATGTCTCCTCTCAATGTTAAGTCTCAAAAATTACATTGTTATCCTTTTTTTTTTTTAAATTACGCATATATCCACAAAAATTTGAGAAAATGTAGAAAATTTGGGGCCACATGCAGGGTTTGCCAAACCGGGACGGGACGGCCCGAACCGCCCGTCCCGGACTGTCCTAGCCACAGATCGGGACGACCGGTCTATGGTACGCAACCGGGACGATATGTATAATATATTATATTTTATAACAAAATAAAATCGATAGGTCCGTTGGTTTAAACCGTTTCGCTGCAAACGTGACTCCCCGAACGCCATGTGTTCGAATCCCAGAAGATGCATCATTTTTTTAAATTTTTTTCACGTTTCTTTTAACTATTGAAGGGAAAAAACGGGAAAAAACGTTAAAACCCGATAGACGTTACCAAGAATTGAACCCCAGCCATCTCAATTACGCACAACACCGCTTAACCAACTGACCTAAAGAACGCTTTACAAAATTTTACTTATAATCTTTATATTAAAGTCTTTATTTCATATCGGTACGGAGTGGTACGATAACGCCCCGTCCCGTCCCGGACCGTGATCGGGACGACCGGTTCGGTCGAGACGGCAAACCTTGGCCACATGTGGTACCCTAGTCGCACAAGAAATTGCAAATAAACCCTTTGCTAAAGGAAAAATTGCGATTAAATTCCCATAAGAGGAAAAAAAATTATAACTAAACCCTCGCTTAAGGAAAGACCATAAAAATTCCCTCCCTGCCTCAGGGCACGAGCCGTAAAGGTAAAAAGGGAGCCTTTAGCAATTAATCAAAAGTATTCGGACTTCTCCGATGTAAATTAACGCTGACTCCAGTCGGCGGGGAAAGGTCCAGTACACGAACCCTACATCGTCTGATAAATAAGAAAAAGTGCGGGATTAATAAATATGCTTAAGCACGCATATTTTCCCCAATATAAGAGACTCAACCCCCGAAAAGGGGGGAATTCCACGTGTAAACAGTGGGTTTACACTTGGTATTCAAAAAATATATATATGCATATCAACGAAGAACGAAATGAATGAATGAAACTGGTACTTCTTGGGTGTGTATAAGACTGCAATACAAGAGGGGCATAAACTTTTCTTTAAAAAAGTATTGAGGCTCATAGAGATGCTTGGTGTATTTATAGGAAAAAGCTCCAACAGTACAAGTCTATCATGTAGCTCCAATTCATCCATTTTTTTCAGTGGTAGTAATGTGTACTCTTAGTGAGTTTGCACTTTTTTCCAAGGTATTTGTATTCCCCTTTGATGTACTTATCTCCAGTTGTAATAAAGAATTGCATATTAATAAATCAAGGTTTTCTATTGTCATGCGTCCATGTATATGAGTGTAGATATGATCTTTCTTGTCATAGATCTGTGTGCTCTACAAGAAGACCCAAGGTACGATCGAGTCCAGTCTGGGTAACAGATCCTCATTCATGGAGTCAGTACTGGACCGTCCGTGGATGTGGGACCACTACAAACATGGAGCTTTACAAGTGCTTTTCAAACTAATTCTACCAAGAATGGATCGAGTTAATATGTTCATCTTGATCTATATTAGAAATATATACATACAATAAAACAATGTAAAATATAGGTACATGACTTGTTTGAAAAGAAATGGAAAAAAATGCGTAGGTACAGGAAAAGAGATTTGACATCAAGAAAATGCACAAATCTAGTACCAGAACTGCCACAGTCTCCTGTTTTTAAAGCTTGCTGATCTTTGGATACCAATGAGGTTATGTCTGACTTATTGAAAAAGTGAGGATTTCGAAGTAACGAAGGACCTGTGACCTGATAGTGATTGCTTGTTGGAAGTGGTATAAAAATAGATGAAAATTTCAGAAGATACACCATTGCTGTGTCTCCAATCTGTAAAAAATAGGGGAGAAAAAAGGAACCATTAGTGGGTCCCCAACCTGCAATAATTGAAGAATTGAGAAAATAAAACAAAAAAAGTTATAGAATAAGAAAGTGACAAAGCCAAGTAAATCAAATGACAAATATGTGTACCTTCTTTTGAAAAATGAACAGGAACACAATTTTGTTAATAATGTAAAAACTCAAAGAAAAGGAGATTGCAGCTGAGAAATTACCCTTGTCAAAAGAAGATTCCAAGCAGAATTACAAAGAAGTTCTCCATTAAGGCTGAAACGACGTCGCTGAAGGTGAGAAATGAATTGTTAATCAGAGAATAATTAGTAAAAATCTTCAGACAGTTGTAATTAATATGAAAAAATGACTAAAAATATTAGATGGACAAATCATAGAGCAGCTCATAAATTTGCAGGATTAGGGAATGTCCTATCTTTCTCATGACCATGTTCAATGGTCATTAGAGCTCCTTAGAACTACTTGTAGGTTATGCTCCTCCACAGAATCAACTTCACAATTTGCTCTGGGTTTTCAATGAGTCAATGAATAAGCCTAATCTGATCAATTTTGGGGTCATAATCATGCACCAGTCAGGAATTGAACTTAGTCGGTACCATGTCAGCGTATTCTATTACTAGTTACAAGTGGCTGGTAGCCTGGTACCATGGCGAATAACTTAACTTTACTGAATCTCAATTAACCGGTCCATAAATGGCCATACATCCTGGCAGCAGTTCCAGGCCTGCACTGAACTGGAACAAGGCAGGACCATTCTCACAACCGATTTTGTTCTTTAAAACCATGCTCCATAATGACTCTTGTGAAAACAGTCATTGATGCGACTGGGTTAAGGGTTGTCCCTACCTTCCTGGTAGACTTCCCTAATCTTCCTGGTTGAAGAGTAGCATGCCCTTGTTTGCTACTGCTTTAGGGCATTGTGGTCTTTTGGTCACCTCCCCCACAAAAGAAGGTTTGATGCAGAGGAGCATCATACACAATGGATGAGCATGAATATCCTGATGCAAATGTTGCAGCCATTTGAACGATGCAGATCGTCAGGAGATCACCCTAGATTTGCGGTGAGTCTATTTTCCCTTTTTGGGGGGTTGATGATGGTGCATCAAGGTATTTGTCATTGTCTAATGGTCAGACATCTAGGTTTTTTTTCTGCATCTGTTAGGATTAGGAGTGTTTTGACATTTTGTGTTCAGTAAGGGTCAGGGAAATTGGAGTTATTCAATAATTTGATTGCAAAATAGCGATTAGAAGCCATATCAAGGTAGCGATCACTACATTGAGATTAAAGATGTGTTCCTTTTCGTGGATGTGCCATGAGGACATGACAAGAGGCTTTCTTCCTCCCGCATGGGAGGGATGGTGCGAGACTCGCAACACCTGCACTGAGCAAGATGAATGGTGGGGACGCAGTGATCACCTACCGGTGCCGGCGACGATGGTCCGCCCTAACAGCTCTATTATCCTTGTGGTTGGGCGGTTTCGAGCCGAGATGTAACCGCAACGTCCTTGGAGTTTTCCCATTTATTCTGTATTTTTCTTTTTTTAGAGAGTTATTTGATATTTTCAGCATTATGTAGCCCACTCTGGGCATGTTGTTATATTTTGTGCTAGTTTTACTATGTTTTCATTGTGCTAGGTATTCCTATCATTTTTGACATAGACAGGGCTTTATTGTATTTTTTTCTTTTGTCCTTTAAAAAGGACCCCATTATATCAATGAAGAGATGGAAGATAAAATCATGGAGAATGTTTTTTGGTGATGTCCTAATGTTCACGTGAGGAGTGCCCTGAGAGAGGGAGGGTGTGAGACCCAAGAAACCTACCGCCGCCAGCGTGTTCCCTTCCCAAGTCCCCGACCTTCTTCCTTTCTTCTCCCCATTGTCGCCCTTCTTCCTCCTCCTCACTACTGTTTATTCGAACCCCCACCCACTACAACCTCTTCTTCTTTCCCCTTCTCCCACCTCCTCCTTCTTCTTCCTCCACGAAAGCGCGAACAGGGGCATCGGCCCACCCCGACCCGTTGTCCGCCAGAGCCCTGCCACGCCCCGTTGCCTGGCCTCACTGTTGACCGCCCGACACCCTCACCATCACAAAGCCTGCCGCCAGCTATCACCTCTCCCCCTGCAATTAGTCTCGTGAGGCGTCCTACTCCCTCTGCTTCCCTTCTCCTCTGTGCACAGCCGCCCCTGCCTCGCCGTCCACCTCCCCCTCTCCCAATGCCGATGCCGCAGTAACGACCTTCTCTGCCGTCGTCGTGGCCGTCGTCCCCGTCGACCCTAGCCACCGCTCCTACACCACGCGTGCCATCCTCCCCAGCAGTAGCCCACCGCCAACCACAAGCCCAGTTCTCCTCCGCCTGGCCATCTTCGTCGTCCCGCTCACAAGCGAGGATCAACACCGCATCAGGCCACACCACGGTCCTCCGATGCCGGCGGCCCACCCTGCGAAGCTACTGGCCTCCCCTACTCCTTTCCATCCGCCGCCGAACCGACCGGGGGTCCGCCGCCAACACACCTACCCCATTCTCCCCTGCACATCGGATACTACCACTCCCTACAACGCCCGCCGCCACCACCGACGATCGCCATCTTCTTCTCTCTCTCTCCCCCCCCCCACCTCTTGATCAGGCAGGAGCTGCAGTCGTAGACGAAGTTGGTTCATCCCCCCCCCCCCCGGGGCCCATTAGCAGGCCCAACAATAGGGGCCCAAGTTCCCCAGGTGTAACGTGGGCCTAACGGTCGTGCCCTACACGAGCGACCTCCACCTGTGCATCGCCATCAGGTTCTCCAGGTTGATTGCATCTCTCCATCGTACTTGTGATCTAGTGGAATGACCGGTTCATTCTGATGCATTAGTTTCCTCACATTTGGGTGAGTGAGTGTCTGATCTCACTTTAATAATTGTTGTGAAATTGCTAGTGGTGAGTGATTACATGTGAAACCCTTTTCATCCTACCCTGTTTTATCTGATATATTTGATAGATCAAATGACCCTATCGCATACGGTGGTTCTTAAACTACCGACGATCTGTTGTTAGAGTTTTGTTGAGACGATACTTGTGCTTGCTTATTTTTGGATACATATATTTGCTTTCTTGAACTCATAACATGGCTAGACATTGCTAAACATTTATGTGCACTAGATTAACTTTGGCGCGCTTGCTATATCGTCCCGCATCAATTTTTGGTATCAGAGACTAGGGTGAGATAGAGTGTCATTTCAGCTAGTTACTTGTTGTCAGTTACCTCACTTTAGCTATTGTTAGTTTAGTCTAATTGCTTGCTTCGATTAGTTATTTACCACAATGTTTAGCATTTTCGCCTGCATTAGCATGTTCACACAGTCATTTAGCATAGCTTGCATCTTTTATTGCATTTACACTTAGCTTTGCATTCCCACACGACACGACACGGAGTACCATCGTCAAAACCTCATTCATGCCATCACCATGGACCCCACTATGACACAGCGCCTAGATGACATCATAGTTGAGTTGGGTCAGATTCGGTATCAACTTGGGGGTATGTATGAGTCTGTGAAGTCGACCACTGAGAGGGCTAACACCTTAGCGGGGACTATGCGTGGGATAGTAGAGCGCGTAGTCGCCATTGAGTTTGATCATATGCATCCCGGGTATGAGAGTGTCAGTGATTCTCCTAAGGCCCGAGGTGGTCACAGAGGCCACCGAGCAGAGCCGAGGCATGACCACGATCGCGTTCCCTTTGAGAGACCTCGTCGTGACCATCATGAGTTGGATGATCAGTTGATGCGAACTGTGAAAATAGATGCTCCTACTTTTGATGGCTCCCTTGACCCTGGGTTTGTCTTGAGTGGGAGGTTGGTATGGACCACTATTTTGAGTGGTATGATTTCTCTGAGGGACAGAAGATTAGGACCGCCAAGATGAAATTTGTGGGCCCAAGACTTATTGGCAGAATGTTGAGTACCTCCGCGCTGTTCGAAGACAGGAGCCGATATAGGCATGGGATGAGATGAAGGCAAAACTGCGTGAGAAACATCTTCCCATTTCTTATCACCAGCGCCTTCTCGATCAGTGACAAAGATTGCCTCAAGGTGCCCGACCCGTCTCTCAGTACATCACTCGATTCGACGATTATCTTTTGAGATGTGACGCTCATGAAGATAGCGTTGTGACTTTGTCTCGATTTAGAGCCGGGCTGCGTGAGGACATCCAGCGTGAGTTGTTTCTGAGAGAGGTGACCACACTAGAGCATGCCTACCAGATTGCCCTTGATGTAGAGAGATTCCATTATTCCAGAGGTCCCAACCTCCTCGAGTTCAGTTCCCCCGCCTACCTAACCATCGTCCCGCACCTACGCGACCTACCCCGACGGCGGATGTCCCACGTGCTGGGCCGACTCAGTCGATTCCCCATATCGGCTCGACACCCCCAGCCCCTACCCCTACTGTGGCTACACCTGCAAGGTGAGATGATAAAGGGAAAGAGTGGCTACAGGTGAGTCTTCCAAGGGTGCTGGTGCGTGCATCCAGTGCTACTGATGCCATGGGTACGGCCATTATGCAGGGCAGTGCCCCACTAAGACCCTTCAGGTTGTAGGGGTTGACCAGGAGGACACCCCTGAGGGTGTGGTTATGAGTATTGAGCAGGGGGAGGTTGAAACAGAGGTTTATGAGGATGATCCTGCATTAGTTGATGAGTTTCAGGAGAGTGGGGATGTGTTAGGTTATGTTATGTCCATCTGGATTTTGGTGAGGCTGAGCAGATCATTGACCACCCTGACTGTGCTAGGCTTGAAGTACTCAGGTGCACTTTGACACAGCTAGTGGAGAGGGACGACTAGCGTCGTACCTCGATGTTTCATACTTTCATTAAGCTTGGGGGAAAGGCATGTAAAGTCATCATAGACAGTGGGAGCTGCATTAATGGAGTGACCACTGATATTGTCACTCGCCTTGGATTGACGCATGTCGATCACCCGAGCCTCTACCGAGTTTCATGGGTAGATACCTCCTCCATTTTGGTTCAGTTGAGATGCCCAGTTCCTATTAAGATACACTCCTATCATGACCAGGTTTGGTGCGATGTCCTTCCGATGGAGATTGGTAGCATCATTCTAGGTAAGCCTTGGTTGTACGACCACGATGTCACACTTCATGGTCATACGAACTCATGCTCCTTCACACACCATGGGAAGAAGATCGTGCTTCATCCTTCACCACCCAGAATTGCGAGCAAGAAGGAACTTGCCTCTTCCTCGTCTGAATCACCCCCGACAACAGCCCTCCATTTGATCAGTGTACGAAAATTTGAGAGGGAGGTAGCTGGTGGGTGTCGCGTTTGGGCTGTTGTCCTGAGAGAGGCTCGAGATAGCTTACCTCCAGAGCAGTTGGTGGAGGTATCAGCCCTTCTCTTAGAATTCCAGGATATTTTCCCAGAGGATCTCTCGGATCGCTTACCATTTATGCGTGATATTCAGCACGCTATCGATCTTGTCCCGGGATCTACATTGTCGGACCTGCCGCATTATCGTCTGAATCCCACTGAGCATGCTAAGCTACAGCGGCAGATTGAGGAGCACCTCCGGAAAGGATTTGTGAGGGAGAGCTTGAGCCCATGTGCAGTGCCCGCTCTTTTGACTCCAAAGAAGGATGGAACTTGGCAGATGTGCATCGATAGTCGAGCCATCAACAAAACCATCAAGTATCGATTCCCTATCCCACGTTTAGATGATTTGCTCGACGTGATGACTGGGGCCACTGTATCTTCGAAGATTGATCTGAAGAGTGGCTACCACCAAGTGTGGATCCGGTCAGGAGATGAATGGAAGACAGCATTTAAGACCAAAAATGGCCTCCATGAGTGGTTGGTCATTCCTTTTGGGCTATCTAATGCCCCTAGCACCTTCATGAGATTGATGACTCAAGTGCTACGGCCCTTCATTGGTTCATTCGTAGTGGCCTATTTTGATGACATTCTTGTCTATAGTCGATCTCGGAAGGACCACCTAGACCATCTCTGTCAAATTTGCCTCACCCTGAGGAGAGAGAGAGCTTATACGCTAACCTCAAGAAGTGCGCTTTCTTGAGTGACCGTATTACGGTCTTGGGTTTCATAGTCTCCAGTGAGGGAGTTTCAGCTGATCCCGACAAGGTCAAGGCGATAGTAGATTGGCCCGAGCCAGTGAGTATCCACGATGTCCGAAGCTTCCATGGTTTGGCAATCTTCTACCGTCGATTATTCGGGGGTTTAGCACCATCATGGCTTCGATAACATATTGTATTCAAAAAGGAGCCTTTGAGTGGACAAAAGTCATTGCCGCAGCTTTTCAACTGATTAAAGAGAGAATGACTCAGGCACCCGTTCTGCATCTCCCGAATTTCTCAAAGGTATTTGAGGTGGCATGTGACGCGTTAGGTGTTGGCATTGGTGGACTCTTGAGTAAAGAAGGGCACCCCGTGGCTTACTTCAATGAGAAGTTGAGTCATACACAGCTAAAATATTCCACATACGATAAGAAATTATATGCGGTGGTCTAGGCATTGAGGTATTGAAGACATTATTTGCTGCCGCAAGAATTTGTTCTCTACTCTGACCATGAAGCCATGTGCTTTCTCAACTCTCAAAAGAAATTAAATGCAAGGCATGGTCAGTGGGTTGCATACCTGCAGGCCTACACATTTGTTCTGAAACATCGAAAAGGAGTTGAGAATCGCGTGGCTGATACACTTAGTCGGAGAGTCTCATTACTCTCTATTGTCAGTCTTGAGGTCACAGGGTTTGAGAAGCTAAAGGTGGATTATGAGAGTTGCCCTGACTTTGGCGCTATCAGGGTTGGTAGTTTCGGCCGAAGGTTTCGGACCGAACCGATACGATTCCGGACCTACTCACTGTAGCAGATCCGAAACTTTAAAAAAATAGTTTTTTATAAGTTTCGCCTGTTTTCGCACGTTTCGGCCCGAAACCGCCTGATTTCATCCGAAATCAAACGCGAGCTCCCCTCTTAAGGGGAGTTCAGTTCTGCTCTCTCCTCAGATTCTCAGATCTGAGGGGTTGCAGCCTTGCAGGTCCAGGAGTGCAGGTGGAGGAGCTTCCAGGTGGAGGGACTTGTTGTCGTAGCTGCCGCTATCGTCGTCGCCGTTTCTTGCTGTTTACAGCGTATAGTCGTAGCCGTAACCGTTTCTTGTTGTGTCGAGTGCGTAGATTCCTCAGAGATCTTGTAAGTTTTTATTTTTTTTTCTTGGTTTGATAGTTATTATTTATTTTAGGTAAGGTTCTCTTCAATATATTAATTTTCATATGTTAAATCTTCAAATTAGGACCTAATTAGCGATTGGACTTTTGTCTAACTAGGTAAGTTTAGCATGAATTGAAGCTTAATTAAACTTCGTTGAATGTTTTAGTGTGGGAGCATAGTGCTAGTTATATTAGACGCCAGGTAATTAGAGTAAATCCCCCAATTAGGGCCTAATTAACCGTTGTTATTTGGGGATTTTGCCTAATTAGGTTAATTTAGCGTCAATTGAAGCTCAATTAAGCTTCATTGAATATTTTAGGGCGATAGCATACTGCTACTTGTATTACATGCCGAGTAATTAGAATAATTCTCCAAATTAAGGCCTAATTAGGTATTTAAATTTAGGGCTTTTGTTAGATTAGGTTAATTTAGTGTCAATTGAATCTCAACTAAACTTCATTGAATATGTTAGGGCGAGAGTATGCTACTAATTGCATTTAATGAAGGTTGATTAGGATAAATCTCCAAATTAAAGTCTAATTAGCTATTTAAATTTATGGATTTTGTTAAATTAGGTTAAGTTAGGGTCAATTGAAGTTCAAGTAAGCTTCATTGAATAATTTAGGGCGGGAGCATGTTGCTAATTGCATTTAATCAAGAGTGATTAGGCTGAATCCCCAAAGGTGACCTTAATTAGCGGTTAAAAATTAAGGGTGTTAGCTAATTATCTCCATTCAGCATAATTTGAAGCTCAATTATGTTTTACTGTATTTTTTCATTGTACTTACAACCATTTGTCTTTGATTGTCTTAATACAGCATCATGGGCAGACGTGAACAAGGTCAGGAGCAACAAGGGCAGGACGATCCGGGATGGGCCCACCTCTCCTTAGTTGATGCTAGAAGAAGAAAAGTGAAATGTAATTATTGTTGTAAGGAGATACATGGCAGAATTACTAGAGGAAAATAACATTTGACAAGGATAAGAGGAGAGGTCAAACAATGTGACAGATGTCCCTGAGAGATCCGACAAGAAATATACCAGTGCCTTCTGGGCAAAAGAAAGAGAGGATGCAACAAAGGGTTGATCAGGCTGAAATTGTTGAGGAGATTTCGGGCAGAAGGAGAATGAGGGATGATGATGAGGAGGAAGGCACTGAGGATTCAAATCCAGAGTTAACTGAAGCAATAAAGCGTGAACAAGCAGCTCGAAGAAAAAGAAAAGCATTGATAGGTTCAGAGACATACTCCAATATAGCTGGTGTAACACGAGCTGCACGACGTATTGGCATTGGAGCAGCCTCGCAGAGAGTAGGCCCCATGGACAGCTATCTGCACAAAAGGCAAAGTGCTACACTACCAAAAATCAAGCAAGCATTGAGAGGGTTCAAAAAATCAGTTGAAGTTACAGAGCATGCATTTAAAAGTATTTGCAAATGATTTTTCCATGCAGGTGTCCCTGCACATGCAGCTGAATCAGAATATTTCCAACTTATATACTAGATGTCATAGTAGATGTTGGCCCTGGTTTGAAGGCCCCGTCACGTTGAGACATATACGGGCGTGGCCAGTGGCCTTGAGGGAGAGATTGAGGAGCTCCATCAGTGGGTTGAAAACTTCAAGCATACCTGGATGGAGAGAAGATGCACCATTATATGTGATGGCTAGACTGATACCACGAAGAAGTCCATGATCAACTTTCTAGTTTATTGCATCGAAGGTACAATCTTTGTGAAATCAATTGATGTATCAAATTATGAAAAGAATGCAAATTATTTGTTTCATTTGATGGATAAGATGGTAGACCAAATTAAAGAGGGCAATGTTGTGCAAATAGTCACTGGTAATGAAGTTAGTTATAAGGCTGTAGGGAAGAAGTTGATGCAGAAGCACAGGCATTTATATTGGCTCTCATGTGCATCACATTGTCTGGATTTGATACTTGAAGACATTAGGAAGGAAAATAATGTGAAGACAATTAAGAGGGCAAAAAAAATCACTCAATATATTTATGGTCATCCTAGAATATTGAACATGTTCAGAGAGCATGCAAGTGGGGGGCGAGATATCATCCGTGTAGGGTCAACCAGATTTACTTCGAATTTCATTTCTTTAGAGTATTTGCACAGGTCTAAGAATGAGCTCAATTCTTTCTACTTTATCCTTATAGATATCATCTGTATTTGATTCGAATTTCATTTCTTTGGAGTCTTTACACGCGTTTAAGAATGAGCTCAAAACTTTCATGTACCACAATGCCTTACGGGAATACATAGACAAATCTAATATTGATGGTCAGATGGATTATTTGGATGTTTGCCACATCGTGGAAGATGACAAATTCTGGGGCAGGGTCTCACGGTACATGAAAGTAGTCACACCCCTTGTGAAGGTCCTAAGAATGGTGAATGGCGATGAAAATAATGATATGGGATATCTATACGAGGTCATGGACCGTGCCAAGTTAGACTTGCAGAAATCCTTTCCTAAACAGTATGAGAAGTGAAAATTTATTGACAACAGATGGTACAACACATCACACCAAGAATTGCATGCATTTGGTGAGTGATTAATTGTACTGATATAAAGTTCATTATTTTTTAGGTTAATTTACATCTTACATGTAGTTAATTATACACAAATACATGTTATTTCCTCAACCTTCGATTTATGTACAATGCCAATGCAAACGTTGATGGCGAGGTGCTTCAAGGCACCTTAAAAGTCATTAGTCGTTTATTGAGGACACTAAAAAGGAGGCTTCAGGCCGAACTATAGGTTGACCTTTATTGATTTTATCAATAAGAGGAAAAGAACTTATGTTAATCTGTTATTTTATCCTTATAGATGGACAGTTATAGATTGAGGAATGGGACATATTCTGACTCACAATTGCAATACACTATGGGAAGAGTGAGCCCAAGTATACTAAATGTTTGTGCTTAAATTGAGTCAATAAGTATTAGTACATCATGAAGAATTGATCTTCATTTACATCTTACATTTATTTGTTTATGTTTATAGTTGGTGGAACAGCTGACTGATGGATAATGGTGAACAATAGGGATTTAGGAAGTAATGCATTGACTTACATTACAATTAGGGTGTTGAGTCAAACAACATCAGCAAGTCAATGTGAAAGGAATTGGAGCACGTTCAGCCTTATACATTTAAAGGTTCCCAACCAGCTAAAGGCTGAACGGCTAGAAAAATTAGTTTACTGCCACTACAACATGAGACTGAGAATAAAGAATATGAAGTTGAAACAAGAGCTGTGAGATAAACGCGTCACAGAGGATACAACTCCAGAAATTGATGTGGACGCATTATTTGATGATGGCAATCCCTTGCAGTCTTGGGTTGAGATATGAGAGCAGGTTGATGAGCCCGTTTTTTATGGTGATGACAGAACATGGGCAGAGAGCATATTAGATGAAAATGAGCCAAAGGATCTAGAATTCAGAAGACCAACAAAGAGGGCCAGAGAGACTCATGTGCACCAAAGAGCGCCAGTGCCCTTGTTTGTTGACGACAGTGAGCAGTAGCCTGAGTTTAGCCAATTAGACACTCAAAATCAGATAGCAGGCCAATCACTCCTAGAATGGTCAAGCCACCTCCATCCTTCAGAAGAAGTACATCATTGCATGAGATAATTGAGAGGACTAGTGCTACTGCTCGAGAGGACCCAACAATTGAGCAGATGAAGCAAATTTATGTGAAGACACCAAAGGGAAAAGGACTCACTCAAAAATTGAGTAGATGAAGCAGGCATGTATGAGTAGGGTCATCAACCAGAATTTCAATTCCATCCAATTCCACCCAGTAGCAATTATAGGTCAGCATTCACTTCTCATCCTCAAGCTTCCGCTTCTTATGCAAATTTTGGATTCCAATCAAGTCAACAACCTTATACTCCAAGACAGATCCAAAGAGGGATGCAGGACTTGGCTACATCATTATTTGGTTACAGTAAATATATAGAATATATGCAGCCTTTCTATGGGTATCAACAACAGAAGCCATACGATGAGGGAGAAGGTTCTTCCAGCTATTTTCCATACTAGTGTATCATTATTTGGTTAGGAATCATTTAATTTCTGTAACATTTACTATGTTTGTAATGTTTATTGTACTGTTTGAACCTACTTCATACTTAATATGTACTCAAGAATATTAGTTTAATATGCCCAATACCTACTTCATATTTATTGCACTTAATCCAATTTCTTTACATTCAAATGCATGTCTAATGAATTTTTCTGATTTTTTATAATTTTTATTTTTCTGATTTTTCTTGATTTTTTTCAATGTTTTGAACCGATTTCGGCCGATTTCGACCGAAACCGACACCACCATCCTTGGGCACTATCTATGTTGCACTTCAGGCAGGACCCACTCGATATTTGAGCAATTACCTTCTTCAAAATGGATACCTTTTTAGAGATCAGCACCTTTGCATTCCCCGCACATCATTGAGAGATTTCCTCATCTAGGAATTGCATGCCGGAGGTCTGGCAAGGCACTTCGGCCGAAACAAAACCATTCTTGCTGTGGAGAGCCAACTTTATTGGCCAAGCCTCGAGAGCGATGTCGCTCGAGTGGTGGCTCAATGCCACACCTGTGCAGTGGCGAAGCAGACAAAACAAAATACTGGTCTCTACACTCCTCTCGCCATGCCTGACTGCCCTTGGCAAGATGTGAGTATGGATTTTGTCTTAGACCTACCATGGACGGCTCGTCGGCACAACTCCATTCTTATTGTTGTGGACCGCTTTTCTAAAATGGCCCACTTCATTCCTTGCTCCATGACCTCGGAAGCGTCTAGGGTGGCCCGTCTGTTCTTTGATGAGGTGGTAAAATTGCATGGACTCTCTACGACCATCGTTTCTGATAGGGATGTGCGCTTCACGAGTTACTTTTGGAAAACCCTATAGCATCTGATGGGCATCAAATTGAAATTTTCCACTGCCTATCACCCCCAAACTGATGGCCAGACTGAAGTGGTCAACAGTACTCCAAAGAACCTTATGCGATGTCTAGTTGGGAAACATCCTGGGAATTAGGATCTAACCTTATCCCGTGTTGAGTTTGCATATAATAGTTCTGTCAATAGGCCCATTGGCATGAGTCCATTTGAGGTAGTCCAGGGCTACACACCTAGGAAGCCAGTAGATCTCATCCCCTTGCCAGTCCATCATAGAGTCTCATAGTCTATTGAGTCCTTCGCACATCATGTCAGGAGTCTTCATGAGGACATTAGCAAGCGCATCAACGTCAACTATAAGACATATAAACGTCTAGCAGATGCTCACAGGCGACACCAGGAGTTCCAAGAGAGCGATTATGTGATGATTCGCTTGAGATCTGAGCGACTTCCTTCGAGAGTGGCCAAGAAACTGCAAGCACGCAGTGGCGGCCCCTTCAAAGCCTTGAAATTGATTGGATCGAATGCGCACGTTGTGGAGCTCCCAGCAGAGTTGGGGATCAGTTCTACCATCAATATATCAAATTTGACAGCATATCAGGAGCCACCAGCAATACCCAATGATTTATTCGAGCCTTCCCCTTTCATTGAGAGCGAGCCCACCCCCGAGTGTCCACCGGCCACATTTCCAATGCGATGCAAGCACATTGATAGCATCTTGGACGAGCAAGTCATTTCCATCAGAGATCGAGAACTTCAGCACTACCTTGTTCGTTGGAGATATTAGCCGTCAGAGGATTCACGGATTACTAGAGAGGAGTTACAAAGTATTGATTTGGACCTATTGGAGCAGTACCATAGTCGTACAGACCCTCACTCGACATGGTCGAGCTCTCAGCACTCCGGGAGAGCTGGTGGGGACGCAGTGATCACCTACCAGCGCCGGCGACGACGGTCCATCCCGACAGCTCCGATATCCTTCTGGTTGGGTGATTTCAAGCCGAGCTGACAATGCAACGTCCCTGGAGTTTTCCCATTTATTCTGTATTTTTCTTTTTTTAGAGAGTTATTTGATATTTTCAACATTTTGTAGCCCACTATGGGCATTTTGTTATATTTTGTGCAAGTTTTACTATGCTTTCATTGTGCTAGATATTTCCATCACTTTTGGCATAGTCAGGGCTTTATTGTAATTTTTTCCTTTTGTCCTTTAAAAAGGACCCTATTGTACTCAATGAAGAGATGAAAAATAGAATGATGGAGAATGTTTTTTGGTGATGCCCAAATGTTCTCATGAGAAGTGCCCTGAGAGAGGGAGGGTGTGAGACCCAAGACACCTACTGTCGCCAGCGTGTTCCCTTCCCACGTCCCCGACCTTCTTCCTTTCTTCTCCCCATTGTTGCCCTTCTTCCTCCTCCTCACTTCTCTCTATTCGACCCCCCCTCCACAACAACCTCTTCTTCTTTCCCCTTCTCCTTCTTCTTCCCCCACGAAAGTGCGAACAGGGGGATCGGCCCACCCCGACCTACTGTCAGCCAAAGCCGTGCCACGCCCCATTGCCTCACCTCACTGCTGACCGGCCGCCACCCTCACCGTCGCTAAGCCTGCCGCCAGCCATCACCTCCCCCCCTACCATCAGTCTCGTGAGGCGTCCTACTCCCTCTGCTTCCCTTCTTCTCTGTGCACAGTCGCCCCTGCCTCGCCGTCCACCTCCCCCTCTCCCAACGCCGATGCCGCACCAGCGACCTTCTCCGCAACCGTCGTGGCTGTCGTCCCCGGCGGCCCCGGCCACCGTTCCCATAGCACGCGCGCCATCCTCCCATGTAGCAGCCCACCGCCAACCACAAGCCCAGTTCTCCTCCACCTGGCCGTTTTCACTGTCCCGCTCACAGGCGACGGTCGACACAGCATCAAGCCACGCCACGATCCTTTACTGCTGGCCCACCCTACAAAGCAACTGGCCTCCCCTGGTCCCTGCCATCCGCCGCCGAACCGGCCGGGGGTCCGCCGCCACCACACCTAATCCATTCTCCCCTGCACATCGGATGTCGCCGCTCCCTGCAACGCCCGACGCCACCACCGACGATCGCCATCTTCTTCCTTCTCTCTTCCCCTCCTCTTGATCGGGCAGGAGCTGCTGCAGCTGTAGACAGAGCTGGTTCGTCTCCCCCCCCCCCCCCCCAGGGCCAATTAGAAGGCCCAACAATAGGGGCCCAAGCTGCCTAGGTGTAACGTGGGCCTAACAGTAGGGCCCTACGCGAGCGACCTCCACCTGTGTGCCGCTGTCAGGTTCTCCGAGTTGATTGCATCCTCTCCATCACATACTTTCACTGGTAATCTCTATGTCATACTTGTGATCTAGTGGAATGGTCGGTTCGTGTTGATGCGTTAGTTTGCACTCATTTGGGTGAGTGAGTGTGTGATCCCACTTAATAATTGTTGTGAAATTGCTGGTGGTGAGTGATTACATGTGAAACCCTTTTTCATCCCACTTGTTTTATCTGATATATTTGATAGATCGAATGACCCTATCTCACACGGTGGTTCCTAAACTACAGACGATCCACTGTTAGAGTTTTGTTGGGATGATACTTGTGCTTGCTTATTTTCGGATACATATATTTGCTTTCTTGAACTCATAGTGTGGCTGAACATTGCTTAACATTTATGTGCACTCGATTGACTTTGATGTGCTTGCTACATCGAACCGCATCAATGAAGGCATGGTTTCATGTGGCTGGAAGGTGAAGACCACAGTTTTTGTTAATTTGAACGAAATTGACGATGATTTCCTGAAAATGTTTAATCCGATTTGTTGATTTAAGAATGAAGGGCATATCTGCAATTTCATTTGTCCCAAGGTTGAAATGCAACTGCAGTGCAACTTTTTAAACTAATCAGACTAGCCCAGCCGTCATCAGCAATACACAAACAGGCTTTAAAAGGCCAATGATTCCTTAAAATTGAATGGCAGTTTCTTGACCAACTGAGTGCCTTATTCAATCCTCTAGATCATGATAGTTCTTGTAGACAATTCACTCCAAAGCAACAGTTATATATCCGTTAACATATTGAGCAATTATTAGATTCTACAGCCAAAGCAAGAGAGACACAAAAAGGATAATATTCCTTTTTCTTTTCCATTTTGTATGTGTTTGTTCTATTTCTTGTCTCTTTCTTTTTTGTGTTGGGGGGGGGGGGGGGGGGGATCACGTACTCACCCAATTTTTGGAAGAAACCATGAATATAAACAAACATCTAATCTAAAAAGAGTGTACAAGAGCGTTAACCTGATTACCTTATCATAACCATCACATAGTACATTACCAAACGGACGTGATCTATCCATTAGCAACTCCATTGTGTTCCTCACAATCTGAAGCACAATGTGGAAAACAAACTGTCAATTAAACAAGTATAAATATTTGTGAAGCAAATATAGTTTACTGCCAAATCAAAGCTCCTGAGAAAACACTATGCAAAAGCTAAAACATCAAGGATTACTTAGAAAAATTTAAGAAAGAGCAATTCTCACAATGGTTCAGAAGACAACCATGTAATTTAACCCACATCAATAAAAGTAAACAAAGAATTATAAGTTTCAACAACTTTTCTCCTTCACCCACATCATCCATGAGTATGTAGACAAGGCGACCACTTTTACCCCTGCTTTTTATGATAGTGGTAAACTTGCCAAGCAGGATGCATAGAAAGGCTCAAACCCAGAGTTGGAAGTAAAACATGCAACAGTTTGCTGATGATGTATTATTATTTTTTGGAAGGAGACTTAAAACAGCTGAGGAATCTGATCTTCATATTAAGACTTTTGAAGCTTGCTCTGGACGCAAAATAAAATTTGATAAGAGTTCCATCAGTGGCATCAAATGATTCAATTTGATGAAGCTATGTGCAAAAGATGCGAATAAGGTATTTTGATGGGGAGACTCCTGTAGAGAATGTGCCTTATTTAATGTACACTTCTGCATGTCTGAGAGCTTCTTCAGGTACTCAAGCCACGTTCTTTTGCTTGATGTGTTGCTTTTATTATTGTAGTAAATTTGGTGTTACAATCCACCCATTTTGAAAAAAATGGCCGAGGAAGTTGTATTTGCTGATGAGATGGGTATTAAAATTCCTAGGACCAACTAAATTCAAGGAACCAACCTCCACTAACTCCAACCAAATTTGATTGGGTAAACAAATATAGATGGTAGGTAGAAATTCCCTTCAACTTTTGGTGGACATATAAGACCTGATCTTACCATGTTATCATGAAACTTACTATTTGGCTAGGTCCTATAAAGAATCCAAGGATCTGGCAATGCACCAAGACATGTGGAGCCTAGAACCGATCCTTTTGTAAAGTGGTACTGGTGCCAGGTATCTAGCCATAGTGCCTTTCAATAGGAAGTACGGTCTCTCAAAAGATTCCACAAAATAGCTTAGGGCAACTAGCAGCCAAAAAATGGAACACAGTCCAAATAGCCAAACAAGGAAAGAGGCAAATAACTATGTATTTGTACTAAAAAGGATTTATGCACCAATAAATTCGGATGTAATAACTACAATTTGGATTAAATAGACCGGAGCCACCAAAATCCGACATGAGGTTGTTAGCTCGGAATAGCCCAGGACAACGTAGCCCTGACTCCACCTCACTTAAGTTGGATTAAGTTGGCTTAGTCTGGCCCACTCTGCATCCCTAGAAACACCTTCGAAGAGCACATGGTTCCGGCCAAGTACATAGTAGACAAATGATGCGAAAAGCCCAGCCCCACCACCCCACTCGCCACCTCCCCACCACCACCACCACCACCCGCCAACACAAAAAAGTGTATGATGTCGAACCACAATATCGCCTGTAACATGGCTTGGGAAAGTTCTCAGTGCGTAAAGTATCCCACACACAGACTGAACATACAACAGGTGGTGCATTTCTTCTATTTTCGTTTTCATGTAGAAGTGCGTGAAATACTTACCACGGGAACCATCCTCGGGCATGCCTACAATAATCACCACACACAAAAACCCTAAAATGAAAATACTAACTTTTCCAAGACAAAGAGAAGGGCTAAGCTTAAGGTGACCAAGAGCGGGAAATTCACAGGTAAAAGATGGAGCTTCGCGGAGCATATCTTGATATGATGCATCTAGGGTATCAATGCGAGATGACTAACCAGCCTCTGCGTCCAGTCTCTCCTGTAGAAGAGCTCGGTGAACTCCGGGGCGTTTGGAGAGACGACGCAGAAGTAACGGTTCAGGAGTCGGCGGTAATCGGGGACGTCGTCGGGCCGCAGCAGGAACGGAGAGCCGCCGCAGCCAAGGCAGCCCTTCCCCCGGCAGCGGCACTCCTCCGGCGAAGGGGACGGCTTCGGGACGAGGGCCAGGATAGCCTCCGCCAGAGAGCGCACTCTGTCCCCATAAACCCTACGGAGGACCTCGGGAACTCGGGGCCTCTTCCTTGCCATTGCAACGCGAGGGGGGGGGGGCCGAAGTGGGGAAGTCTGCTGCGCGGGCTCTTTTGTTTTGTGCCGTTGTTAGGCGGCCTCGGCTACATACCCAAATTCACGACATAAACCATTAGGAATACTGTTTGAATTTCGAAATGTTTCTGAGATTCGTTGTTTTTGAAATAAATAATAAAAGGGGTTGTTAGATGTAATAGTAAATATTTTTTAAATTTTTGTGTATAAATGTCTACAAACTTAGTTAATGGTCTATCGATCCTTGAGTTACAACTATTTTCTTACAAGTCACTACAATCTTCGTCGTTATATAAATAAGTCCCTATTGTTCGTTCTCCTCGATGAAAGTTAACCGAATTATGATTAACTTGATCCAAGGTGAGCAAAATATCAAATTACTCTTGGTTAATGGAGAGACCGCCCTCATGTGTCCCCCTCTCCCCTCACCTCAATGGACCCCCTCCTCCTTTCCCCCCATCCTGGTGACCACCGACATACCCCCCTCCCCCCATCCATCTCGGTGGTTGACGGTCTTCCTGGCTATTGTTGGGTCGCACAGATTGATACGATAGCAGGCGCAATAGCCGACGGGTTGTGACATAGTTGCTCGGGTGGCACTAGTGCTAGGGTAGCAACGGCGGGCACCAACGCAAAGTGGAGGCGCGGGGCTCCAGGCGGCAAATCTAGTGTGGCTAGGTGAGCTCGAGACCGCCTGTGTGGGGCTGGAGGTGATGTAATCGAGGTCGTCACAACGAGGTGGCGTGATGGTGGCATCGGACGCTCGTGCAAGCGGGGGTCAGGGTTTTGCAGGGGGTAGTTAGGACTCGACGACAGCTTAGCAAGAGGAGGTAGATCGGGCCTATTTACAGTGGGAAGAAGAGGGAAAGGGGGAAGGGAAGCCCACAGGAGGTTAGGCTGTGGTGGAAGGAGGAGGCATGCATAGGAGATTTAGAGCTGGGGTAGCAAGGGGGAGGGGTCGCAGAGCGGTGGTATTCAGGAGGTTGGGCTGTGGTGGAGGATGAAAGAGGCAGGCGTAGGAGGTTTGGAGTTGGGGTAGCAAGAGGGAAGGGATTGCAAAGTGTAGGGGGTGGTTTTGGAGGTGGAGGAGGGGGTTGCATAGTCACCCGTTGCCTCCGTTTGCGTTGTCTCTCTCCCCCCCCCCCCCCCCCACTCACTTCTACAATAGGCATTAAGAATTGGGCGAACACCCACCCTATCACCCATCGCACCGTCGGGATCAGTCACGCGCTTACGAACCCCACACAACCATCAGCATCCCAGCATAACCGCTGGAAGAGCAAGATCCCCCCAATCAGATCCCAGTGATAGCACCTCCGCCATCCACCTCTCCGCGCCATCTGAGCGCCTCTCCGCGCTGCTTCCCATGTCTATATCTCTCTCTCTCTCAGTTTGACCTCCCCCTCGGTCACAGCCGTTGTCGTCAGCCATCGATGACCCAGTACTAGATCCACGGCATGCCGGTTCTCCACTGGCAAGGTCCAGCAATGCTGATACGTTGCTGTCATATACGATCAGGCAAACCTTTGTTGGGTTGAAGAAGGTTGGGAGCACATTTAAGAAAGGGAAACTCAAAGGTTTTCTAAAGGGTGCTACTTCAAGTGTTGTGTTTTGAATTAGGACTTTAATCCCGTGTTGGAAAACACAAAGAGGTGAGGGGACCTTATAGTTCTTAGGGCCCCCTGGACTATGTCTTATAGATAATAGTGGAGGTAAGCTAGTACCTATCACACGCACGCACGCGTCGGGCCGGGCGGGGCTGGGCGAGCGAGCGCGTGTGAGGTGCGGGTCTAGCCGGCTTGCCCTGCACCTTTTTGGATTTCTTTTTGCTATTTTACCCTTTCTTGGATAGAAAGAGGGGTATCTGAACGGGCCGTTTGGAGGAAAACCATCGCAAGCGTAGGCACAAAAGGGCGTGATTAGCATTTGCCTAATCACGGGTATCCTGTCTGCGTCGTTTTTACTTCCCCGAGGAATCGCCTACGAACTTGCTCTCTCTCTCTCTCGTCTCCCTGTTGCGGCCGCGCCTCACCGTCATCCCTGCACACCGCCACAGTGCCTTCGCCGCTCCCTGTGCACACTCCAGGACCGCGCGAACGTCATCCCGTTCTTGTGCTTTCTCGCAGCTCTCTATTTCTTTGCGGTGTTCGGTGCATGCTCTTCGACTTTTGCATTTTCACACGAAGAGATTTAGGTTTCTTATATAGCATGCTTATGAGGTTTTTGAAAGTGTGTTTGATTACCTCATGGTTGTAGTCATGTCCTGAGGGAAGATCGCCATACCCGTCGCACCGTTCTAATGGGGGCGATATCTTCTCTAAGGGGAGTCTCAGTGAGGTGCTTCTACTTCGTATTGTATATTTCATATTATATGTTCTATTATCATCCTTAACTATGTAATCATGCTCGTTACTTTTATTCCATGGCCGTCCTTGATTGAATCAATGCCGTATATACTTGTGCTATGGTTTGCCATGTATATGTTAATGTCCGGTTGTTGCCATGATGTTCACCTACGACACTATTTATTTTTAACAGTCTTAGAGAAGATATCATTCATGGCATCGTCATCTTCAATGAGCTTTGGAACCCAAGTGGACATGTCTAGGATGCCCGCAAAATTTTTCGGACAACACTTTAAGCGTTGGCAACAACGTATGCAGATGTGGTTCACTATGGTTGGCCTAATCTCGTTGATAGAATCGGACACCCCTATGCTAGATGAGAATGACCCTGAGAGTGCTAAGAGGGTTGAAGAACGGAATACTAAAGATGGACTGGGATATGTATGCATATTAATTGCACTGTCTGATGTCATGTTTGATGTCTATAGTACTTCCACCTTTAACACTACTAAAGCACTATGGAATGAACTTGATCGGAAGTACAATATCGAGGACCAAGGTCTGAAAAAGTACTCCGTTGGCAAGTTCCTTAAATTCCATATGGTCAAGAACAGATCTATAGGGGAGCAGGCACATGGGCTTCTTCTTATGTTCCATGGTTTGGCTGAGGCAGATATGAAAATGCCTGAAAAGTTCTAAGTCACGTGCATCATGGAGAAGTTGCCTAGATCCTGGGAGGATTTTGGCATGGGCCTCAAACACCGCAAATGGGCCATCTCTCTTGATGATTTGATGAGGACTATAGTCATTGAAGAAGAACATAGAAAGGAGAAGCCCAAAATGCCCATAGATGCAAGTGCAAACTTAGTAATGAGGCATAAGGGTAAGGATTTAAAAGGTAAGGCCAAAGTTGATTCCACTACACAGATGAAACCCAAGGGAAAGATAAAAAAGAATAATGCACTAGGACAGTGCTGGATATGCGGTGATAAGGGTCACATGCGCAATGACTGTCCCAAAAGAAAGAGAAATTACTGAAGTAGACCCAAATTACCAATGAAATTCCAGCACAGATCAATGTGGTGATAGAAGGTTATTCTTCTGGTGCGAGTATGTTTCTCTTAACCCTTAGTTATTTGCTATTTATGAACCAAATGAATGGTTGGTAGACACTGGAGCCAATGTGCATTTATGTGCTGATAGGGCTAATTTTGTGTCTTATCAGGCCATCCATGATCGCTCCGTGATGATGGAAAATGAGAGTACAGCTAGGGTGCTTGGAGTTGGACGAGTGAACTTGAAGTTTACTTCAGGGCGTGTTCTTACTCTTTCTCTAGTGTACCATGTTCCCAGTGTCAAGAGGAATATTTTATCCGGTTCTGTTTGAGTAAGAGAGGGTTATGAACTGAACTTTAAATGTAATGAAGTTGTTATACTCTATTTGAAAACTTTTATTGCTAAATGTTATCTTTCTGATGGATTGTTTAAAATCTTTGTGGATCATGTAGTGAACATAAGTGTGAATGATAATGCTGCTATTTCTACTTCTGTTCATGTTGCTTATAATGTTTTAGATTCATCTGATTTGTGCCATGGACGTCTAGGACATCTTAATTTCAATGCTTTGAAACATATGATGAACCTCAAATAGATTCCTAAACATACTATTGATGAAACCAAGAAATATGATATATGTGTACATGCAAAACAATCTAAAAACATTTTCATTATGTGGTTAGAGATTCAGATATTCTGGATCTAGTGCATTCAGATATCTGTGAGTTTAATGGTGTGTTAATAAGGGATCAGAAAAAATATCTCAATACTTGTATAGATGACTGTAGTAGATACTGTTATGTGTTTTTGCTTAGGTCTAAGGATGAGGCTTTGCAAAAGTTTATCATCTTTAAAAAGGAAGTAGAAACACAATATGGTCGAGTTCTTAAAAGGTTGAGGTATGATAGAGGAGGAGAGTATACTTCTAGTTTGTTTGTGGAATATTGCCAAGATAATGACATAATTCATGAAACAACTGCTCCATACTCTCCCCAGTCTAATGGGATAGCAGAAAGGAAGAACCGGGTATTTATATACATTGTCAACTCTCTTCTGCGGAGTTCGGGACTACCTAAGTATATGTGGAGGAAAAGCTTTGAATACAACTTGTCTTAATCTGAACCATATTCCCCTGAAACATAAAGACAGTAGTCCAACTGAACTTTGGAGAAATAGGAAACCTAGTTTGAAAATTTTCAAAGTGTGGGGGTGCCTTGCAAAGGTACTTGTTCATGAGCACAAGAGAGAGAAGCTAGGGCCTAAGACAGTTGACTTCGTCTTCTTAGGCTATGCTGAAAATAGCTATGCATACATGTTTCTGGTTATCAAATCAGAAATTATTGGCATAGATGCTAACACCATAGTCGAGTTTCAAGATGCCACGTTATTCTAAAATATTTTTCCCATGAAGACTGGTGTGCCTCAACATCTGTCTTTTGATACCGTAGCCTCTACATCTGATTCGATTCCATAGCATGTGGAAAGAATGACAAATGTGGGGGCTGATGCATCGTGACTTCATCTTGATACTAGTGATCATGAATAAGTTGAACCAAGAAGGAGTAAAAGATAAAGGGTTGCCAAGGATTATGGAAGTGAATTTGTCACTTATCAGATCACGGTTGACCCTCTAACCTTTTGAGATGCTATGGCTTCACCTGAAGCTAGGTATTAGAAGGATGTCATTATGAGTGATATTGACTCCATTCTTGCGAATGGCACTTGGGAATTAGTTGATCATCCTCCTGGTTCAAAGACCATTGGATGCAAATGGGTATTTAAGAAGAAGCTCGAGCCAGATGGTACTATTGATAAGTATAAAGCTAGGCTAGTTGCTAAGGGTTTCAAACAAATGGAGGGGATAGATTACTTTGATACCTATTCCCCTGTCATTAGGATGACCACAATCAGGGTGCTTGTAGCACTGGCTTCCTTATATAATCTGACTGTCCATCAAATAGATGTCAACACTACCTTTCTTAATGGTGATCTTGATGAAGAGATTTATATAGATCAGTCTAACGGATTTGTGGCTCCAGATAGTGAAAAAGAAGTTTGTAGACTTATCAAGTCTCTGTATAGTTTGAAACAAGTCCCTAAACAATGGCATGAAAAATTTGACATGACTATCATGTCATTTGGCTTCATAGTCAATGAGTTTGACAAGTGTATCTATCACAAAGTTAAGGGTACCGAATATGTAATTTTATATCTATATGTAGATGATATCTTGTTGTTTGGAAGCAATTTGGGAATTATAATTGAGACCAAATCATTCTTAAGTAGCATATTTGAAATGAAGGATATGGGTGAGGCTAATGTAATTCTGGGGCTGACTCTTACTAGATCAGCTGAAGGGATAGCAATTTCTCAATCTCACTATGTTGAGAAAGTTTTAGAGAAATTTGGCTATCATAATTGCAAAGCTGTCTGCACACCCTATGATCCTTATAGAATCTCCTGCAAGAATAAGAGTGGTGATCCTGTGTCTCAATTACGGTATTCTCAGGTTATAGGAAGCTTAATGTTTCTGGCAAACTGTACTAGACCAGACATTTCATATGCTGTGTCTAAACTCAGTTGATACACAAGTTGTCCTGACCATACTCACTGGGAAGGCTTGGATAGGGTGCTGAGGTACCTGAAGGATACCATGACCCTAAGCTTGCATTTTTGAAAATTTCCAGTTGCTCTTGAGGGATATAGTGATGCAAGTTGGATAGCTAAAAACTCAGAGAGCAATGGTGTTACAGGGTATGTCTTTACTATGGGAGGTGGTGCAGTCGCCTGGAGGTTGACTAAACAAACAATCTTGTCTCGGTCTACATTCAAGGCTGAGTTGTGTGCTATGGACACTACTGGTATGGAGGCTGAATGGATCGGGGGTCTTCTTTCTGAACTCCCTCTGATGAGTAAACCTATACCTGCGACCTCTGTGCATTGTGACAATATGACCACAATTGCAAAGATTAAAAGTTCAAAGTACAATCAAAAGGAAAGGAGACACATTCAACTCAGACTTAAGTATGTAAGGGAATTAGTGTCTCAGGGAGTGATAGCTGTGGATTTTGTTGGTACCAAAGACAACACGGCTGATCCTCTGACTAAAGGACTGAATAAAAATCAAGTCCAGAAGTTTAGGATGATGATGGGGCTGAAACCCATCAATTGTTCTCCTGTAATGGCAACCCAACCTATCTGAGTGGAGATCCTACAAAGAAGGTTCAATGTGGTAATAACAAGCCGCCGAGAGGACTGGAAGTCACTTATTTAGTTAGATACTTTGTATCTGAGTTCCTCCCCTGCAATCCTAAATAAGCTAGTGCCTACTACTGCAAGTTAAGGTTAAGTTGTATACTTTTAATGGGTTCAAGCCTGGTAAGGCAGGATTGGTGGCTGATGGAAAGCTGTTAAATGGGTATGCCCCACTTGGCCTTCCCTTAAATTGAACACTGATGGTGCTTGTAAATCTGATGGGACTGCTGGAGGGGGTGGTGTCATTAGATATCATTGTGGTAATGTTATACTTGCTTTATCCCATTTTTATGGCCAATCCAACAGTCTTATAGCAGAGGCTAGAGCCTTAATTGATGGAATTCAGTACCTCCACACTATTTCAGCTCACCCAGTTATCATTGAATGTGATTCACATGTCCTTGTTCGAGTAGTCAATAAGGAATACCAATGCCCTTGGTCTATTCTTTCATATGTCAGAGAGATATGGAGATACATCAAACAACATGACAGGATTATTCATACTTATAGAGAAGGAAACAAAGTTGCTGATCTCTTGGCTTCCTTAGCATGCTCATCCAAATGTAATGTCTTTTTCTCTTACAATGAGTTACCCTGTGCTATAAAGGGTGAGGCTCGTATGGATAAGCTGGGAATGCCCAGCATCCGTCTGATGTAATCATTTTTCCTGCTTCTTAGCAATAAAATTCACCCCCTAGTGGCTGATGGTCGCCCCATCTGCACCTAGGTAGGGTTTTCTGGATTAAAAAAAAAGGCAGGATTGGCGGGGACACCGGGCCCACTACCGGGCCCCATACTCGGAGTCGACGCCGCACTGTCCCGACACCAAGCTTGTGGCTTGGAGACTTACTCGAAGACTCGACATCCTGAGTATTTTACTTTTACGTATTTACGTATTTGTGTGTGTATGTGAGTAAAATATATGTATCACTACATGTATATTTACTTTTATTTTATTAGGCTAGTTACAGTTAAAAGTTGTTGTATTTTATTCTATTAAACCCACAAAGTCAATAGTTAGGTTGTTGGGTTTTGTCTTGTTAGGCTAGGGTATAAACACAATAAGTGAAAGCGTGAAGGTAAGGATGTAATGGGCTTTCCCTATATAAAGGGGGGCTTACGAAGGATTGCAACATGATGATTTCAATGAAAGCTTTGGGTTTGTACGTGAGAGAGCTTCCCCTCTTGCATTTCCTTCCCTCATTCTCTTTGTGAGTGTGAGTGTGTCGCCAGGTGTGAGACCGTCCGGCGTGAGGCCGAGCTGCGCGAGGAAGCAAGTTATCAGTCATGTTCATGAAACCGGAGTTGCCGTCGATCCGTCTTCCGACGCCGCCCGCATCAAATTTGGTATCAGAGTCCAACAAACGACGTCTCCGTCGACCCTGACGTCCCCGTCATCTCCCCCCCTCTCTCTCGGTTGCTAGAAGTGAAAAAAAAAAGAAAACAAAAATAAAACAAAAAGAAGAAGAAGAGTAGTAGAAAATATCTTAGTTAAGAGAAGCAAAAAAAAAAAATTATCAACCCCCCCTCCTGTGTTCATTCTCCCTCTCTATTTCTCTTTCTCTATCTCTCTCTCTATTTCTTTCCCTCTCTCTGTTTCGATTTCTCTTTCTCTCTCTGATAATCCCCCTCTCTCTCTATGATAATCCCTCTCCCCTGTCCATATGTTCCCTCTTTCCACGCCCGAACAGAAGGCGCACGAGCCTCGTCGACTGCACCCGCGGTACGCCCACCCCGTGTCCATCGTGCCTCGTCAATCGTGCCAAGCGCCTCCAACACCCGCTGTGCGCCAGCCCGTCGCCCGCGTGCGTCGGTCTCGCCACGTGTCTTCGCCCGCCCGAGCAGCCGCCCGCCGTGTGGCTGTCTGAGCCAGCTCCCGACGCGCCCGTGCGCACGCACCCGAACCTGGTCGTGCCCGGCGCGCGCCCAGGCCTACGTGTGCTCTCTGCGAGGGCAGCACCCGGCCACCTACCCACCTCGGCGCCCCCGCTCGTCCGCACACCGCGTGTCAGGCACTCGCCTGCCCGCACGCCACGTGGCCTGGAGGCCTCGACGCCCGCGCTCGTCACATCTCCAGTCAACGCCCGCCGCTTTGGCGCCAACAGCACCCAGGTCCGCGCCCGGGCCGGCAGCCGACCGTGCCCGAGCACATGTCGCATCGCGTTGCCACCTGGTGGCTTTGTTGACCCGCCACCCGAAAAAAAAAAAGCGCAGACAATTTTGAAAAAAACAGGAGAAAAGAGTGTGAAAAAAAGTCAAAAAAAGGGTAGGTGAAGTTTGAAAAAAAAATTGAAAAAAAGAAGGTTGAAAGTTGAAAAAAAGGTGTGTTAAATATAATATATATATATGGGATATATAGAATACTATATATATCTATATATATTATTCGATTTCAAAAAAAAGAGAAGATAACATTTGAATATATATAACTATTATATATACATATAATATCAAGGGATATATATATATATATATTTAATAGTTATATGTCTATACTTATATATATTAATTGGGAATTGTGTCACCACTAGTCAACAACAACGGCTTGATTGGCGCCAGGGTCACCCGATAATCAACAAAAGGTCCGTGATTTACGGAGTTTAAGTGACCGTGAGTTTCCCCGTGCGGAGAAATTTTGGATTGATTTGTTCCCCTGCGAGGGAAATTTTTAAAATTGAGTGATTTTGTAATAATTAAACCCTCCCTGCGTGGAGTAAAGTCATTGTAACGGTCAAACTTCGTCGACGTCGTGCGGGCCCGCACGTCCCCGGTCGCCTTCGTCTCCGGTCGGAGTTTGACTTCTCAATCAGCTAGGTACGTGCTCCAAATCACTTGCTTATTTAGTATCCTTATCATTTACCGCGCGACGAAGTGAGCGAGAGCTCGATCAATGCAGCCAGTCTCCTGAGTGCATCACTGTGGACGGAAAGCGAGAGCTTGCATGTATGCACCTATCCTTAGGCCCTAGACTGCCGCATTAAGGCACCCTAATTGCCAGGAGGTAGTTCCACAACTACTTTGCCTACGGGTGAGCAACTCTCCCTCACCGGTCCCTTCAAGTTGACCCTTTGCCTATTAGCCAACAAAATTTGGGTCTATAGCTTGCTAATTTTCAGTCCAAGGATTACATCATTTAGGTCCGAGGTCGTGCATGCCATGTTGGTCTAGGAATTCATCCGACCGTCTAGAGCGCCCTTCAACTCTACAATCCCACATGGATCAGAAGAGCGTGAGTGTTATGTTGGCTCAGCTCGAGCATAATTTTCTGACCCATTTTGAAGAATCCATAGGCCAACTACGAGCAGAGCTAGATGGGAGGATTCGAGCCTTAGAGGAACGACTAAAGGGAGAGGAAGGACGAGTGAATGGCCACGGCGATCCCGTAGCCAATCCTAGGGAGGAGAGAGAGCAAGCCCGCCAAAATCAGGCTCCCCAAGGTAGAGAGCACGAGGTCCGTGCGCCTCGAGAGAGAGACCACGACGATGAAGATATCATCCTACGGAACGTCAAGATTGACGCTCCGAGTTTTGATTGGTCCCTCAACCCCGCTACATACCTTGATTGGGAGACCGGGATGGACCAATATTTTGATTGGCATCGCCGCATGACCCCTGCTATAAGGGTGAGGTTTGCCAAAATGAAACTCCTAGGTCAAGCCAAAACATACTGGTGTAACGTTGAGAATCTCCTAGCAAGGAGACGAGAGGAGCCTATAAGCACGTGGGAAGAAATGAAGGAGAAATTAAGGGAGAAATGTCTGCCACCCTCTTACCATCATCGTCTTTTAGACCAATGGCAGAAACTCACCCAAGATGGAAAGTCTGTGGACGAGTACATCGCCAAATTTGATGACTTCTTCCTTCGGAGTCGAGTCATGGAGGATGCCTCCGTCACCCTCTCACGGTTCAGGGCTGGCCTACACGTGAGCATACATCGGGAGCTGTTCCTACGGAAAGTTAACACTCTCGAGAATGCCTATCAGGTTGCTCGGGATGTCGAGCGGTTTCAAAAGGTGGTCCCACCTCGGGTCCCCACCTACCGCCAACCCGAGTCCCGAAATCCCATGGTCCGCTACTCTGAGAGGCCTGGTCCCTCCACTTTCTATGTCCCTACTGCTACCCCACTCCAGGCCGTTGCCCCTACGGCTCCTTTCCCACGGAACCCCTTACCTGCACCCGCTGCTGTGCCCGGGCTGGAATACACTCCGCCAACTGATAGGAGAGATGACAAGGGAAATGGAGTCATCCCTAGCACCTCCCAACCAGTCCCTATCTCGGGAGTTCGTTACTTTAGGTGCCATAACCTAAGACATATTGCCTCCAACTGCCCCACCCGAGCCTTAGTCATCACCGACCCCCAGCCTGTGGAGTTTTCACCTCAGGAAGGAGAAGCCATTGAGAGGTATGAGGCCGATCCTGACCTCATCGCCTAGTTTGAGGAAATGGATGTAGGGTATGATGGAACACATGTCGAGTACATGCAAGTGGGAGATATTACCGAGAGTTCAAAGCAAGGAAGAATGGGTGTAGTTCGCTGCATCCTAACACACCCCCAGGAGGATGACTGGCGTCGAACCTCCATCTTCCAAACCTATATCATGGTGAAATCCCAACCATGCAATGTGATTTTTGACAACGAGAGCTGTATCAATACAGTCTCTTCAGACTTTGTCTCCCGTCTAGGTCTACCTACCCATCCTCATCCGAGGTCATACAACGTGGTTTGGGTTGACAATACGTCTATCCCAATCACCACTACATGTGTCATTCCCATCCAATTCTAGTCCTATCAAGGACAAATTTTGTGCGATGTAGTGCCAATGAAGGTCGGTAGCATCATCCTAGGACGACCGTGGATCTATGGTGTAGACCTTACTACATTCGGTCGGTCCAATCAGTGTTCCTTCTCACACAATGGGAAGAAGACACAGCTGTACCCGACACCCCCAAAGGTGACCCCGGGAAGAGTTCCACCTCCACCCCCGCTGGAACCCCCAAGGTTCAAGAGCGTCATCAGACTTCCACTGAAGGGAAACTTCTCATTCCCTCTCCTCCTGCACCTATTACACCCATTCCTAAGGCCCCTAAGGTTGGTTATGACCCGATTAGGCGCCTTAACTTCATAGGTGTCCGTGAGCTGAATAAGGAGGTCACCGAAGGTGCCCCTGTCTGGGCTGTTGTTGTCACCATCACCCCCGAGGAGTCCTGAATCTCTGTCCCCCCCGAAGTCCAAGCAATCCTGCAGGACTTCCAGGGCATCTTCCCTGAGGACTTACCCTCACAACTCCCTCCCATGCGTGATGTACAACACGCCATTGATCTTGTCCCTGGGTCCACCCTACCTAACCTTCCCCATTACAGACTGAACCCCCAAGGAGCATGTTGAGCTCCAAAGGATTGTCGAGGACCTTATCCAAAAAGGTTTCCCCAGGGTGAGCAAGAGTCCATGTGTTGTCCCTGCCTTGCTCACACCCAAGAAGGATGGCACCTAGCGGATGCGTGTTGATAACCGCACCATCAATAAGATCACTGTCAAGTATAGGTTTCCCATTCCCCGTCTTGATGACATGCTTGACATGATGAGTGGAGCCACCATCTTTTCCAAAATTGACATAAAAAGTGGCTACCACCAGGTCCGGATTTGACAAGGGGATGAGTGGAAGACAACCTTCAAAATAAAAGAAGGTCTGTATGAGTGGCTTGTCATGCCGTTTGGGCCATCCAATGCCCCCAGCACATTCATGCGGTTTATGACGGAAGTCCTCCGCCCACTCATCGGTCGCTTTGTTGTCGTCTACTTTGACGACATTCTCATTTATAGCCACAACCCTCAAGACCATATCCAGCATCTGAGGGAAGTTTGTGAGACGTTTGTGAGCGACGTCACGCGGTTCGGGGAGCGGAGAAGACGCGGAGCGCGCGGGCTCCTCTTTTGTTTGCTGCAACACTGAAATAAGAGAAGAGAGAAGGGGCCACCACGGGAGATTGCCCCGGCGGGGCGAGCGGGACAAATGTAATATAGCAAGATATGAGGGTTAAACGGCCATAGCGGGGAGTGACTCGCCGCGACCTCGGGGGGACGGGAATGATGCAGAAATTAAATAGCAAGAATTGAAACGGCCATTGGGGAAGTGACTCGCCGCGGCCTCGAGAATATGAGCAGATAAGAAGATAACAAAATATAGAGAGAATATAAAGAGCAGGAATTTAAACGGCCATTGGGGAAGTGACTCGCCGCGGCCTCGAGAACATAAATAGATAAGAATATAACATATAAGAACGGGAATTTAAACGGCCATTGGGGAAGTGACTCGCCGCGGCCTCGAGAACATGAATAGATAAGAATATAGCATATAAGAACGAGAATTTAAACGGCCATTGGGGAAGTGACTCGCCGCGGCCTCAAGAATATGAGCAGAATATAACAGAATATAAAGAGAATATAAGAACGGGAAATTAAACGGCCATTGGGGAAATGACTCGCCTCGGCCTCGAGAACAAGATGTGATCGCCAGGGGCCAAAAGACCCCAAAATAAAGAAAGTGATCGCGCCTACCTCAAGAGCGGGAGATGGCGGGTTGCTTCTTCCTCCCCCTTCGGCCGGCCGACGGAGAGGGCTTTCCTTGGTTACCCTTGCAAAATAGTAGGCAATAAACGAACGGAATTAGAAAATGGCAGTGTAGTAACAATTCCTTGCAATAAAAGTAATGAGATCGTGACCTGACACACACCTGGTTGGTGTGGTTTTAAACCCCTCTCGGACTCGAGTAGGAGGAAAATGCGATGATGAATGCAAGAAGTATGCAAGAGACGGCGCCCTTATGTAGGGAGATAGAGGATGCAGTATGATGAATGTAAAGAACTATGGAGAAAAAGGGGAAGAAAAGGCTTATTGGAGGAGCCGAGGGTGAGATTCGGCGGAGCTCCGGTAGTGTGGGGATGACGTGGAAGCGCGGTGGATGAAGACGACCTTCCTCTCGCGAGCGTGGGCACCCGAGAAGCCGGCAGAACCTCCACCTACAAAAGACCCCACGGGTTAGAAATGACTCCGGTAGCCTCTGGGCTCCGGCAGCCTATCGGATCTCTTAGAAGCTCTTCCAGAACTGAGGGGGTGGGCCTCTATTTATAAGGCTCCGGAGGGTGGAGGCGTCCAGGACCCTGGACACCTCCATCAAGGCCGAACTAATATTTTATTCTATTTTATTTATTTTTTTGGAATATTTTGTGGAGGCGTCCAGGGCCCCGGACGCCTCCAACAGGTCCACCGAACACCACCGACGGTCGCACGCGGTTTGGCACAACGCGTGGTTTTGTGAGCGGCGCCTCGTGATTCAGAAATGGGCGCGTCCAGCTGGCTGGACGTCTCCATAATTTGGATTTTTTTCACACACGAAAAACCGTCGTTCGGTGGCCGGCTCCCGTGAGGGAGTTGATGGAGGCGTCTGGGCCTGGACGCCTCTAAGAAAATATATTTTTATTTTTTTGTTTTATTTTTATGCCAAAGCTGGCATTATGTATTATTTATATTTGTTTTCATGGAGGCGTCCAGGGGCCTGGACGCCTCCATAAATTATTATTATTTTTATGTTTTGTTTTTATACCAAAACTGGTATCATGCATTTTTTATATTTTGTTTTTATGGAGGCGTCCAGGGGTCTGGACGCCTCCATTAATTATTATTATTTTAATGTTTTTTTGTATTTTTATATATATTAAAGTTATGGAGGCGTCCAGGAGCCTGGACGCCTCCATTAAGACCCCCCCGGGTCCGCTGAAAAGGCGTCGGCAGCTCCCCGACAGGCACCCTTCCTGGTTTCGGAACCTTCCGGTGCGTCCGATTGGTGTTGATGCCGTCCGAATGCCGTGACGAGACGATTCCGGATGCTGAGAAGGGCGGAAGAAGACTCAAGAAAAGGAAGCACTTGAGCGATTCAAAATGCGTAAGCCGTTGCGGGGCGTCGTATAGTAATATGAGACTTTCTCAGGAGACGTCAGGAATGGCGTGTCTACAGCTGCCCCGCCTTGGCGTCTGCTTTGCAAGGGAGCGACACATAGTGGAATGGTATCGAAGTGGAGTGAAATGAAGTGGGAGCGGACTGATAAGTTGATGCCAAGGTGTGATGAGACACGCTTTTGACGTTACTGTTTGGAATCTTTCCTGAAGTTTCAATGAGGCGACTTTGAAGGAGGTCTTTCAAATTTTGACGATTTGCTTGGACGGAGATCAAATAAGGGAGGGTGAGATGTGCGCTCAGGCACGAAACAAAAAGAGACCAACTTCTCGGTGTGGAAGTACCTGGGTCATAAACCTGCAGGTTTCACCTTTGGGGAGCGGTTACCAGCCAACGTGGAAGTGTTGCGGCCAAGGTGGGTCAAGCAAGGTAAAAAGTAAAGGAATATCTGAGGGTCTGTCCAAACAAGGGTCTCCTTTGGAAGAGCAGCGTAGGGCCGTTTCAAGGAAACTTAGTATTTCATTCGGAATGGAATATCTCATATTTGTAGGAATTGAAACACAACGGCTTTCACAATCGAATCACTTGAATGATCTTCCGCAATAAATCAAAGTCCTATATGAATGCATGCTTGGTTTAAAGAAAAATTTAAAACAAACTAAAATAGAAAATAGCCAATGATAATATTGTCAACTTGTTAAGAACGGGTCAGGATACCGATCCGGTGAGCTGACACTGGGCTGGGGCCCGTTTATCCGCGCACCAACTCACTGAATGGAACCGTCGTCCCCATGCTACCACAAATTAACGGCTTATCCGTACAACCCAAATTCTTCTGGGATCATCACCGTTTTTGTTGAAGGGGAACTCAGATCCCAGATTCGTTCGGGCCGCAAGGTCCTTGACATATTCTAGTAACGTAGGTATCATATATTATGATGCATGACATGGTGGGACATGAGATAGGACAAAAAACGTCCGTTAGTAAAACCTGCACAGGCCAGCATGGATTAATAACATCAGAAAGTAACAGAATCGTAACAGAATCACACCACAGTACAAGGGGGGTCTAGACAAAACTCTGACGACTGACCACTGTAGCGCCTCTCCTTTCCTACACTTCTTCTCTTGCACCAAGTTGTTTCGAGGCATGCCTCACGAGGCCTTGCTCTAAAAAGCAGGGAGCTACGCCTTGCACGGAGAGATCATCCTTCTTTCTTTTTCCTTTTTTTCTTCTTGGGCGCATCCTGACGCGAGGACGCGTCTTATCCTTCGAATTCAAATTTAAAGCGCCGGGTGGCCTTTCTTCGTCCGTGCCTTACCTGCAAACGAGCCTGCCTCTTGTCGAAATTTGCTCGCCCCTTTCCGTCTTCTTCCTCTCTCGATCGATGGAGTTCAGTGGTCTAGACCACGGCGAAGGTGGAGAGGGACGCGGGACCCCTCGTCCGAGGAGGGACGCGCAAGAGCACGGAACGGTGTCCATGGAGGAGGAAGGGCCGCTTCGGGCCCCCGAGGGACCCAATGGCGTGGAAGGAAGTGAACACGGCTTGGTGAGTGCTTCGGTTTCCCCTTCTTTGTTCTATTTTGAGTTTTGAAGTGGGCCGCGCGAGGGGGGAAAGGGTTCGGCGAGTGTTGCACTCAAATGATGGACGCGTCCTGGACAGGGGACACATTCTTTGTTATGATGCGAGGCCCTTCTTTCTTGGTGCAGGACATGGCGAGGACCCTGGGCCTAGCCGATGAGTGGGCGAGTGCAGACGAGCCGAGCCGCGTCAGGAAGGAGAGTCGCGGCAAGGCGAAGCTTGAAGATTGGCGCATACGTCTCCCTGGGCCGCAAGGGAGCGTACTGGTGCAGGATAGTGTCGACTTCCTGCGGCGGCAGAGAGAGAGTTATGCGGGGCTCCCCCAAGCCGGGGATACGCGTGACGTCGACGGGTCGCGTGCCCAACTGGCAGAGGTCAGGCGGCAGCTGGCCGCCACTCAACAGGAACTGTCGCTCCTGGTAAGCTAAGTGCTGCATTTTCTATTTTTAAATGTGGAGCTTAGCTGACGGCTGTTGTTTGTTCGTTCTAGTGTGCCCAGCAGACAGCGATGGTGGGAGTGACTGGCGGCGCATCTTCCAGTTCCTCGGCCCCTTTTCTCGAGATTGCCTCCCTTCGGGAGCAACTTGCTGGTGCGGTGACTCGGGCTGCCCGGGCGGAAGAGGAGCGTGATGTCTGGGTGGCGACTGTAGCAGAGCTGCGACATCGTGGTGAGGAGAGACCTTCTCCAGACATCCTGGAGTTAAGGGTTCTTCTGCAGATGATGAGGAGAGAGGCAGAGAGAGAGAAAGCTGAGAGAAGGTCCGAGCGACAGCGGGATCAGACCGAGAGGAGGGCCTTGGAGGCCCAAGTGAGGGAGCTCCAGCTGGGTCTTCAGGCCGTCGTGCAGAGGCTATGAGGGATGGAGACACGCTACGAGAGAGCGCGAGAGTTCGGGGAGCGACTGCGCTAGTATGGTCGCTTTGCAGCTAGTGGCTTCTTTGCCACGCCAGGGGAGGAGCAGCGAGTCATTGCTGTGGAGCCGGCGCCACGAGGCGAGGCAGGTGCTACTGCACGGGGATCCCGGAGGCTTCTGAGGGACCCTCACCTCAAGGGAGAGGAGAGGGACGCCTAGAGGGACGAGCATGAAGATAATGGCAAGAGTTGGCGAGCTAGTGGACCCGCCCCCTCTCTATGATTGTGATGTTTATGACAGCTTATGTAGAATTATGAATGGAGTGATTTGATTTTCTGCTGCTTGTTTGTTCTCTTGTGCGTTCCTTCTTTCCTACAGTTCTTCTCCTTTGCACTGTTCCCATGTGATGGGTTTGCCGAGACTACGCCCCAAGCGGAGAATCGCGTCTTGTTGTGACCATTTTCCACGGGAATCTGCCGTCGAAGTCAATAATGACGGTCCTAGTCCCTTTTCCCGGATGTTGTGTCAAATTTTGCGGACGTCCTCCAAAACATGATAGGGTATCCCTAGACAACATAGGGGGCTAGTCGTCATATTCTTCGTCCAATCAATCATCCTGTGCGAGCGGTGAAGTGACACATGGGACCGCATGGCAGGTGCCTCATTGCGATGGCTATCATTAACAGGTGATGGAGGCAATCTTGGCCTGCACTCCTTCCATTTCTATAAATTCGTGTCCCTTTTATCCTCCCAGGTATATCGAGAGCTAACTCGAGGATCACAAGTTCTCACGGGAGAGGAGGAGTTCAAAATTCTGAGAGTTGGATGGAGGGTGAATCTTCCCACTCCTCGAAGAGAAGCATGTCCAGTGGTAGTAGTTCCAGGAGGCTTTCGGACCTCGAAGGGCACTTCAGCGAAAGGGCCCAATCACAACTCGTAAGCCAAGTTTTCTTGCCCCTTTTTCCATTCTTTTTTCTTCCTTTCTTTCTGACCAAACCTCCTCTCCATTCCCTGCATGCGTAGAGTGTGATGAAATCACAGATCTCATGGGAGTTGGTAGTGGCAGCATACCGAGGTCTCCCATATTTTCAGAAGGCTAGGCTAGACATGATGGGTTTTGGCACCTTTCTTCTGATCGAGCCGATCCAGCTCGACCTGGTCCTGATCCAAGCCTTGTGTGAGAGATGGGACCCAGTGAGTCGGGCATTCCTCATGCCCTGGGGGCACATGGTGCCCAGCTTGGAGGATGTGGTCCGGATCACAAGCCTGAAGGTGGAGGGCGAGGCAGTGACCGGGGTCACTTATGCGGATTACCGAGAAGGTGCCCAGAAGCTACTGGGTTTGGACCTAGATGGTCGGAAAAACAGGTCGGTAGCTAGGGCGTTGCTCATGGATGCATTAGGGCTCACCGACACTCGTCGGCGGGACGACGAATCCTCAGAAGAGTTCATGGAAAGGATGGAAATAGGATGCCGTGCCGTGTACTGCACAGATTTCGGCAACTGGGAAAGATGCAACATAGATTTGAGGAGATTTCTCCTCTTTCTTTTGGAGAGATTGGTACTGAGCTCGAAAGGGGGCGGTATCCAATGTCGCTTCCTGGAGCTGCTGTCAGACCTTGAAAGAGTAGGATACTATGCCTGGGGAGCTGCCATGCTGGCGCACTTGTTTGCAGGTCTGTTCCAAGAAGCGGACTGTGAGATGACTGTGAGTGGTTTCACACCATTCATCCATGTATTTTTGGTTTTGCTTGTTTTGCATTTTTTTTTTGCTTTTGCAAGGTACTGATGACCTGCGCCGAGCAGCTGTGGAGCTATTATTACCACCCCATGGGGAGAATCGGCATTGGCGACCCGCGATGGTGCCGCTAGCCAGGCGGTGGGAACCCATCATGAGTGCGGCACCCCTAACCTACCAACTGATGGTGCTAAGGCGGGAGCTACAGGAGTTCCCTGCAGCGATGGTAAACTGGAGACCCTACTCAGACATGGTCGATGCCGACCAGCCGTGGGTTCTAGCAAGTCGTGCCCGGTTTGGACGGGAACTGTGGATGCACTGCCTGAATGAAATCGAGCCTCTTCGGCTACGATTGGTTATGAGGACTTTAGGACTGGCTCAGGAATGGGTGGATACGGCTGCGCCACCTCGTGTCGGGAGAAAGACGCGAGGACTGGCGACCTGCATTGACTGGCGCGTGCGGTTCCCTGAACAGTGTGAAGACTGGCAACGGGGTGGCACGATTGTAGAATCACATGCGCGGGATAGCGAGGATTACATGTGTCTATACAAGATAAGGTACGCAGAGCGGTTCCAACCCCGGGGATTTGTGGAGGTAGGTTTCCCCTTTTCCTCTTTTCTTCTTTCTCCCTTTTTGGTTTTTTTTTTTTGGTTTTCTGGTGGAAATGTTGACTCGTATGGCTGCAGGATATCCGTGATACGATGATAGCGACTTTACGAACTCGCTTGGCAGAGATGGAACAACGGTTGGGCGATGCCCGCGGAGCTACGAGCGCCTTGGTAGGTGTACAGTGCGTTCCTAATTAAAACCCCAGATTCCAGATGTTGGCTGCTAACTCATGTGGTTATAGCATGCCTAGATTGACGCGGCTTCCCCAGCGATGGGAGTAGGCGGTGTCTCTTCCAGCTTGTGGATTCCCACCTCAGAACTCGATTTGCTTCACGAGCAACTTGCTCGTGCCACGCAGCGTGCCGCGGAGGCAGAAGGGATGCTCTGTATACAGGTAAAAGTTTCAGTGTTGAGTTCTCTTTTTTTTTACGCCTTATCGCGTATCTGAGATGGTACACTCGGCAGGAAAAGGAGACGGAAGAAGCGCTTGCCCAAGCTGCGTAGAAGGAGGATAGGATAGTAGAACTGGAGAGGGAACTACGGCGTCATCCTGATGACGACTCTTCTAGGGATGCCGTGAAACTGAGGATCACTCTCCAGTTGGAGAGGGAAGACCGCGAGAGAGAACATGCAGAGAAAGAAAGAGACGCAGAGAGAGAAAGAGCCAACATATTGACTGAAAGGGAGGAACGAAGGGCCATGGAGGCCCAACTATTCGAACTCCGAATAAGCCTTGGTCTTGCTGAACAGTGGCTGAGAGATGGTGAGGAGCGCTACCGAAGAGCACGAGAGCGTGGCTTTCGTGTTGGTAGCTTCTCTGCTGCTTCCGTGGATCAACGCTGGGATGTGGGAATAGGAAGGGGAGTACAGAGCGGTAGGAGTACCGCTTTTCGTAGTTGGGTAGCACCTTTGAGAGCGTTTTGCCCGGAGAGTAGTGGGACGAGTAATGCAGAGAGAGAGGGCGGAACTTGATGTAATTTTTTTTGGTTTTTTTTTGGAATAAAATACAAGGTTCAGTTTGTTTGTTTTTCACCTTTGCTTCAGTTGCCTGAATCCCTGCACATATCGCTGAAACAAACAAATCAGAATTTCTGTTCTGACTTGGCCCCTTGCTCAATAAGCAAATGGTCACTGTGATTGTCCTTGATAACTGGTCAAGGGGCCAAGCCTTTATTAATAAAGGCAAGATAAAGATGTGATGATGATAAATGCGACAGGCAAGCACACGAATGCAAGCGATATTAAAAGTGAGATGCTGTACGCAAATGCAATCATGCAAAATTGATTTGTTTTCTTTTTTATATTTGGCATTTTTTTTGTTTTATCATAAAAAAGATTTTTTTGTTTGCAAATATGTACATTTTCTCTTTTCCATTTTTTTGTTACTTTTATCATTTCAATTTTTTTTGTTGCTAACGCCAGGCAAGCACCCAAATGGCACCTAACCTACGTGAGAACATGGGTTTCTTACTAACCTCCCAGGTATCTTAAGTGCATATCTAGATTGATTTGGGCCTCTAGACCCCTCGAATGATGATCCCGCCGGCTAAGACTTACCCTGATGACAATACCGTCATGCCATGCTTAGGCTCCCAGTCGCTTCCGACCACAGGGATTCACCCAAAAGATGTTTGAGGTAAGAGATTTGCCCGACCCGGGTCTGTTTCCTCACAACTCTAGATGGTATATGATGGAACACCCTGGAACCCTAACGACGAACCGCGCGACGCTGACCCGGAATCAGACACCGTCGCACCCATAGGTGACGCGCTTGCATTGGCCTAAGTCCGAGGTTAAACAAGAAGACATCAAGGTGGTAAACAAGGGTCTTGACCAGCCAGAAACACGGAGACTCCTTCGCAGCGATATCTTTTGCTTTTCAAAGTAGGCAACCAAATGTGTATATTAAAATAAGGTCGCAGACCCTGGGCAGTTTTCACCTTTCAGAAACTCCATCGAACCTTCATCTTTAGAGGAAGATGGAAGAGCGTGGGGTGATAAACCTCCTGAGAGGATCGGCAAAACCGTTAACCCGGCGAGCGAATAAGGGCCCATTAACTCTTTCCTTTCGGACAACTTCGGACCAAATCTCGAGCATTTACATTCCACGGCCCCTTTTGTGGATTCAGACTTTTGCTTTGAGGGGTTCCGTTTATCGCAACAGGCACGGTCACGACCAGGCTTCTCTCTTGATTTTGACTTTGTATTTCTTTTTGTGAGGGAGATATAGTCGTTTGACGTTTGTGGGCTCCCTTTTCGTATGCCTACGGGGACACTGCCATCTTCTCGTGCTCTGATCGATGCTCGAGGAAATGGATCCTACTCTTGCCTTTGGGGTTTGAGTTTCGGTTTCTCATGCTCAGCGTTTTAAGGGCGCCGACTGTCTCATTTGGTCGAAGAGAAAAGAATAAAGATTACAGCTTCCGGAGATCTTCTGGGTGGGGCCCCACCGTAGGTGATGCTACCGACTTTTTTGAATAAAATACATAAGTGAGCACATGTTAGCTTCCTTCGAGCGAGCATAGGCCGACGTGGCTGGACAGGGATCTCCACGGTTCTGGCAAACCAAGACCCGGTGCCTACCAAGCCTTAATGGGCCCTATCCTAACATGAAGGTTAGATGCAAGAACTTAACTACATGGTGACTGCCAGGCATCGGCATTTTGAATTTTCCATATTTTTAGTGGTTTTCAATATTTCTTATTTTTGGTGTTTTCTATCTTTTCATCTTTTTTTTGTTTTGTGCTAAGGGTAGTATTTCTTAAGATAAAGCCCATTCCAAGGGTGGGATAACTCGGTCCCTTCGACGTTGACTAGCTTGTAGGCGTTGCCAGGGTACACGGCTTGAATTACAAATGGTCCTTCCCAATTGGGTTGGAGCTTAGAACGCGGCCCTCCAGGTTTGACAAAAATTCTTTTTACGACCATCTCACCGACTTTGAATTTTCTCTCAATGACTTTCTTTTGGTAAAAGCGAGCGAGTCTATTTTGATACACACGCGCGTGTTCGGCAGCGGCCAGCCGCCTCTCATCCAAGAGTTCCAACTGGGCGAGGAGTGAATTACGACTATCGTCGAGGGGAAATTCCTCGTCCAATTGTACCCTGAGAGAAGGGATCATAGTCTCGTACGGGACTACCACTTCCATACCATAAGTAAGGGCAAACGGAGTCTGCCCGGTGGGGGTACGGATTAAAGTGCGATAGGCCCATAGGGCTTCGATAAATTTTTCTGGCCAGTTTGAAAACTTACTAGACTCGCAGGTTTTTTTGATGATTTTGAGCAATGTTTTATTGGTGGCCTCTGCTTGGCCGTTACCTTATGGGTAATAAGGCGATGAATGATGCAATGCAATTACGTACCTTTTGCAGAGGTCCTGTAGGTCCTGAGAAATGAACTGTGGCCCATTGTCGGTGACGATCGTGCTTGGGACGCCGAATCTGGCGAGGATGTTCTTCATGATGAAGTTGCAGACTGTTGACGCCTTGATTTCTGCGTAAGCTTCGGCTTCGGCCCATTTGGTGAAGTATTCCGTCGCAGTAAGGATGAAAGATTTCTGCTTGGTGAGGGAATTGGGATCACCTAGGGGACCAATGATGTCGAATGCCCACATGGAGAAAGGCCACGGGGAGGATATTGGATGAAGTGAGGAAGATGGTGAATGGATTTTATCGGCGTGAAGTTGACACTTGACACACCTACGGACATAGAAAGCACAATCCTCTTCCATAGTGGGCCAGTAAAAGCCTTGCCGAATGATCTTTTTGGCGAGCATCTGACTATTTACGTGGCCACCGCACACACCCGAGTGCGTCTCCTCTACACATTTCCAAATCTCATCGTCACCAAGACATCTTAACAGAATACCAGTAAGGCTCTTCCTATAGAGTAGACCTCCAACCAATGTATATTTCTGAGCCACCCTTCTTATGGCTTTCTTGTCCTCGGTGGTGGCCCCTTCAGGATAAGACTGATCTTGGCAGTATTTGACAATTTCATAGAACCATGGTTTCTCTTCATCAGCCAGTTCTTCTTCAACCTCTGCCAACATGATCTCCCTCTTCTCAAGGATATCTTCCTGCATGATCTTCCTTGCTATCCTGTCTTTGATGTTTACGTAGGAAGCATCATCGATTGCAGGGGCGTGAAGTTTGTAGATGGAAATGGACTCAAACCATCTTCCTAGAGGGAACCTTATGGATGATGCCAATGAGGCAAGGGCATCGGCGAGAATATTCTGATGACGAGGGACATGAACGAATATCAGTTTTGTGAACAGTTTGGCAAATGCACCAGTGAGTTCTTGGTATGGCTTGAGTTTGGGATCGCGAGTGCGATATTTAGTGAGCACCTGGCGAAGGATGAGTTGACTATCACCTACAACTTGCAACTCCGTGGTACGAAAAGAATGGGCGAGTTCTAGGCCAGCTAGAAGAGCTTCATATTCGGCTATATTGTTGGTAAATGGAAATTTGAGCTGGTATGTCAATGGGAATGTGAGGCCTTCAGGCGACAGGAGGGAGACACCGATTCCTCTCCCTTGAGAATTCAGAGCTCCATCAAAATGTAGTGTCCACATTGGCTCATCTGATTGGTTGACGGACATTAGTTCCTCGTCTGGAAACTCTGATTGGACGGGATCGAACTTGGGAAGAGGATGGTGAGCGAGATGCTCGGCTATGGCATAGCCTTTAATCGCCTTTTGCTGGATGTAGGTGATGTCGAATTGAGAGAGAAAACTTTACCAGCGTGCTAGCCTATCCGTAAGGACGGCTTTCTCCAGAAGGAATTTGATAGGATTCATTCGAGCAATCAAGTAGACCTCATGAGCCAAGAAGTAGTGTTTCAATTTCTGCACTACCCAAACGAGGGCAGCACAGGTTTTCTCCATGACAGTGTACTTCTGCTCACAGGGATTGAGAAGTTTAGACAAGTAATAGGTTGCCCGTTCCTTGCCTTCTTCATCAGCTTGTGCGAGGACGGCTCCCACGGAGTCATCCAAGACTGAGACGTAAAGGATCAGAGGTTTTTCTGGTTTGGGTGGAATGAGAACGGGTGGACTAGCCAGATATTCCTTCAACCCTTCAAAAGCTTTCTGACATTTAGAATTCCAGTGGAATTCTACTCCTGGCTTGGTCAACTCGTAGAGAGGTCTACACCTTTGTGAATGTTGGGACACAAACCGACGAATAAACTGTAGCCTCCCGATTAAACCTCGGACTTCCCTCAAATTCTTGGGAGGCGGCATATCCCTGATAGCCTTGGCTTTGTCGGGATCTATCTCGATCCCTCTTTTACTCACAATGAACCCCAGCAGTTTACCTGACGACACACCAAACACACACTTCTTCGGGTTCATTTTCAATTGGAACTCCCTTGACCTCTCCAAGACCTTAGCCAAAACTTCTGGATGTTTCATCCTGGTCCTTGATTTCACCAATAAGTCATCCACATACACTTCCAGATGTATGTGCATCATGTCATGAAATATGGCCATCATCGCTTTTTGGTAAGTAGCTCCAACATTCTTTAATCCGAATGGCATGACCACGTAACAATATGTTCCCCAAGGGGTAGTGAATGACGTCTTCTCCTGATTCTCTTCTGCCAAACGAATTTGATTGTATCTTGAAAATCCTTCCATGAAAGAGAGGGTTTCGTAGCCTGCCGTGTTATCAATCAACACATCAATGTGAGGTAAGGGAAAATCGTCCTTTGGACACGCGCGGTTAAGGTCCCGGAAGTCGATGCAAATCCTGACTTTCCCATCTTTCTTCATGATCGGGACAATGTTCGCCACCCATTGAGGATAAAGGACGACTCTAATGAACCTGGCTTTGTGGAGCTTATCGACCTCTTCTTTCATTTTCAAAGCCATCTGAAGGTGGAAACGCCTCAACCTTTGTTTTACCGAGACGGACCCTGGTTTTAGGGTTAAACGGTGTTCGACCAAGGTTGGATCTAGACCCGGCATATCCTCGTAGCTCCATGCAAACATGTCCTTATATTCCTTGAGAACCTCAATTAATGCCTCTTCTTCAGAGGGTGGTAGGTTGTCACTTATGAGGATGATCCTAGGGTCTTCCTCAGTTCCCAAGTTGACTTCTTTGGTGGATTCTTCTACGGCGGTTGACGGCTCATCGAATCTCCTCATTCCACTAGCGTATGCGCCCGCCGCATCCTCATATTCTTCACCCTCATCTTCAGTGGGGCATTCTTCATCCGTGATCTCGTAGACTCCACACCCTTCATCAGATGCACAGTCGCCCTCACATTCTATTTCCGGTAGCTGGATGGGATTTTCTAACAATTGGGGGATGGCAAGAAGGGCCTAACACCTGGCGGCCAAATCCAGAAGGAATCGACGAGGGATCTGCCTACCCTTGGATTTCTTCCTAGGTACTACCCTTGGCCTATCATTCCTAGATTGACTGACAAAATTTACAGAAGAAGAGGAAGATGAAGAGGATGGTGTAGAATGTACAAGAGAAGACCCCTCAGAGGAGGGGTATAAAAGGTCGCTCATAGGACCTTGGACAGGTGGTCTGCAGGGCGGGATGCACCCGTGGGAGATGTAGGAGGTTTCCTCAACGAAGATGTGTTGTTGGGGAGTTTGAAAATTGACGTTTTTTTTTCGTTTTCATTTTTAATGACAAAGCAGTGAAAAGAGATTGGAGGAGAGAGAAAAGTGGTTATGGCTAGAGGATTGTGAGGCTCATAGAGTAGATCGTGGTTGAAGACCTGGCGCGGGTTGAGAAGCCCGCGTAGGTATGTAAGCAAAGAAGGGGACCTGGGAAGATCATCAGACAATTATCTGGCTCAGGAAGAAGATATCAGCAAAGGCTGAGACGAGTGGATGGAGAAGATGGCGGCTAATGAGCCGTCGATGGCAATGTTGAGGACGGATGAAGATCCGTCGATGACAGGGTCCTTCTGGCGAGGACGAGGATAGTTTGGAATCTTGGCAAGAGTGGTAATATTCTCTGGTATTCCGGAGATCAATGGCGGTCCTTCAAGCTGCGGAGACGAGAACATCCTTTCCAGTGCAACGGAAATGTCCCGTATGTCAAACCATTTGTTCCACTCGCATTCCGGATCTTTGATTTTGCCTCTTTTGGTGATCCTCAGACATTTTTCAGCCAAATATACAACATGTGATCTCCCATATGCTTCTCGTGGGTAATCTCCCATCTGAACAACATGCCCTCTGTTGAAGTGGTTTGATAGAGTCCATGTGAGGGGCTTCCAATCCGCCTTGAACGGTCCTTTGAAGCCTAGGCCAAACCTGCGGTTCGGCCTAATTTCCTTTGGCGGTTTGAGCCTACCCTGTAACTGTGCGCCCAGACCTTTACCCTGTTGGTAGCCGATGTTCCTCATAATCTCCCACCCTTTGGAGTGAAAAGGGAGATATGATGTTGCGGTTGTCCTGACCGGCTCCTTTGGTGCTAGTGAAACGTGAGATGAATCACGTACGTCCAGTAGTGATAATATGGGTCGATGAGATGGCCAAACAGAGGGCAGAGAGGTGTTGATAGCGTCAACTGTGTGAAGGATAGGTGTACTGACCACTTTAATAATTCTCCCATTGTAAGGAAACTTCATGCACTGATGGTTGGTGGAAGGCACAGCGTCCATGGCTTCGATGTAGGGGCGACCCAGTATAGCCTTAAATGTGGGGTCCATGTCGAGGACATGGAATTCCGTGGGAATTGACATGGGGCCTAGTTCTGCCTTCAGAATAATCATCCCCTGTGGCGGCCTTTTGCTATTGTCATAAGCCGTGACCGTGATCGAGGAAGGTCTTATTTGTTCCTCGTCGATCCCACACAACTGAAGAGTGTTCATGGAGATCACATTTGTGGACGCACCCGTGTCCACAAGACACGGGTTTATGGATACCCCATTAATTTTTATTGAAATGCACAATGCATATTTCTGAGCTTCCTTGGGAGCGAGCTCGTAGTTGTGGAACATGATGGCCGGTTGTGTGTCTATTGGGGTCAGGACGGTCGAAATCTTCTCCACGGGGAGGTCTTCATTAACCATGACTTTTTGAAGATATTCCATCAAGGCCGCCTGGTGGGATGTGGATCTTTGAAGTAGCTCCAGGATGGAGATCCGAGCAGGCGTCTTATCCAGGTGTTTCAATAGATCATACTGTGTTCCAGGGATAGCTCTTTCTGGTTGTTCTGCATCATCCTTCTCTGGCTGAGATTGCTCAGGATTCTGACTGTTGTGGGGGAAAACCCTGTGGAAAATCCTTCCACTCCGGAGCACCATTGCCTGCGGCTTTTGTACCTCTGTGGGGGTAGCAGTGGGTTTTAACAGGGATTTGAGGGGTAGTGGTGGAGGAATGGTTGATGAAGCATGGGTGATGACGGGAGCAGGGATTCTGATGAGGGGTTTGTTAGGTGGAGGCATGGTGGAGGTAGAGGGGATATCGCGCAGATTATGAAGGATAAGGGGTTTGGAAGGTGGAGGCGGAGATGAAGTAGAAGTGGGTAGGGCTTGAAGCGGGCAATGATTTTGAGGTGGGTGATGGGTAACGAGTGGTTTTGAAGGCATTAGTGGTGATACGGTGGAGAAAGACGGGGTTATGTATGGTTGACGGATGATAAGGGGTTTAGAAGGCGTAGGGGTAAATGTGGTAGAGGTGGATGGTAAAGTGGGGGAGTGGGAGAAGATGAGAGGGTGTGAAGGCGTAGTGGAGAGTGTCGGTTGATAGGAGATCGGGGTGCGGATGAGAGGGCGTGATGGTAGTGGAAATGGTGAAGGCGATACTGACGCGGGTTGATGAGAGAGAGGTGCTACCCGGGCAAGGCAAGGGTGTTACGTGATGATAGGATTGGCGGTAGAAAGAATGGAGGTACTTTCCTGGTGCCACACCTGCTCTCTCCCGACTTCCGGGAAGGAGGAGATGGGGTTAACCTGATGATTGGGCTGTTGGTGCTCCGGTAATGGATTCTGGATTATGCCCATGTTGGGCTGTTGTTGTGGGGCCTGCTGAGGCTGTTGTTGTTGTTGTGGTTGCTGCTGCTGCTGCTGTTGTAACTGCTGCTGTGGCCTATGAGGAGGTCTCCTAGCCTTGAGAGCGGCGACGTATCGTCTCATCTCATCCCAATCTATTTGATGTTCATCATTCATATCGTGGATGTAATCTTTGAAATGGAAGCAGTAATCTACTGTGTGTCCTGGCTGCCTGTGGTAGACGCAGTATTTAGAGGTATCAACATTCGGGGGCCACACGGGCCTTTCTCTGGGTAGGGCGAGTTGGTTTGATGCCATGAGGGCATTAAAAATGTCTGCTAAGGTTTCTGGCAATGGTGGATAGTAGGCTCTCTTGGGACCGAGCGGCCTCCTTTGTTGCTGTTGGGGACTATAGTTCCCCGAAGGTGGAACTTGGTTGTACTGAAGCGGTGGTTGTTATTGCTGAGGTTGTGGTTGTTGTTGCTGGGGTTGACGTAATGGAGGCATATTATCCTGGGGTGGATTATCTTGGGGTGGAGGACGAAGAGGGAAAGGACCTGGTTGGAGGGGAAGTCGGGGCATTTGTGGAGGTCTTGGGTTGACTGCATAGTTGGCATTGTTGACCGCACCGACTTGCTCATTTGTCACGACCCCTTCTGTGGCTCCGCCCGGGACACCAGCGCCTGTCATTCTGACCACTTTGGGCTTCGGCGACTCAAACATGTTCATAATGGGGGAGTCTTTTAACTGGGTTTGGATGTATCGGGCCCTTTCATAGAGTTCCTCCATTGTAGTAAGTTTATTCATGGCCAGGACGTGTCTGAACTGTGGGGTTGCATTAGACACAATCATCTTCACTTATTCGGGCTCGGAGAGGGTATCCCTTATTCTTTCCGCCAGAGACTTCCATCTATCAGCATAGCGGACAAAATCTTCGTCGGTCTTCATCTTTTCGGCCACAAGGTCGGTAATGGAGAGTGAGGGACCGACCCTATCCCTATATATCTGCAAGAACCTTCTCTGGACTATTTCAAAATTCTCGGCCTCGCGGGGCTCCAAAGAATAGAACCACTCAAGCGTGGGACCATCCAATGATCTCCGAAAGAGGTATGCCAGAGACCTCTGATCATTTTGCCAATAGGAGGACTCATACATGAAGTCCTTGAGGTGAATGAAGGGGTTGCCGGTACCATTGTATCTGCGGTACGTGGGCATTTCGGAGGGAGGAAGATGAATGACGGGAAGGATTGGCAAAGCAACCTCCGGGGTGGCTTTCACGTCCACCATTCTTCTCAGATTTTGAAACTGCTCGTCCATGCGACTGAACCTATTGAGGAGCGATTGGGCGAGCTCCTCTGGAGGTGAAGGTGGTACTTTCCACTGGGGGAGAAACTGTCTCCCGGAGACTTGAGGGGGAAACCCCGAATGAGAGGGAGCTGTCAGACCGCCGACAGTTGGCCCTGGCTGAAGCGGTATGTGGGGAGCAACGGGAGTTTGAGATTGTAACGGGAACTGGAATGAGGGTGGTTGTTGGCTCGCTTGTCCTTGAAGCGAGGGAGACTGGATGGCTTGCGCCAATGAAGGAGATGGAATGGCCTGCACGGACTCTTGGAGAGGTGCGATGGCCGGAGTTGATTCCTGGGGCGTGGGGGAAACAGATTTCCCCTTTAGAATGGCCTGGAAGGCCCGGAGCTGTTCAGAGGTAAGCTCCGTGTTGGCGAGGACGCCTAGTAAGGAAGAGATATCCTGTGGTGGGGATGTGTCCCCGGCAATAACCTGCACCTCATGCGAGGGCTCATGAGAAGGACCCGAGTCCATAGCATAGACTCGCGGGTCGGCTGACAAACCACGACTAGGGTGGTTATCCTCAAAAGACTCGTGAGCCATGCTCACAGTTTTGTCAGAACGCAAAAATATACACTAGCAAGCAGGTAGCAGAGATTATCAAACAAGTGGATGCCTTTACGCCTTTTTTTTGTTTTGATTTTGATGATTTTTTTTGTGCTTTTAGCGAGATCCGAAGTTCACACAAAATAGGGACCCTAGTTTATTTTTGTTTCACCGCCGTGTCAGCTAGGGTCTCTCGTCTCACCACGAATGGGATGACTAACTCCGGGGAACTTCAATGGTACAACCAGCCCAGTGAACGAAGAGGAAATTCTTCGATGTCGGGGACTTACGGAGGTCCCAGTGGAGGAGATTCTAGTCCATTGAGAGGAATTCTCAAACGGAGAGTCCTTTCTTCACCGGAAAAGGGTGATCCTTAGAAAAAATGAAAAAGGATATAAAAGAGGGATGGATGTATGTAATGGAATGCTGACAAATATATAGAGTAAGAAAATAACAGAAATAACAAACATATAATAAACACCCAACCAATCACAACTGATGGTGCTGCCGTGAGCACAACGGGGCGCGCGAGGGCGCCAAGGTGGAGAGGCACGGACGGTGCCGAACTTGCAAGGGTAGCCAAAAGGAAGCAGTAGTGTCCCACCGTGATCGCCAATCTGTGAGCGACGTCACGCGGTTCGGGGAGCGGAGAAGACGCAGAGCGCGCGGGCTCCTCTTTTGTTTGCTGCAACACAGAAATAAGAGAAGAGAGAAGGGGCCACCACGGGAGATTGCCCCGGCGGGGCGAGCGGGACAAATGTAATATAGCAAGATATGGGGGTTAAACGGCCATAGCGAGAAGTGACTCGCCGCGACCTCGGGGGGACGGGAATGATGTAGAAATTAAATAGTAAGAATTGAAACGGCCATTGGGGAAGTGACTCGCCGCGGCCTCGAGAATATGAGCAGATAAGAAGATAACAGAATATAGAGAGAATATAAAGAGCGGGAATTTAAACGGCCATTGGGGAAGTGACTCGCCGCGGCCTCGAGAACATAAATAGATAAGAATATAACATATAAGAACAGGAATTTAAACGGCCATTGGGGAAGTGACTCGCCGCGGCCTCAAGAACGTGAATAGATAAGAATATAACATATAAGAACGGGAATTTAAACGGCCATTGGGGAAGTGACTCGCCGCGGCCTCGAGAATATGAGCAGAATATAACAGAATATAAAGAGAATATAAGAACGGGAAATTAAACGGCCATTGGGGAAATGACTCGCCACGGCCTTGAGAACAAGATGTGATCGCTAGGGGCCAAAAGACCCCAAAATAAAGAAAGTGATCGCGCCTACCTCAAGAGCGGGAGATGGCGGGTTGCTTCTTCCTCCCCCTTCGGCCGGCCGACGGAGAGGGCTTTCCTTGGTTACCCTTGCAAAATAGTAGGCAATAAACGAACGGAATTAGAAAATGGCAGTGTAGTAACAATTCCTTGCAATAAAAGTAATGAGATCGTGACCTGACACACACCTGGTTGGTGTGGTTTTAAACCCCTCTCGGACTCGAGTAGGAGGAAAATGCAATGATGAATGTAAGAAGTATGCAAGAGACGGCACCCTTATGTGGGGAGATAGAGGATGCAGTATGATGAATGTAAAGAACTATGGAGAAAAAGGGGAAGAAAAGGCTTATTGGAGGAGTCGAGGGTGAGATCCGGTGGAGCTCCGGTAGTGTGGGGATGACGTGGAAGCGCGGTGGATGAAGACAACCTTCCTCTCGCGAGCGTGGGCACCCGAGAAGCCGGCAGAACCTCCACCTACAAAAGACCCCACGGGTTAGAAATGACTCCAGTAGCCTCTGGGCTCCGGCAGCCTATCGGATCTCTTAGAAGCTCTTCCAGAACTGAGGGGGTGGACCTCTATTTATAGGGCTCCGGAGGGTGGAGGCGTCCAGGACCCTGGACACCTCCATCAAGGCCGAGCTAATATTTTATTCTATTTTTATTTATTTTTTTGGAATATTTTTGTGGAGGCGTCCAGGGTCCCGGACGCCTCCAATAGGTCCACCGAACACCACCGACGGCCGCACGCGGTTTGGCACAACGCGTGATTTTGTGAGCGGCGCCTCGTGATTCAGAAATGGGCGCGTCCAGCTGGCTGGACGTCTCCATAATTTGGATTTTTTTCACACACGACAAACCGTCGTTCGGTGGCCGGCGCCCGTGAGGGAGTTGATGGAGGCGTCTGGGGCCTAGACGCCTCCAAGAAAATATATTTTTATTTTTTTGTTTTGTTTTTATGCCAAAGCTGGCATTATGTATTATTTATATTTATTTTCATGGAGGTGTCCAGGGGCCTGGACGCCTCCATAAATTATTATTATTTTTATGTTTTGTTTTTATACCAAAACTGGTATCATGCATTTTTTATATTTTGTTTTTATGGAGGCGTCCAGGGGTCTGGACTCCTCCATTAATTATTATTATTTTAATATTTTTTTGTATTTTTATATATATTAAAGTTATGGAGGCGTCCAGGAGCCTGGACGCCTCCATTAAGACCCCCCCGGGTCCGCTGAAAAGGCGTCGGCAGCTCCCCGACAGGCACCCTTCCTGGTTTCGGAACCTTCCGGTGCCTCCGATTGGTGTTGATGCCGTCCGAATGCCGTGACGAGACGATTCCGGATGCTGAGAAGGGCGGAAGAAGACTCAAGAAAAGGAAGCACTCGAGCGATTCAAAATGCGTAAGCCGTTGCGGGGCGTCGTATAGTAATATGAGACTTTCTCAGGAGACGTCAGGAATGGCGTGTCTACAACGTTGAGGAGAGAAACCTTGTATGCCAATTTCAAAAAGTGTGAATTTATGGCAGACCGGGTCGCTTTCCTCGGGTTTGTGGTTTCTAGCCAAGGAGTGTCTGTGAACCAATCCAAGGTCCAAGCCTTAGTAGACTGGCCTGAGCCCCAGAATGTCCCTGACATTCAAAGTTTTCATGGGCTTGCCACTTTCTACGGACGCTTTATTCAGGGCTTTAGTACCATTATGGCACCCATTACGGATTGCATCTATAAAGAAAATTTGAGTGGACCAAAGTCGCCTCCCAGACTTTTCATACCATAAAGGAACGCATGACCAAAGCCCCTATCCTCCGCCTGCCAGACTTTTCCAAAGTCTTCGAGATATCCGGTGATGCCTCTGGCGTAGGAATAGGAGGAGTGCTTAGCCAGGAGAGCCACCCTGTGGCCTATTTCAGCGAGAAGCTTTCTGATGCAAAGCTTCGTTACTCCACCTATGATAAGGAGTTTTATGCCGCAGTACAACCCCTCAAACACTGGAGACACTATCTCTTACCCCAAGAGTTTATCTTATACTTGGACCATGAGGCTTTGAAATTCCTTAACTCTCAGAAGGGCTTGAACCCAAGGCATGGTCGGTGGGTAGAATTCCTCCAGTCCTTCACCTTTGTCCTAAAACATAAGGCTGTAAAAGAGAATAAGGTGGCCGATGCCTTGAGTCGAAGGGTCTCCCTTCTTTCCACTGTTCGGGTAGAGGTCCCGGGTTTGACCGCATGAAGGAACTCTATGTAGAGTGTCCAGATTTTATCCCTGCCTATTCTGATCTGTCTGCTGGATCCTTGACCACATTTGCTGACTATCTACTCCAGGATGGTTTTATATTTCGAGGGCACCAACTCTGTGTCCCGAGGACTTCTGTTCGGGATTTTTTGGTCTGGGAAATGTATGATGGAGGTCTTGCTGGTCACTTTGGCCGCAACAAGACCATCCATTCTGTGGAGGAGCATTTTTATTGGCCTGGCCTGAAGAAAGATGTGGCCAAGATTATAACCCAGTGTAGGATATGCACAATGGCCAAACAGGTCAAATAGAACACTGGTCTCTACACTCCTCTCCCCGTTCATGATCGACCATGGGTTGATGTGAGCATGAATTTTATCCTTGGTTTACCTCGTACTGCTCACAAACACGACTCCATCTTCGTGGTCATTGATAGATTCTCTAAGATGGCCCACTTCATTGCATGTTTCAAAATATCTGACGCATCTAGAGTAGCCCACATGTTCTTTGATGAAGTCGTGCGTCTGCATGGTCTCCCCCAAACTATAGTCTCTGATCGAGATGTCCAGTTCACTAGCTATTTTTGGAAGACACTTTGGCACCTAGTTGGCACCAAACTGAAATTTTCCACTGCCTATCACCCCCAAACTGATGGATAAACCGAGGTCGTCAATAGGAGTTTAGGGAATCTGTTGAGGTGTCCTGTAGGGGATCACCCCGGCACTTGAGACCTTCTTTTGCCCTGAGTCGAATTTGCATACAACAGCTCTGTCAATAGGTCCATAGGTATGAGTCAATTTGAGATTGTGCATGGATACAAACTTAGGAAACCTGTGGATCTCATTCCCCTTCCCCTCGAGTCTAGGACATCCAAATCAGCTGAGGAATTTGCACAGCATGTCAAAAGTCTGCATGAGTCAATTAGAAAGTAAAATAAACCTCAGTAATGAAACTTACAAACGCTTGGCTGATTCGCATAGGCGTCACTATGAATTCCAAGAAGGTGACATAGTTATTGTACGGGTTCGACCTGAACGACTCCCTTCGGGAGTCATTAAGAAGTTGCAAACCCGTAGTGATGGTCCCTTCCCAATTTTGTGGAAGATTGGCTCGAATGCGTATGTTGTGGACTTACCTCCCGAATATGGGATTAGCTCGACTTTTAATGTGGCAGACCTCGTGGCCTACAAGGAACCCACATCGATTCCTAGTGACCCTTTCGAGCATTCTCCTCCCATTGAGAGTGAGCCCACCCATGTGCCTCCCACAGCCTCGAGAGTACCGCGCGAGCACATTGAGAGGATACTGGATGAGCCGGTGACAACTACACAGAGCAGGGTGTACCAGCGCTACCTTGTCCGCTGGCGAGACCGTCCACCGTTTGATGATTCCTGGATCAGCCGGGAAGATCTCCAGCGCCTCGATCCAGATCTGCTGGAGCACTACCACAGCAGTGTTCCCCTTTACTCGACGGAATCGAGTTCCAGCCGCCCTAGGAGGGTTGGTGGGGACACCGGGCCCACTACCGGGCCCCATACTCGGAGCCGACGCCACACTGTCCCAACACCGAGCTTGTGACTCGGATACTCACTCGAAGACTCGGCATCCTTAGTATTTTACTTTTACTTATTTACATATTTGTGTGTGTATGTGAGTAAAATACATGTATTACTACATGTATATTTACTTTTGTTTTATTAGGCTAGTTATAGTCAAAAGTTGTTATATTTTATTACATTAAACCCGCAAAGTCAATAGTTAGGTTGTTGGGTTTTATCTTGTTAGGCTATGATATAAACACAATAAGTGAAAGTGTGAAGGTAAGGATGTAATGGGTTTTCCCTATATAAAGGGGGGCTTATGAAGGATTGTAACATGATGATTTGAATGAAATCTTTGGGTTTGTACGTGAGAGAGTTTCCCCTCTTGCATTTCCTTCCCTCATTCTCTTTGTGAGTGTGAGTGTGTCGCCCGGTGTGAGACCGTCCGGCATGAGGCCGAGCTGCACGAGGTAGCAAGTTATCAGTCCTGTTCGTGATACCGGAGTTGCCGTCGATCCGTCTTCTGACGCCGTCCGCGTCAAGGATGTTAGCAGTGCATCCTTGGGGAAGCCCATCTAAATGAGTATTACTGTGAGGCCGCAGTTAAGGAATTGGGTTGTTCTTGAACGTACTCATGAATCAGGACAGGGAGCATGGCCTTTAAAAGCGCCGGTTACATTTATTGCTAACCATGAAGCCTTATATCATGTTGTCTTCCAACAAATAACTCTCACATAAAGAATTAAGTTCAAGATTCAGTTCACTTCAATTCTATGGGGGGTGAAAATTGAAACACTAAGGTAAAGGTTCAAACCCGAAATGTACCTTTGCTGAAAGCATGATATGTTAATATCTCTTATGTATGTTCCCTTTTATCAAACCTTGAGTTTGTGGGGGAATGTTGGGTTGAAGAAGGTTGGGAGCACACTTAAGAAAGGGAAACTCAAAGGTTTTCTAAAGGGTGTTACTTCAAGTGTTGTGTTTTGAATGGGGACTTTAATCCTGTATTGAAAAACACAAAGAGGTGAGGGGACTTTATAGTTCCTAGGGTCCCCTGGACCATGTCTTATAGACAATAGTGGAGGTAAGCTAGGACTTATCACACGCACGCACGCGTCGGGCCGGGCGGGGCTGGGTGGGCGCGCGTGTGTGAGGTGCGGGTCTAGCCGGCTTGCCCTGGCACATTTTTAGATTTCTTTTTGCTGTTTTACCCTTTCTTGGAGAGAAAGAGGGGTATCCGAACGGGCCGTTTGGAGGAAAACTGTCGCAAGCGTGGGCACAAAAGGGGGTGATTAGCATTTGCCTAATCACAGGTTATCCTGTCTGCGCCGTTTTTACTTCTCCGAGGAATCTCTTGCGAACTTGCTCTCTCTCTCTTGTCTCCCTGTTGCAGCCGCGCCTCGTCGTCGTCCCTGCACACTACCGCAGTGCCTTCGGCGCTCCTTGTTCACGCTCTAGGACCGCGCGAACGTCGTCCCGTTCTTGTGCTTTCTCGCGGTTCTCTATTTCTCTGTGGTGTTCGGTGCATGTTCTTTGACTTTTGCATTTTAATACGAAGAGATTTAGGTTTCTTATATAGCATGCTTACGAGGTTTTCGAAAGTGCGTTTGATTACCTCATGGTCGTAGTCGTATCATGAGGGAAGAGCGTCATACCCGTCGTACCGTTCTAGTGGGGGTGATATTTTCTCTAAGGGGAGTCTCATTGAGACACTTCTATTTTATATTATTTATATCATATTATCTGTTTTATTATCATCCTTAACTCTGTAATCATGCTCATTAATTTTATTCCATGGCCATCCTTGATTGAATCAATGGCATATATACTTGTGCTATGGTTTGTCATGTATATGTTAATGTCTGATTGTTGCCATGATGTTCCTCTACAATACTGTTTATTTTTAACAACCTTAACATATATACTCTTACATTTTTACAATTGAAAAAAAAATTGAATACGTCCAAATGATGTATTCTTACCGTGACTTCCATTTGGTTAATGTAATTTTAAGTGCTGGCATGACAAACGTACACTTAAGGTTGGATTTTCTGAGGGGACATACAACCTTTATGATCTCACGAAATCACAGAAGGCTTACGGTAATTTATTGTCTTGCGCATTTAACAACATTTTCGGAATCTGTTGGTAATATTTTTTAAAATTAATATCGGCGAAACCAGAAGTATATTCATGGATATTTTTGACAAAATCAGAACGTATATAAACAAGAAAATGATAGGGACATATGTATACAGTCACATAATAACTGGAGAGGGGGATTTCTGTAGCCCAATTAAGAGCAGATGAACTAGCCCCATCCGGACCGAACGAGGCTCAGCTCATCCAAGTGACAGCCCTCTAGGGCCCACTTTGGCAGAAAAGCCCAATAAAGATCACTCGGGGACCCATCTTTCCTCGGCGGCCTTTAGGCTCGGAAGGCCCGAACGGCAGATCAGAGGAAGACCCACGCCCGAGCTATCTCCCCACCGAGATAAAGGCAGGCGCTACGTGCCCACTCCGACCCGACTATGTCCGAGCTATGCCCATTGCCCGGATAGGGCTGGCGCTTCTCATGCTTGGATCAACTGACCAATGCTTATCCATACAGCCATTGGCAGTCCTTTATGAGCATGAGTTCAGCGGGATAAGGGCGCCACGATCTCCCAAGGTCATGAAGAGTCCACGATGAGGCAGTTAAGAGCCCACGTTGAGGACGTAACTCCCGCCTGAAACCCCTCGACTTACAGGACTCCTGAAGATGGCGCACTATTTAAATAAAGGATACCCTCTGGTGAAAGGTAAGGGCAACCACACACTCAAACTCATGAGCAGGAACCACTTCACCCTTCTGGTGGAGAGGGATCTCGCGCAGAAGCTACTTCCCCCCTACATTGCTCCCACCATAGCTCTACTAACTTAAGCATCGGAGGGTTTTTCCCCAGGGACACATCCCTGGGAAACCATGATCCGTTTCCCTTTCTTGCAGTTCACAATCCGGTGATCCCCTGCCCGCTCAAGACCCGTGCAAGATCTCCCCTCTTCATCTGGTGCCGTCTGTGGGAAACGTACAAGAAGCCAGTATGGTGCGAAGGAGCTCAGGGAGGAGGTCCGGCGGTGAAAGGGGAAGGGCAATGGTAGCGGTTGGGGATGGCCCCTGTCGGGCCTCTCAGAACCCCCCCTCCAACGCCAGCGCCCCCGTCGACGGACCACCACCCCCCCTGCGGCAGCAGGGCTACCGCTCAACGGTGGTGCGGACGCCTTCCAAGCCCTCAACGCAAAATTGGATGTCCTCGTGGAACTCATGAGGACCCAGGTGGCTAGGGATGGAAGGTCGTGCGCCCCGTGTGGAAGCCCTCCCCGCGAGAATGCATCCCAACACACTGCCGGAGGCCGCTTCATGATCCGCGGCCAGCAAATTATCCGTAACAGGACGGGAGGACCCTCGCAAGCTCCGCCCCCGGAGTAAGAGGCTTCCTCCACACCAAGGCGGGGAAAACCTGGGACGCACCGCCCAAACCCGAAAACTGATGTTCCCGAGGATCGCCAAGACATTCCCCCCAGTCCCGCGGCACAACAGCAGCCGGAGCTATCCCTCCGACTACGAGAGTTTGAGAGACGCTTCGCGGAACAAGAGAGCACCCTACGCGCCCTGCAGAAGGCCTCTCCCTCGGAGGAGGAGGAGAAATCCCCTTTCTCCGAGTATATCTTGAAGGCAAGAGTGTCTCCCAGAACCTCCATCCCAAACTTCAAGCTCTATGATGGTCAGGGCGACTCGGCCGATCACTACGACAGCTTCGACGCTCTGATGACCCTGCACAGAGCGTCCGACGCCATCAAATGCCGAGCCTTCGTGACCACCCTGGTCCAAGGCGCTCAAGCTTGGTTCCGGGCCCTCGCCCCCGAGTCCATCCGAGATTTCAAATAGTTTGGGCGAATCTTCAAAGAGAGTTTCGCCGGAAGTGCCCCCCCAAGGTCGGTAGCAGGGCTCCTGGCCCTTAAACAGCCGCAAGGGGAGAGACTCCGGGCTTATATCCACCGACTCAAGTCGGAAGCCCTGAGAATCCCCCACCTAGACGTGGCCTCAGCCATAACCGCACTGACTGGGGGCACCCGGGATGAGAACCTCCGCCGCGAGCTTGTCCTCCACCCTCCCTCGACCCTTGCCAAGCTAGTAACTCTGGCTTTGCGCCATGCCGAGTGCGAGGAAGTACCCAGCGCATGCCGAGATGCAACCGGCTCGGGTCGGGAGGGGGACAAGAAGCGGGCCTCCGAGCCAAGCTCTGGTTCTGGAAAAAGGCAGAACCGGGACGGGGAACGCAAGGAACCGTCACGGAAGTATGAGCGATACACCCCACTAGCCGCGCCGGTCAATGAGATTTATGAAGACAACAAAGACTCGGGCCTCCTCCGCCAACCCGAGCCGATGAGGTCGAAAAACCGTAATCGCAACACACTGCTTGTTCCACAGCGACCACGGGCACCACACCGGCGACTGCCACCAGCTCCAGGACGAGATCAAGTGCCTCATCCGTCAGGGGCACCTAGCTCGGTTCGTAGCCGAGCGCAAGGAAGACCGAGGCACCCCAGAGGAGATCGACAATGCCCCCCGAGGGGTCCACATCAACGTCATCTCCGGAGGAGCAGCATCAGGAGGCGATAACGGCGGAGGAAGGAAGTGTCATGTCGAGCGGGCGAGCCGAGCCTTAGAGCCTCCCAGGGCCCCGCCGAGTGAGTCCCAGGTCATAGTCTTCTCCGACCGAGACCTGGAGGGGCTGAACACCCCGCATGACGACACCCTCGTGATATCGGCCACGATAAACCATTGTAACATAGATAGGATTCTAGTTGACAATGGAAGTTCCCCTGATGTGTTGTCTTATGATTGTTTCCTTAAGATGGGAGAGGATCCGTCTAAGCTCCGCCCGATCCGAACCCCTCTCTGCGGGTTCAATGGCCATGCCACCTACCCCGAGGGAGCCCTAAGCCTGTCGGTCACTCTCGGCACCCCACCCAAAACCGTTACGGTTATGGTGGACTTCATAGTGATCAAAGGTATGATAACATACAACGCCATCTTCGGCCGAGGAATCCTCAGCCGAATGAGAGCGGTGCCTTCTACCTATCACCAAAAGATGAAGTTCCCCACCAAAAACGGGGTGGGGGAAGTCCGAGGTAACCAGGCTATGGCTCGGAAGTGCTATAACATCTCGGTGGAAGCCTCAAGGCCGGACGGGAATAACAAGGGCCCCCGGGGAGTCGAGGAAAAATCCGCAACTGCCGAACCTGGAGGTGAATTGCTAGCGGTTTTCTTAAACGACGACCCGACCCTAGGAGTAAAGATAGAAGCCGACCTACCGTCTGAGGTTCAGAAGCAATATAAAGATTTTCTTTCTGCGTACATCCGAGTCTTCGCATGGTCCGGTGATCAGCTCCCAGGGATACCAGGGGAGACCGTAAGGCACAAGCTCAACCTCGACCCCACTATGAAGCCCGTGCAACAACGAAGGAGGAAGCACGCACCAGAGAAGCAGGCGATCATCAAGGCGTAGGTCACCAAAGGGCAAGAGACTGGCCTCTTTAGACCGGTCCTGTACCCTACGTGGCTAGCCAACGTCGTCCTGGTGCCGAAAGCTTCAGACAAGTGGCGGATGTGCGTGGACTTCACCGACCTGAACAAGGCCACCCCTAAGGATTGTTACCCGTTACCGAGCATTGACCAACTAGTTGATTCAACATCGGGCAATGAGATACTCAGCTTCCTGGATGCCTATTCAGGTTACCATCAGATCAGAATGGATCCAGAAGATATCGAGAAGACTGCATTCATCACCGACTTCGGCGTGTACTGCTACACCCGGATGCCTTTCGGGTTGAAGAACATCGGAGCCACGTACCAGAGGCTGGTCAACCATGTGTTCGAAGGATAGCTCGGTCGGAACGTCGAGGCCTATATTGACGACATGCTCGTCATGACCCCCAAGGCCGATGACCACTTCGCCGACCTCGCCGAGACTTTCGACACCCTCCTAAGGTACAACATGAAGCTTAATCCGGCCAAGTGCGCCTTCGGAGTAAGATATGGGAAGTTCCTGGTTACTCAGCGTGGGATCGAGGCCAACCCTGATAAAGTCCAGGCCATCCAGGACATGTGCCCGCCCACTTGTATCAAGGACGTCCAGCGCCTAACCGGGCGTATCGCTGCTCTTAGCATATTCCTGTCCCGTGCGGCCGAACGATGCCTGCCCTTCTTCAAACTATTGAGGGGGCCCAAATTGGCATCTGCTACGTTCGCGTGGGACGAGGAATGTCAGAAAATGTTCATCGAGCTCAAGGAGGTCTTGGCTTCGCCCCCGATGCTTTCCAAGCCCGTCCCGGGCGAAGCCCTGCATCTCTATCTCTCGGCGACTCCATCCACAGTCAGCTCGGTTCTAGTCAGAGATGATTCGGGAAGCGAGAGACCGGTCTACTACACAAGCAAGGTGCTCAACGAGGCTGAAAGAAGGTACCTCGCAACTGAGAAGCTCGTGCTAGCATTGGTTACCTCAGCCAAGCGCCTCCGGCCCTACTTCCAGGGGCATCCCATCACCATGTTGACCGGCGAACCATTGAAGAGGATCATTGCTCACCCTGAAGCCTCAGGATGCCTCGTCAAGTGGGCCATCATGCTTGGGGTTTACAACATATCCTATCGGCCTCGCTCGGCTATCAAGGGCCATGCGCTCGCTGATTTCATCGCCGAAAGCACCATCCCGACTGAAGAAAGACCTCCATCCACACCCGGAGCGACCTGGGAGCTGTTCGCCAATGGGTCTTCCAACTCGGTCGGGAGTGGTGTCGGAATCCTTCTGAAATCCCCCGAAGGAGCAGAGCTACAGTACGCCTTGAAGTTCAAATTCCAAGCGTCCAACAACGCTTCCGAGTACGAAGCCCTTATCTCGGGAGCACGCATGGCCCGACGGCTGGGGGCTGAGCGAGTCAAAATCTACACCGACTCCCAGCTGGTCGCTAGCCAGGTCAACGGCGAGTACGAAGCTCGAGAGGCACCAATGATCAAATACCTCCAATTGGTTAGAGCCATGGCCGAACAATTCGAGAGATTTGAGGTAGTCCGAATAGCTCGGGAGGAAAACTCACGAGCGGACACCCTCTCTTGGCTGGCCTCCTCTCTCGACCCTGAGAGTACCCGATCGGTCCTCCTTGAAGAGCTAGAGCGCCCAAGCATTGACTCGGAGCTCCTCGCTGTTGACCCGGCCACCCCGAGCGACTGGCGCACCCCGTACATGTCGTGGCTCCAGGACTCCCAAGAGCTCCTTCACTCCCGAGAGGCCCACAGATTGAAGTACCAAGCTCGACGTTTCGTCATCCTAGACGGCACTCTCTACCGAAGGTCCTTCTCCGGTCCCCTGCTGAAGTGCCTCAGCACCGACGAAGCCAACCGAGCTATCCAAGAGATTCACGAAGGCCTATGCGGAGCGCATTCGGGAGGAAGGTCGCTTGCCAGGATCCTGCTGCGGCAGGGTTACTGGTGGCCCACTCTTCAACGCGACTGCTCAGCCTATGTGCAACAATGTGACCGATGTCAGCGATTTGACCACTTGGTCCATCGGCTAGAAACGGAGCTCATCACCTTAGCCGAGCCCTATCCGTTCGCTCGGTGGGGAATCGACATCCTTGGGCCATTCCCTACGGCCCAGGCCCAAAAGAAGTTTGTCATCGTCGCCATCGACTACTTCACCAAGTGGATCGAGGCCGTAGCCACGGCAAGGATCACCGAGATAGTCGTCTGGAATTTCGTTTAGAAGTCGATCATCTGTCGCTACGGCATCCCCCGGGTGATAGTGAGCGATAATGGTCGGTAATTTGATTCTTGCTATTTCCGAGACAGATGTTCCGACCTGGGCATTCACAATCACTTCACCTCGGTCGCCCACCCTCAGGCTAACGGACTAGTCGAGAATGCCAATAAGACTATCTTAAAAGGTATCAAGACCAGGCTCGGCAAGGCCAAGGGCAGCTGGCTTGAGGAATTGCCTAGCGTACTTTGGTCGCACAGAATGACTCCTAGAACGGCAACTGGTGAAAGTCCTTTCCAGTTGGTATACGGCACCGAGGCCGTCATTCTGTTGGAGATCGTCAATCCCTCGCTCCGAGTTGTCTGCTTTTTGCCCGAGGTAAACGAGCATAAACTGCTCGAAAACCTCGACCTAGCATATGAAATCCGAGAGATTGCCAGCATCCGAGCAACGGAATACCAGCGCCGCCTCACTCGATACTACAACGCCAAAGTCCGAGACATACACTTTCAGTCGGGAGACTTCGTCCTCAGAAAAGTCGAAGCCTCTCGACCACTTGAGGCAGCGGGCAAGCTATCCCCTAACTGGGAAGGCCCCTACCGAGTGGTCGAGATGCTCGGGAAGGGAGCTTACCGGTTATCTACGATGGAAGGAGAACCCATCCCTCGGACCTGGAGCGCAACTACGCTACGCAAGTTCTACTTCTGAATACCAAACATTGTGTAAGCAGCATAGAGTAAACAAAAATTCTCCTTCTTTTTATTCAAACAACTCGCTTGTACATCAGAAAGGCCGAAGCCAAGAAAATACATGTCGAAAAAAGTAAAAAATCCATCTAGCGCCGTCGTACGAGCCCATCGCTCGGCTGACTCGGATGACCTTCCTGCGTCCAGCCACTGACTCTGCCTTGTGTAGAAACTGGCTCGGATAAAGGATAGTTGACCCCGTCGGCTCGGGCAGCTCGGGATAAAGGTGACAAAGGGATTAAGAAAGAGAAGGCTACCTTCCAAGTTGAACTTGGAAGATAAGGGGGAGAGAGAATGCACATCTTCCCCGTCAAACTGCCAACTCCTTGGAAGAAAGAGAGCACGGGCACCCTCCGAAGAGTGAAAGAAAGGAAGAGCAGAAGAGGGAAAAAGAGGCTGCAAGAAAGAAAAAGAAACCAGCAGAGCTGGATGAGGAGGCAGGGGAAGGCCCAGAGGGGATGAAGCCTAGTTGGCTTCCTCCTCCCATCCGTAAAGCGAGCGGGAGGGGACGGGCAGCAGGGATGTCTGATGCCCCCATCCGCCCTCCATCTCGCCCCCCTGCAAGCCTCGCCGCAACTGATAAAGGGAAGACGGCGTGCCTCCACGCATCGACCCCTTTTCAAGTCTGCCCGCCGGCCATCGACTCCTTTTCAAGTTCGAAGCAGCAGGAACTCCCTGCCCCCGGTCTACGGTAGCTTCCTCATCTGAAACTTCCTCCATGCTTCGAATGCAAAGGCACAACGTAGCGTGAAGAAGGAACGAGAAAATACTGTCAGGGAAAACCCTAAGCGGTGGAGAGGAAGGGACGCCCTTCAGCCCTTTTTTATAGGCAAAGGGAGGCTACTCGCCTTAAATGATTTTCTCCTCGAAAACACGCCAAAGGAATTCTCCCCTACGAACGGTCACCTCAAACTTCTCATCTTCTGCCCCAGCGGGACACACGAAGTGGCCAGACATTCAAAGCATGAGAAAACGGAAAGACATCCTATCAAACGCTCACGCAACCATCACGCGAGATATGCGCAGAAAGTATCAGTCCTTTTCCAACTACTACAGATACGCTGATCAAATCACGGCAAGGACATCAAGAAGCAAGTAAGATTTTATTTATTGCCTTATAAAAAGAGGAAGTCCTTCTTCGAAAAAAGAAAGAGACAAACAAACGAAGGAGACAAAACATGATGATACATCAGGCCTCCGGCCCCTCCTGAAGCTCGGAGGTGGGAGGCACGAGTGGTCTGCCCCCGGTACCCTCGGTGACGACCTACCCTGGCACTGACCCCGCCTGGGCGGGAACTGCCTCGGTCGCGAGCCCTCCCGAGGCAGCCGGAGTTGGCGACCCCTCAGGTGAAGAGCCCTCCAGATCTCCCTCGCCCGACGCAGACGAGCTGGAAGACGACAAGTCCGAGTCATAACATTGGCCAGAGGGGAAGTCGATCCCGGAATCCTGTTCCCCGGCATAGGCTGCCGCCCGGCGGTAACCCTGATTGAACCCCTTGCGGTTGCCTCGGCGAAGTGCTGACTCGTAGTAGGGAAGGGCGGCCTCCTGCAGGTCGACCCGGTTGGCATCTGAGAGTTTGTATTGCTCGATCGCCTCCGCCCCGGCCAGTTCCACCCTACCAGCGAGCTCGATCTTCTCCCGCTCCGCCTCGGCTAGTCTCCGCTCGGCCACGGCTGCCCGCTCCTCAACCTCCGCCGATCGCTTCTCCGCCTTGGCCAACTCCCACTCGGCTCCGGCCGCCCACTCCTCGGCCTCAGCCGATCGCTTCTCCGCCTTTGCTCGGTCGGCCTCGACCTCCAACCAAAGGCGCTCCGCTGCCTCCGCCCGGTCCACCAGCTCAGCGCGCTTGACTTCCCAACGGCCATCCAGCTCGACACGAAGAAGGTGCTCCTCATCAAGGAGTTTACTCTTCCTCTCGAGCGACTCCCGGGCCTTGGTTAGCTGCTCGGTCAGCGCTCGGACCTCCAGTCGGCTCATTCGTGACAACTCTCTGATGGCGGAGAACTCCCGCCGGAGCCCCTCATGCTCCTCAGTGAGTCGGGCCAGTTTCCTTTCGCACCCTCCAAGGGTCCAAGCGAGCTGCGCCCGCTCCGACTCCGTCCGAGCATAGGTCTCCGCCATGGTAGCCCCCATCTGGGCCATGATCAGGCCGCCCTCCATAATTATGTCGAGGACCCCGGGCGGGGAGTGACGCTTGTCTCCCCCTTTCACCCTCGCGGCTACGCCGCGACAAATCTGATATAAAGTGCTCGAGACGCCAAGCCTTTCCAGAGCCACCGGCATGGGGACCCTATCCGCATCTGACGCCTCGCCGGATGGCCCAGATCGCGCCACGGACTGGGCCGCTCCGCACGCCACGGTCGGTTGGGGCTGGGACGCCTCCGCAGGCGAACCCCCGACCTCGACTGGCCCGGCCCGCGCGCCACCGCCCGAGGTACCGACCGACGCCCCAGCTCCAGCCGCGGTTTCTTCAACTTCGGCCCCCTCTGTTCTCATCGAGGGGAGAGCCGATCCAGCACCATCACCCCCCGGAGTGCCCCTGGCCTCCTCGGCCCCCTCTTGCTCGACGGTTGGGAGAGCTGACTCGATAGGGTCGGCCCCACCTCGCTCTGGAGAGGGGAGCGCCGCCGGGCCAGAATCGCCTCCAGCAGTAGGGACGGTCCCAGCCTTCCTGGCCCGCTTCTTGGCCTTCACGGCATCCCGCAACATGTCCTCGATAGGATCCTTGCGCTTCACTCCGCGCGGCCGAGAAGTCCCCCCTGAGGCCACCCCCTTGCCCTTATCTCGGGCTCGTGGGCGACCCTCAGGGGCACTCGGTTCCTTGGTAGCCGAGTCATCGCAAAGGTCGACCACCTTAGCAGCCTCCTTCAGAGGCTCCCGCCTAGTGTCTGCACGAAGAAGAATGCGTGATCAGGAAAGGAAAGATGACCCCCACATCCGAAGGAGGATCTAAGTTGTGGCACCTGAGCCCGACGGATGCAGCCGCGTAAGAAGACACCGCTCGATATTCTCCGGCGTCACCAACTCCTCGGTGGACTGGCGGTGCTTCAGCAGAGTGGCAGCATACTCCTCCACATGAGGAGGGAACTCATCCTGCCTGGGAGGGATGTTCGGGTGGAAATTGGGCATTACTTGGCACCTCCAGGTTTCCTCCACCGAGTTGATCCCCACCCCGAAGAATTGGGTCTTCCACCCCTTGTGCGAAGAATCCTTCGCCGCCAAGGAGATGCAACTCTTGTTCCTCCTCGCCTGGATAAAGTAAAACCCCTTCCAGGCTGACGGATGCGCCTTCAATTCGAAGAAATAATGGAAGAGGTCCTAGGAAGGGGGGATCCCACATTGGTGGCAAAGGATGCGAAAGGCAGAAAGAAGGAGGTAGGAGTTGGCTACCAGGTGGATGGGCGCCAACTGGAAAAAACCAAGGAGCGTGAGGACGAAGGGCTCAAAGGGAAGATGGAATCCACCCTTTCACGCCAAGAGAAACATACAGATGTGGCTTGTACGAGAGTGCAGGCTCGTCTCATATGGAGTAGCGGCAGCAAAGCTGTACTTATGAGGCAGGCGATACTGGTGCTCCAGCCTCCTCACATCCGTCTCCCCGAGCTCGTTGCAGTTGGGGACCGGCGCCCTCGCCACCGGCTCGCCCTCCCACTCCTCAACCTCTGGGCGCTAACCCGCCATGGAATCAGAAGAAGACTCTGAGGGGAGACGGTCCCCAGACCCTGAAGATTCTGGGGGAGAAGAAAGCTGCTGGATGGCCGCCGCGGTTATCGCCGCCAGCTCCTCGAAAGCCGCTGCAAGTCTCTGCTCCTCCGTCGCGTCTTCACGGCGCATCGAAGAAGCCCCCAAAAATGAGAACGAAGGAGAGCCAAAAACCCTAAGAAACAGAGGAACTCTGGAATGACAATAAGCACCCAGCGCCTATAAACCCACACGGAAGGCGGTGCGTCGTTCCGACCTCCGAGGAAAGGGGGCCCCTTCAGTTCAAATTCGTCAGGATTGCAATTATTACGGGCCCAGGTGACCACGACACGTGGCTTCATAACACCGCTAGATCTCCACCCACCTGAGCCACGTCGGTCCTAAACCCTAAATGAACTACTCTACCGAGCCTATTCAGGCTCGGGAGTAGGAGGGGGACAAGTGGAGATGGAGATTTCTATAGCCCAATTAAGAGCAGCCGAACTAGGCCCATCCGGACCGAACGAGGCTCAGCTCATCCAAGTGACAGCCCTCTAGGGCCCACTTCGGCAGAAAAGCCCAATAAAGATCACTTGGGGACCCATCCTTCCTCGACGGCCTTTAGGCTCGGAATGCCCGAGCGGCAGATCGGAAGAAGACCCACGCCCGAGCTATCTCCCCACCAAGATAAAGGCAGGCGCTACGTACCCACTCCGACCCGACTATGTCCGAGCTATGCCCATCGCCCGGATAGGGCTGGCGCTTCTCATGCTTGGATCAACTGACCAATGCTTATCCGTACAGCCATTGGTAGTCCTTTATGAGCAGAAGTTCAGGGGGATAAGGGTGCCACGATCTCCCAAGGTCATGAAGAGCCCACGATGAGGACGTAACGATCCCACGATGAGACAGTTAAGAGCTCACGTTGAGGACGCAACTCCCGCCTGAAATCTCTCGACTTACAGGACTCCTGAAGACGGCGCACTATTTAAATAAAGGATACCCTCCGGTGAAAGGTAAGGGCAACCACACACTCAAACTCCTGAGCAGGAACCACTTCACCCTTCTGGTGGAGAGGGATCTCGCGCAGAAGTTACTTCCCCCCTACATTGCTCCCACCATAGTTCTACTGACTTAAACATCGAAGAGTTTTTCCCAAGGGACACATCCATGGGCTCTCTGATCCGTTTCCCTTTCTTGCAGTTCACAATCCGGTGATCCCCTGCCCGCTCAGGACCCACGCAAGATCTCCCCTCTTCAATAACATTACCGGCTTAAATATTCTTGAAACAAAATTCCATCCAAATCATTTTGCAAGGTCACGGTAAATTTGGTGATGGAATTTTTTACTCAAAATTCAAACGAGACATTTTACTTTCGTAAAGCATTATCAATTTGCACATTAGCGAGAATTTCTCGCTTTATATATTTTAAATCAAATTAAAATTGGTGTTCAAAATACCAAATTAAAGTTTAAATTATAAGAAATTTATCTAATATCTGACACCACGCACACGCTAGCCACCTATGCTCATAGTTACTTTAGAGTATGTTTAAATCCGTTTTCTTTATTTGTTTATAAAAATACTTTTCGTGTGGTGTAGTGTTACGTGTTCTCCCGCGAAATGCACGAGATTATCTAAATTAAGATCTACCGAGCCTGTCATGTCGGTGATATCGATATTTTATTGATATGATATGATATCATATTATATCGTATCGTCGTGTGTTAAGAATGAAAATTTATTTAATAAATATATATTATAGTAAAATATAGTAAAAATTATGTGTAATTTAGTTAGTTAGTAAGTGTGTTTACTTGTAAATTTTGAGATTTAAATCTCACAATTTTCATAAGTTCTCGAGTTTTTCTCCTAAAAAATAATGAAAATAATCAAGAAAATTAGCGCTAATGATAAGTTTTGAACTCAGTTCATGGCATTTTAAATATAACCAATTTATCTATTAAGATATATTAATTATAAAACAAAATATATATATATATATATATATATTTAAAATATAAATATCATAATATAAATAACATTTTATATATCGATCGTACCGATCTCTAATTGATACGATCCAGTCCTAATAAGTCAACCCTTCATCTAAATCATCAAACAATAACCCGCGCCTTTACCGACTAAGAAAAAAAAACCCTCAGCTTTGCCTTTAGAATAGAAAACATGTCATCTTCATGTACGTGCAACTTTATCTCTTTCTTATTTTCAAAAAAACCTACAATTTTTGCAATTAACAAAACTGTAATCCATCTGTTTCCCAAAGCTACGAGAGTAAAGTTCTTGAAAACGCTCACATAGTCAACGAGTTTGTGGGGGGAAAAATGAAAATTACTCTTATACTCTTAAAATATTATAAATTTATTCACATATCTTTAACTTTATCATATTTACTGTAATACTCTTAAAAAACTTAAGAATGAGTCATTATGCGCCAACCGTGACCTAGTCGTTACTCGTTACCATTGTTAACTAAAATTGGATTAGGGATGTGGAAATCTCTAACATACCCCTAATTAAATTTCTAAACTAACTTAGTGTGAGAAATAGAGAAGCATGGGAGAGAGAGAGCACTAGGAGGAGAGTGCCCCTCTACCTCTCTGGCGTTGGCAGCCCCTGCAGTACAAAGGTATAGAGAGAGAGCGAGAGAAGAGTGAGAGATAGAGGGGGTAGGCATCTGTGTGAGGGGAGAAGGACTTGCTGGAGGGGGAGAGGCCAGTGGGGTGGGGGAGAGGGGGGTCCAGGACTAAGAGGGTGATAGGAGAGCGGGTGGGTAGTCGGGGGAGGGGGAGAGAGAGAGAGGAGGGCGTGAGAGTGAAAGAGGGGGTGGGCGAAGGATTTTTTATATATTTTTGTATTTTTAAACATTAAAGTAGCTCCGTGTGAGAGTGACATCCGGTGAAATCGCTCCTAAAGTCACACACTCTCTCTCCATTCTCCCCCTCCAGCACCCTCCCCTCCCCCTCCTCCCTGCTCTCTCTCTCCCTTCGCTGCCTCTAGCACCCCCCTCCCCACCTCTCTCTCTTCCGTCTCTATCCCTCTCGTCTCTCTCTCTCTACATCCTTGGCAGGATGCCGATGCCAAAGGGGGAGACCCCCTCCGACATCCCCCCTCCCCTCTCCCTCTCTCTCTCTCCCTTCTCTCTTCTGGTACCCTCCCCTCCACTCTCTCTCCCTTGTCCGCCTCGGGCACCCACCCCATCCCCATGCCTCTCTCTCTCTCTCTCTCTCTCTCTCTCTCTCTCTCTCTCTCTCTCTCTCTCTCTCACGTCTCTATCCCTCTCGTCTCTCTCATTCTCAACATCCTTGGCAGGATGCCAACGCCGGAGGGGGAGACCCTCTCCGGCATACCCCCTCCCCGCCCCATCTCTTTGTATATCTCTCTCTCTCCCTTCTCCCCCCCCGCCGCTCTCTCTCTCCCATCTCTATGCCTCTCATCTCTCTATATCCTTGATAGGATGTCGACGTTGGAGAGGGAGACCCCCTTCGACATCCCCCCTCTCCTGCTCTCTCTCTCTCTCTATCTATGCATCACACACTATCTCCCCCTAGTTTATGTCTTCACCGATGCCAACGCTAGAGGGGGAAACCCCCTCTGACGTCTCCCCTCCCATGCTCTCTCTCTCACACACACTCTCTCTCCCCCTCTTTTGCGTCTTCATCGGCTTCGGAGGAGGAAACCCCCCGCCCCCGGCATCCCCCTCCCATGTTCGAGCTCTCTCTCTCTGACACACACACTCTCTCCCCCTCTTTTATATCTGCACCAGTGCCGGAGGGGGACCCCCCTCCAGCATCCACCCTCCCTTGCTCTGCTATGCTCTCTCTTTATCTCTCTCTTCACTGAGGGGTATTGGGGGTATAACAGTCCACTAGTATAGTCAGTTACCACCGTCTGGATCACTTTTAACCCTAGGGACATGTGACCACAGGTCAGTAGATTTTGGCGATATTCAGGCAGTATAGCTCGCTGTCAAAGAGATAAAGGAGGAAGCATACTCTTTCTATTTCCAAAAGGTACAAAATTACAAAAAGGGCCACGTCTTCCCGGGCGTGCCTAGGATGGTGGCAGAAAAGAGAAAAAAAAGGACAAAGGAAAGTCTTAGGCTACTAGCGCACTCTTCTCGGCAGCGCTGCGGTCGACTGAGGCACCTTGCTCGACATCAAGTTCCGTGGGCGCGGCCCCAGGTAGCGGGGCTATCAGCAAGGATGATCGGCTCTTGCTGACCCTCAGATTGCTCAACCTCCACGTTGTGAGCTGCCTCCCATCGATCGTCCTCAGTCGCGTACGGAGGAGAAGGGGGCTACAAGAAAGACGCAAGGGCGCCAGTGGCATCAGCGACTTCCTTCGGAGTTGCCACCCATCCGTCTTTGTAGCCGACGTCCTTAGCCGGCCCATAGATGGAGACGGCTTGTTGTTGTAATTCCTCTTCGTACTCGAAGGAGTCCCGGAAGCGCTCGACTACTTCCTCCTCTATCGAAGCCATGTTTACCTTGGCTACAGTGACAGCAACCTCCAACTCCACCACTTTCGCCTCAGCCGCCTCCACCCGAGTCTTCATATGATGTCAGACCACCTTTGACATCCGTAGTTGTGCGCGGACGCCGTCCCAATCACGCTCGACCTCCTCTGGGGTGCGTCCTTGAGACTCCAGGAGGGTCTGGAGACCAGTGTGCTCCTCCTCCACTGTCCGGAGCCAAGTTGCCAGGGCCTCTTGCCCCGCCCGACTAGACGCCAATTGCTGCTCGGCCTCCTTAAAATGGACCCTGCATATGCCAAGCGCCCGGGCCATTGACGTCAGGTTCATCGCTGCCAGACACACCAGGTCCCCGTCGAGGTTCGGCGGGAGCTTCGCCTGAAGGTCCCTCGGTGTTAGAGCTTTGTGCAACAACTCGTATGCTGAGAAGTGGTAGCTTAACACTCCCGGAGCGTCCTCTAGTGGAGGAGCACCGACACCAACGGCGGGCGGCAGCGCCTCGCCTCCCTGCGTCGGTCCTGGAGCAGGGGCTGACGGTCCGATCACCGGGGATGGTGACAATGCGGATAGTCGAGGAAGTGACACCGGGGATCCAGACGGCCCAGCTAGGGTTAGAGCAGTGTCATACTATTTTTTTCCTGGTGACGTTGACAATCCAATGCCTCCATGATATCCACGTTGATTCCCTTGCACTTGTCTCCCACCATGACAGAAGATGCTCTCGGGATGCCCTGGGAGGTACTTGGAGAGTTGACACCCACTCGCGGAGGGGCTCCAGAGGGATCCGTCCCAGTGCTAGGGATGGGGATGATTGCCGACGACGATGGCGATGCCCGTTATTGTGACACTCCCTCACCTGCTTCTGTCTGTAGGACGCGATACGAAAGGCGCGTCGGTTCAAAGACGACTGTTGATGAGGCAGTTGGGATGGTAGCAACCATCACCTGCACTGTGGGCTCGGGGACATGGTCACGAGGGCGAGGCTCCGATGACCTCAGCACGACCGCCTCAAACCATAGTTCCAGAGGCACTGAAGCATCTGTAGTGTAGCAAGAAGAAGGGATTAGAGGCCGGTCGAAAGGAAAACAAGATGACTGTAGGGGCCATACAAGGTGGCAGTGGGAGGATTAACCCCATCGTTTGGAGGAGTGCAGGCGTCATCCCCACATCGACATCACGAAGTGGGTGACGAAGAATGGCCTTAATCGCTGCTACCTCCTCCTTGGTCGGGGCCGACAGAGTGTCGGCCGCATGGAGTTGGGAAAGGCTGGTAAAACCTGACCTTGGTCAGGATGACGAAGCGCTTTGACTAGCGCTTGATGTTAGACATGGCAGAGGAAAAGGTAATAAATTTATTGTGGATGGCTTATAAGTGGGGGTGTAGAAACTCGAGACATTACCTTTGAGGAACTTTAGGATCAAGTTCTCATGCCTGATGGGAATGCATAATTGGTGGTTCCTATAGTTACACCACAAGTTAACAATCAAGTGGAACAACCAATTGATCAAGAAGTACTCCATGAGGAACCAACAGTTGAGGAAATTGTTACCTAACCACCTACATTGGATCAAGGGGTAACACTCAAAAAATCCACAATAGTAAGGAAGTCTGCGATTCCTTCATATTATGAGGTGTATCTTCAAGAGTTAGATAATGACATGGATAATATTGATGGCCCCATCTTATTCCCATAAGCTATAGAAAGTGAAAACTATTCACAATGGTTTGAAGCCATGAAAGATAAGCTTGTCTTTATGGAAAAGAACTATGTTTGGGACCTTGTTGTTCTACCCAAGGGAGTCAAATCAGTCAAATGCAAATGGATATTCAATATTAAAAGAGACTCCAAGGGTAATATTGAAAGGTGAAATAGATGTATGCCCTGTAAACCAATCACTTATGAAGCGATGGTATCATTTCTTATATATTCTCATTCGTAACTATGACAATTTATTGATTATGTCTTATTTAATTATGCATATTACCGCTTGACATGATGAAGTCCTTGAACGCAAGCTATGAAGGCTGAATCATAATGAGATTATGATAGTAAGATCAACCTTCTGGATGCATGTGTTCTAAATGTTCCTAATAGTAACATTTTTGAGATAGGACATCAAAGAATCTGGATAGACCAATGCACATGATATCCTCTCGTATGATGAGGGTGACTGATCTCACAGTCACCGGTGTGGAGACACTAAGGTATATGTGCATGTGCCCATTACAAGAATAGGATTCACTGAACTGATCTGATCATGAATCTCTAGATGGTAATTATATCTAACTTTCAACTAAGAGATTCTTCAGTCACAGTAGCACAGTTGGTCCTTAGACATTAGTCACCAAAGATACCTTGCATGAGGACTTCTGTATTTTGATTCCTGGCCAAGGGACTTTATCCATAAGTCTTGGATGCTCAGGTATTCGAATACAACAGAATACATGCGAAGGTAATTGAGTGACAACAATGGATCATTCACTCTCGGATATAGCATGAGAGAGAATGCCCTACGAATGATACTCAGTTAAATCCTTGGTAAAGGTAGATAGTTTAATAGAAAATAAGTTTTCCAACGGGACTTTGAGTACGTTTATCAAGTCATAGATAAGAAGAGTTTGATAGTATGAATATACCCTTAATTATGACAAGGGGCATTGGATATGAATGAAGAACTATAGTTGTGTGGTAACTGCTGATGGAAAGGTCCCACAGTGGTTTTGTAAAATCCTTTTATTTTCTGGAGTCACAGAGTGTTACTTGGTGCTTACCATGACCTGAAACCCATCAGAGGAATAATCATGGGATGATTATTCATCATAAGATGATTAATTAATTATTTAAGTCATGAGATGATTAAATAATTAATTCTATGTGAATTATTACTGTGAAAAAACTAAAGAGTTCTTAAGCTTATTGGGGCTAAAATTAGACTGACACTGGGCCTAGAGGGTCACACACATTAGGGTTATGGACGGTGAATGTATATTCACAATATTAGACATATGAGAGTTTTTGTGAAAGATCAAGAAGTCTATAAATAGTTACGATGGGAGAACCCTGGGCCAAGCATCCATGGTTTCCCAAGAGGAGGTCGCCCTCCTTCTCTCTCCTCCTAGAGAGGGCCCCCCTCTCTCTCTCTTCCCCCTCTTGTGTAACGACCCGAGAATCTGATTACCGGGAAGGCCCGATAACCTGAGACTCGCACCGCCGCCCACGAGCCGGGAGGGCTCGGAAGGGCTAAAAGGAGTGTGGAGGCACAAAGAAATTGGAAATAAAGCAGGACAATTCAACAAATAACAGAAATAAATAAACAACTACAGCTACAACAGAGTCCAGTCCAACAGAAAGTACAGTCCAAAGCAGTAAAATGTACCACGTGCCAAGTGAACACTCGGCCCGGCAAGCTGGCAACTGAGAACCTCCGCTCCGCATCCTCGAACCTCGAGAAAGAACCGCTACACCTGAAAAGCAGGGAATGAGTCTCCAGAACAGAGACTCAGCAGGGATCCCGCGGAACTCCAACCGGAAACAATGGCGGTAGCGGAAAGGAGAGCTACAACTACAGCAGGAACATCAAACCGGTGGCCGGTCAAAAACTCGGCACTACAGCTACTCCTACTGTACCAGAAGGCACGCCTCGATCACGCAGTCGAGGATACCGAACCACGCTAGTACCACCTACCGAAGTAAAAACGCACGGCAACCACGCCGTAGAGGCCTGTCCCCCGGACAGCCAACCTGGACACGCTGTCCAAGGTGCAACCTCGACCATCCGATCGCGGGTACCGCACCACAAGACGGAACCTCGGTAAAGCCACTAGCGCTAGACTCACGACGCGAAGACCAACACACGCGCCACGGCAAAACAGCCGAAGGACTCAACGGTCAACACGACCAAAACCCGAAGGTCAAAGTCACAGAGACTGACAGTCTGTCACTCCGTACTCGACAGGAGTACCACCCACTAGAAGCACAGCCGATAGCGTCCCCTGACGTCTTACACCGCACCGCAGGTGAACCGCCTGACGTGGTAGGTCCTACCCGAGGCGCGAACACCGTACAAGTAACCACAAACAAGTGACTAGCTGGGGTCACGCCCGTCGACGTGGGTCCACTGTCCCCAACCACGTGTGCACACACAGACCACACGTCCTAGGTCTGGCCCTCTGACTGGTTTTCCCCTGGCACTGGACTCTGATATGATGAGGGGCCCGACGGAAACCAGTCTAACCGTCCTCAGGGAAAGCCCGTACACCACTCCCTGGTGCGACTAGCACACGCGTACTAGTAGGCTACGACTAGTGGAGGGTCACTGAAGGAGTAGACTCTCAACGGAAAACAACGTCTGCATCCGACGACGTATGGGGACAACCCCGCGTACCGGCCCCGTCGCACGGTGACCACAGTCGGAGGAGAAACAGAACTCGCAGTCCACGGCCACGCACGCACCGTGCGCGAGAGTCGAGAAAACTCATGTGGCTCTAAGCCACTTGACTCTGGACAGTCCTCTAGACGCACTACACCCAACGGTCCTTGAGTCACAAGACTCGAGGTCTAGACCGTTGTACGCAACAGCACAAGGCCGTCCATCTAGTCCAATCTTTAGGTCTAAAACCACGGTAGCACGAGTACCGAGACAACTCACGAGTCGCCAAGACCACTCCCTCGGGAAGGGAACGCAAAGGACCAAGGCCACCCACACGGGCCACACGGAAAACACAGAAGCACGATTCCCAGGGCAGCACACAAGCCGCCACGACGATTTCCCCTCCTAGCGCAGACGGGAAACCTCCAGCCCCAGGCCGGATAACTGGACTCGCAGTCCAAGGCCAAGCACGTGGCCCACATGGGAATCGCCTTCCAAAGAAAACCCACGACATGCGGGGGAGACCCCACCGCACGCACACCGGTACACGGTAACTCGATCGAGCGTAACATGAAAGCCCGGAACACGTGGGGTCACCCGAACCCACCACACCATGACCGGAGACCAACACAACACAATCGGGACGTTAAAAGGTCACCTGGACCCTTAAGCTCGCGACACGCAAAAAGAGGTAAGTGGGACAACCTCTGGACACCCAAAGACACGGTCATGGAACTCCACGGGGTGTCCGAGATACTCACGAGACCTAAAGTCAACCACTGGGTCACAACCGGGTCGACCGGGGGTCAAAACAGCGCAAACAGGAACCAGAACATGGTAGTGGTCACCTGGTGACCGCGACCAGATAGTGGTCGACCGGGGATCGCGACCAGATGGTAGCGGTCGACCGGAGACCGCGACCATGCTGTCACGGTCGCCTCACAACCGCGACCAGCCACGTTCAACCCCGATGGTAGCGGTCGCCCGAGGACCGCGACCAGGTGGTAGCGGTCATCCCCTGACCGCGACCAAACAAAAGCGGTCGATCGCACGTCCGCGACGCTCGAAGGCCTTCCGATTCAAACACAAAGGATGGAAGCGGTTCTCCCAGGACCGCGACCAGATGATAGCGATTTCTGGTGGACCGCGACCATTTCGGAAAACCGGAAACGGCGGGAAAACACCCAAAAATCCACGCCACGCCCCAATCATCCACGGATGAAGAGGAAAACATAGGGGAAGCTCCCCAACAACCCCTAGCATGCATCTATGGCCTCGGATCGGCCTAAAACGCAACAAATCGCTAGATCGGGCGATCACTCCCCAAAACATGATTTTCCCCAAAACGCCCCAAACGACCCGCTCGGCTCACCACGGCCTACCAAACTCACGGGAATTGAAGCGCACGAGCTGGGGGTCCATCACCCTACCTCCACCGAAGATTACGCGCACCGTGGACGCCGATCCACGAAGAAAACGCCGTTGAAGCCTCGCCGTTCCACGAACTCACGGCCGAGCTTCCACGCGCCTCCACCGCCTCGATCCTCATCCATCCTCGCCCGCGCCTCGCCCGCGCCGTCCCCGCCTCGCCCACACTCCACCCCGTCGGCCGCCGGAGAGAGAGGGAGAGAGGAGAGAGCGTGAGAAGAGAGAGGGAGAGAAGAGAGAAATGAGAGGGGAGAGAGAAAAAAGGGTTATATATAGGAAAATCCGAAAATTCAGAAAAATCTAGAAAAATAAAAAATCACACCCTCGCGATCCTCGGAACGCACCGAACGCAACGGTACCATACTCGCCTAGGTGAACGGCCCGGTTCACCCGCAACGAGGTTCCGAAGGGAAAGCCGAAACCCACGCCGGGAATCGAAAAACACACGCGGAAAAAGCCGCGGAACGCCTCCGGGCCTCCGAAACGACTCCGGATCGCGCCGATCCGAACACGAAAGATGTCTGAAATGAAATTTCGGACATAACGGAGTCGGACACTCCGAGAAACCAGATCCGGAACCCACGAAAAAGGATCTGAAAATCCGGGGCATTACAGCCCTCCCCCCTTAAAGGAATTTCGTCCTCAAAATTCAGGACAAGCACATGAACAGGGGAAGGACACCGTAACCCACTGACAACGCCGTCAGAACCCCAGCACAGAAAACCTCTATTCTCACGAAAACACCGATCCTGAGGGACACAGCCAGACTTATAATCACAAACAACACCTCGCTCCTTGCGCCGAGCACACTGGCCAACAGAGCAGGCATATACCAGAGGACACAGTCCAGCGTCACCTCAGACACCACGAGAACCAATCATGGCACCGCAGCCACAATCTCGCTCACCGAGGAAACACAACCCTCGACACGAGCAACAGCTACCGATTCATCCAATGGTCGGCAGACAAAACATACATCAGCTTCACAACCAGCTGACAGGTCGCACACCCTCCTCAAGGGAGCAACCAAAACAGAGCCTCCACCAACTCAAGCAGTCCTCTCCGCAGACCGCAACCAAAACATCGACTCAGCACCAAGAAACACCTCACACATGGCAAGCCGAAAGCCAGACACAACACTGTGCCAACTCTCGTCAGAAGACAAACTTCGACAATGTCCAGATCCCATCCGGAAAGGCACATCACAGAAACGACCACCAAAGGTCTCGCTGGCACACGGCTCTCGCCACGCTCGAGCCCCAACAACCAGCATCTACTGTCTCTGAAAAGACCATCCACTGGTCACTAACTGCTCGTCAACGGGAAACCTCCGCTTGCTCAGCTTCTTCCTTCTTTCCTGGTCCTCGACCGGGTCCAAAGGAAACATTCCAAACCTTGGCAAGCCATCCGTCGACTCACACACAGACTGATGCCGCATCTCGAGCAGCACTCCTCTCGGACACCGCATCCGAGCTCGAACATCGCTCCAACTCGACCCTCTCGGGGAGCACAACGAAACCGAATGATGGATCCTGGTATCCTCAGTCATCACCTCACGGGACTCAGACTTATAGGGAACCACCCCATGCTAGTCACCAAACCAGGGATAACCTTGCGACACCAACGTCCTATCAAGGACCACCAACCGACGTCAATCTCACAAAAGGCCTCCGCCCACAGGCATCACTCTTCCATCTGGTCTCATCAAATCCTTCGATCAATGCAAGTAGACACCTGCCAATCCCGATTCCACCCTTACCACAGAGCCACGGGACACCACCTGAACAGTGCTCACGGGTCCCCAAAGCAATAACCATCTCACCGTCACAATCCGACAAGACCGTAGAACCAACGGGAGCCCACAGCCTGTCAGAGATCACTTCTCCAAAAATGATCTCATCCGAGGACACGACTGGGAATACAAGTCGGACACCAAGCCACCGACTCTGACCAACACGTCCTCGACCACCGTCAGGCGACATCCTCAACAACCTCATCCAGGTCCAACACCGACGCCTGACACGGCTTCCAACACAGGAACATGGGACTCATGCGGCGCACTAGTCAGCACTTCCCCAACACTCCATCCTGCCAAGACAAGGAGAACGTCTCGCACGGACTTCATGGCACACAAGGCCAACCAATCCGAACACACAATGCAAGACGATGAACCTTAGCCGAACACAATCTCTCCAACCAATGGAGAAACCATCGCACTTTCGACCAACGGAAGAACTCCACACTCGACCTGACCTCGAACCTCGCGCACATGCTGGAAACAGCACCAAGGAAAACCATCGCTTTCATCAGGTCAGGGCCTCCGACACACTCGGCGAGTGTCACGTCGGACTACGATCACAACATCTCTCGATGCACCACCGCTGCAATTCCTCGAACTACAACGCGGCATGCCAAGAGCCGCAACACGAGCCATAATGACAACCGCCAGCGCTCATCCTCGAGTCCCGAACTCACCGCGGAGCCTTCACATCTCAAGCCAACTCCAGGGTGAACACAACCCACTCGCACACAAGAGCGCAGGAGCAAGACTGACTGGGACACCACAGCCCAATCCTGCCTCGAAATCCATAAAACAATCGGGACCGACACGTCATTTCTGATGCCACAGAGCACGACAAGAACATCAGGCTCGACGAAACAGCAGCTCACCGAGAAGATCCTCCGCTCACCCGAGCACACTTCTCGATCAAAACACCTCAGGAGCTAGACAAACCTCAAGCTGGAGTGACCAAAAACCGACAGCAGCTCCCTCAGAGCACGCTCACGACCAGTTAACCAAGAACAGTCCGCACCAACCACCTGACCACGCTGCAGATTCCTCGAACGCAGCACCGCGAGCTCACGCCTGCCAGCAACCTCTGCCCAACGCAGCACAACCAGGGCCACCACCGATGAGGGAGAAGGCTCTCGACCTTGATCTTTAGACCCCATCCTGGCACGAAAGCCGCGGACAGCAACCACCTTCACAGCGCAGCGCACTCAAGCTCTCAAGCGAGAAACAAGGTGGAAGGCGAACACAAAACCCTAAGCCAGCTGCCGACTGTACTGGACCTTATGGACTCTGATCACTGCAATATCTCGAATTCCTATGTACGTCCACAACCTGGCTCTGATACCAGCTGTAACGACCCGAGAATCCGATTACCGGGAAGGCCCGATAACCCGAGACTCGCACCGCCGCCCACGAGCCGGGAGGGGTCGGAAGGGCTAAAAGGAGTGTGGAGGCACAAAGAAATAGGAAATAAAGTAGGACAATTCAACAAATAACAGAAATAAATAAACAACTACAGCTACAACAGAGTCCAGTCCAACAGAAAGTACAGTCCAAGGTAGTAAAACGTACCACGTGCCAAGTGAACACTCGGCCCGGTAAGCTGGCAACTGAGAACCTCCGCTCCGCACCCTCGAACCTCGAGGAAGAACCGCTACACCTGAAAAGCAGGGAATGAGTCTCCAGAACAGAGACTCAGCAGGGATCCCGCGGAACCCCAACCGGAAACAACGGCGGTAGCGGAAAGGAGAGCTACAACTACAGCAGGAACATCAAACCGGTGGCCGGTCAAAAACTCGGCACTACAGCTACTCCTACTGTACAAGAAGGCACGCCTCGATCACGCAGTCGAGGCTACCGAACCACGCTAGTACCACCTACCGAAGTAAAAATACACGGCAACCACGCCGTAGAGGCCTGTCCCCCGGACAGCCAACCTGGACACGCTGTCCAAGGTGCAACCCCGACCATCCGATCGCGGGTACCGCACCACAAGACGGAACCTCGGTAAAGCCACTAGCGCTAGACTCACGACGCGAAGACCAACACACGCGCCACGGGAAAACAGCCGAAGGACTCAACGGTCAACACGACCAAAACCCGAAGGTCAAAGTCACAGAGACTGACAGTCTGTCACTTCGTACTCGACAGGAGTACCACCCACTAGAAGCACAGCCGATAGCGTCCCCTGACGTCTTACACCGCACCGCAGGTGAACCGTCTGACGTGGTAGGTCCTACCCGAGGTGCGAACACCGTACAAGTAACCACAAACAAGTGACTAGCTGGGGTCACGCCCGTCGACGTGCGTCCACTGTCCCCAACCACGTGTGCACACACAGACCACGCGTCCTAGGTCTGGCCCTCTGACTGGTTTTCCCCTGGCACTGGACTCTGATATGACGAGGGGCCCGACGGAAACCAGTCTAACCGTCCTCAGGGTAAGCCCGTACACCACTCCCTGGTGCGACTAGCACACGCGTACTAGTAGGCTACGACTAGTGGAGGGTCACTGAAGGAGTAGACTCTCAACGGAAAACAACGTCTGCATCCGACGACGTACGGGGACAACCCCGCGTACCGGCCCCGTCGCACGGTGACCACAGTCGGAGGAGAAACAGAACTCGCAGTCCACGGCCACGCACGCACCGTGTGCGAGAGTCGAGAAAACTCATGTGGCTCTAAGCCACTGGACTCTGGACAGTCCTCTAGACGCACTACACCCAACGGTCCTTGAGTCACAAGACTCGAGGTCAAGACCGTTGTACGCAACAGCACAAGGCCGTCAATCTAGTCCAATCTTTAGGTCTAAAATCACGGTAGCACGAGTACCGAGATAACTCACGAGTCGCCAAGACCACTCCCTCGGGAAGGGAACGCAAAGGACCAAGGCCACCCACACGGGCCACACGGAAAACACAGAAGCACGATTCCCAGGGCAGCACACAAGCCGCCACGACGATTTCCCCTCCTAGCGCAGGCGGGAAACCTCCAGCCCCAGGCCGGATAACTGGACTCGCAGTCCAAGGCCAAACACGTGGCCCACATGGGAATCGCCTTCCAAAGAAAACCCACGACATGCGGGGGAGACCCCACCGCACGCACACCGGTACACGGTAACTCGATCGAGCGTAACACGAAAGCCCGGAACACGTGGGGTCACCCGAACCCACCACACCATGACCGGAGACCAACACAACACAATCGGGACGTTAAAAGGTCACCTGGACCCTTAAGCTCGTGACACGCAAAATGAGGTAAGTGGGACAACCTCTGGACACCCAAAGACACGGTCATGGAACTCCACGGGGTGTCCGAGATACTCACGAGACCTAAAGTCAACCACTGGGTCACAACCGGGTCGACCGGGGGTCAAAACAGCGCAAACAGGAACCAGAACATGGTAGTGGTCACCTGGTGACCGCGACCAGATAGTGGTCGACCGGGGACCGCGACCAGATGGTAGCGGTCGACCGGAGACCGCGACCATGCTGTCACGGTCGCCTCACAACTGCGACCAGCCACGTTCAACCCCGATGGTAGCGGTCGCCCGAGGACCGCGACCAGGTGGTAGCGGTCATCCCCTGACCGCGACCAGACAAAAGCGGTCGATCGCACGTCCGCGACGCTCGAAGGCCTTCCGATTCAAACACAAAGGATGGAAGCGGTTCTCCCAGGACCGCGACCAGATGATAGCGGTTTCTGGTGGACCGCGACCATTTCGGAAAACCGGAAACGGCGGGAAAACACCCAAAAATCCACGCCACGCCCCAATCATCCACGGATGAAGGGGAAAACATAGGGGAAGCTCCCCAACAACCCCTAGCATGCATCTATGGCCTCGGATCGGCCTAAAACGCAACAAATCGCTAGATCGGGCGATCACTCCCCAAAACATGATTTTCCCCAAAACGCCCCAAACGACCCGCTCGGCTCACCACGGCCTACCAAACTCACGGGAATTGAAGCGCACGAGCTGGGGGTCCATCACCCTACCTCCACCGAAGATTACGCGCACCGTGGACGCTGATCCACGAAGAAAACGCCGTTGAAGCGTCGCCGTTCCACGAACTCACGGCCGAGCTTCCACGCGCCTCCACCGCCTCGATCCTCATCCATCCTCGCCCGCGCCTCGCCCGCACCGTCCCCGCCTCGCCCGCACTCCACCCCGTCGGCCGTCGGAGAGAGAGGGAGAGAGGAGAGAGCGTGAGAAGAGAGAGGGAGAGAAGAGAGAAATGAGAGGGGAGAGATAAAAAAGGGTTATATATAGGAAAATCCGAAAATTCGAAAAAATCCAGAAAAATAGAAAATCACACCCTCGCGATCCTCGGAACGCACCGAACGCAATGGTACCATACTCGCCTAGGTGAACGGCCCGGTTCACCCGCAACGAGGTTCCGAAGGGAAAGCCGAAACCCACGCCGAGAATCGGAAAACACACGCGGAAAAAGCCGCGGAACGCCTCTGGGCCTCCGAAATGACTCCGGATCGCGCCGATCCGAACACGAAAGATGTCCGAAACGAAATTTCAGACATAACAGAGTCGGACACTCCGAGAAACCAGATCCGAAACCCACAAAAAAGGATCCAAAAAATCCGGGGCATTACATCTCTAGCATTGAGACCAGGGGGAGGCATTGCTGAAGAGATTGATCGTGGGGTGCTGCGAGAGAGGATTCCACCGTTCGTGCCCGTGTGGATACTATTAGAGGCCGTGCACTTGCGTGGTTGATTATCGCCACGAGGGATTGTTTCCACTTCGCTGCGATATGAGTATCATAGAGGTAAAGATGGAACCTCTTAGTCGTAGATCTTCATCGGGAATCACACAAGAGTGATCAACTCGGTCGGGTTAAAATTTTAATTTTTAGTTTATGTTGTGTTCTTCTTGATCCCGACCTAGATCCTTACGAAAGGTACAAAGTAAGACTTGTGACTAAGGGTTTCACTCAAAAGCAATGCATTGACTATAATGAGACTTTATCTCCAGTTTCATCAGAAGACTCATTTAGAATAGTCATGTCATGTAGCTCATTATGATTTAGAGTTACATTAAATAGATGTGAGAACAATATTTTTGAATGGGGATATTGGGGAAGAGGTGTACATGGAACAACCTTTAGGATTTTCATCAGATAAGGATAGCCCTCTGGTCTGTAAATTAAATAAATCGATATATGGACTTAAACAAGTCTCCCGTTAGTGATACCTTAAGTTCAGTAAGGTAATTATGATCTTTACATTTGAGGAAAACATCATTGATAGATGTGTATATCTAAAAGTCAGTGGGAGTAAGTTCATAATATTGGTTTTATATGTGGATGACATTTTGCTCACTAGCAATGATTTAAGACTACTGCATGAAACCAAAAGAATTTTTTTTACAAACTTTGAGATGAAAGATATGGGTGAAGTCAATTATGTACTTGGCATTGAGATTCACTAGGATAGATCCAAAAACATATTTGGACTATCACAAAAGGCTTACACCTTTAAGGTGCTAGAGAGATTTGGGACACAAAATTGTTCTCTTAGACCTGCACCAATTGTAAAAGGAGACAAGTTCAGCATGGACCAATGTCTGAAGAATGAGATAGAACGAAAATAAATGAAGGGGATTCCTATAACGACCCAAGATCCGGATACCGGGAAGAGCCTGATACCACTCGAATCCTGGTCCGCTACCCACGAGCCGGGAGGGCTCGGAAGGGCTAAAAGGAGCGTTGAGGTACAAAGAAATAGGAAATAAAGTATGATAATTCAACAATTAACATAAACAAGTAAACAACTACAACAACAGAGTCCAGTCCAACAAAAGTACAGTCTAAGGCATGAAACATACCCAATATCGAGTGAACACTCGGCTTGAGTCGCCTGACTAGCTGGCAACTAAGAACCTCCGAACAGCACCCCCGAACCTCGAGGAAGAACCGCCACACCTGAAAAGCAGGGATGGGCCTCCAAACAAAGACTCAGTAGGGGTCCCGCGGAACCCCAACTGAAAATAACGGCGGTAGCAGAAAGGAAAGCAGTAACAACTACAACAGGAACATCGAACTGGTGGCCGGTCAAAACTCGACCCTACAGCTACTCGTACTGTACCAGAAAGACACGCCCCGATCTCACAGTCGGGGGACTACCGAATTAACGGGAGAACCTCTGGCTCCGCCGCTAGAAGAAATAATCACGACCTCGCAGTCGTGGACCTAACACCGTCTAGGGAAAACTCTCGATGACGCTCACCAAAAACCCTAGACCTCTACCTCAGGAACACTCCCGGAAACTGTCGAGGAAACCATGTCTCGCAGATGGGAAACAAAACCCGAAAACAGGAGAGTCACGTCTCACGTGACAAGAGTACCTACCCACCAGAAGCAAGGCCAGATGCGTCCACTGACGCCTTAGTACACAGCCTCAAGTCTCTCGATGTGACGCCCCAGGCGGAGACAAAGACACCGTACAAGTAACCACAGAACACAGAACAAGGATCTAGGCGGGGTCGTGCTCGTCAGCATGCGTCCAAAGTCTCCGACCACGTGTGCACACACAGACTAACTGCACTATGTTAGGTCCTCTAGCTGGTATTCCTCCCGGCCCGGACTTGAGCCGCCACAGTGGGAGGCCCTACGGCAACCAGCCTAAGGTCATCTTTCTCGAGTAAAGCCTCGCCACCACTCCCTGGTGGGACCACACGCGTGTCGGAAGGTGTGGATGCACTTTTCGTTAAATATATTATTTATTCATTTATTGGTTTATTCGATGGGTTTATTCGTTTATTAAGTGCGTGGGTGTGCCAATCACAAAGTGACGATTTATTCGGGCTTCATGGAAGCCCTAGGTGCGCTCAATCTCACTATAACGATTTATTCAGACGACTGTGTGGTTCGGGTCGAGACCAATACCCGCCGTACCATGAAGGTCACGATGTCATTTACATCCCCCATACGAGGGAAAACCCTTGATTAATTACCGGAATTAAGGGCCCTACAGCCTGAAGAGGTAATACTAATTGCATGAAATAAACGGACGCAAACGAGGCTAAAGCGCGACGCGAGCACGAATTAGGTTATTAATTAATCTAATGCCGTCGAGTCACTGTCGGACACCCATCGACCTCTCTTTAATATTCGGGTGATGACCCGGTATGGAAACGCAAAAAATAGGATTGCGGTGACGCGTCAATGTATGCCCCGCCGGAGGCATATTTAATGTTTGCCCCTCAAGGGGATGAGATCAGCTCTGCATGTGGATAAACCGACCTCCATGGAATGTTGGCCCGTTGCGTTGTTTAAGCAAAGACCACGACGGGGAGGATTCCATGGGTCTAGGCCCGCACCACAAGGCACTCTCAATCTCCTTTTTGTGGAGTCACGGGGAAAGGAGATGCCAAAGAAACTGCGAAGGTGGTACCTTACATGTTTTAAGTTTAACTTGCCTTAATTATGTTCGAGTCATTTTAATTCTATTATGGCGTGGATTTTACTTCAGTCATAACATGCCGGCAATTCCATTAATATATTCCACCATCTCCAATTTGTTAATGGTATTCAAGCACACGAGGGTAAGAACATGCATATGGTGGGGTTGAATGCATGGGACTGACCCTTGGTACGAGGCGGAGGTAGGTCCTCAAGCATAGGGGCAGCCATCAGTCGGGCGTGACGCGACCTTTCGCATGCCGCCATTTTATATACCATGGGATCGTGGCACGCAGACACACATGAAATGCGATGCAATAGTCAAATGCATGCAAAAATAAGTGTTCTTCTTCTTCTTCTTTTTATAGTGAAGTGCACAGGATAGAGTTACTTTATTAGTGAAATGCATGCAGGGAAGCCTCTTAGTTGACCAATTCCCTTTCCCTTCATTGTGTGATCTGCAATGTTCAGTTTAGTCCTTCGAGTCCTCCATAGTTCTCTTGCGTTAGTTGAAGCATTTTATCGTTATTTGTTCCATTTGTTTGTTGCTTAATTTTGTCTTTTAATGTGTTGTCATTCTTGGAAAAAATTCGGTAGCATCTCCCCTTGACCCGGATGCTAGGGGGGTGTAAGGGGAACACGCCCACAAGGAGTGGCGTGACCCAACAACTCGAGGTGCGTGCCAGGGCAGCAACACCTTTAAGAAAGCTTCGAAAAAATCCAAGAAGTCAGCGAGCAGGAAAACACAGAGTTGAAACAGGTTATAGGTGCACCGGGTAAGGGTTGGCTAAGGCGCGTCGGACAGGAAGGGCTAGCAGGTGTACCGAGCAGGAGACCAGGTAGAGTGGGCCGGACAGGGACATGCTGAAGATGTGCCGGATTGGGCGGGCTAGAAGGTGTACCGGGCTGGAGTAGCTAGGAGTGTGCCGGGCGGCAAGCTGGCCGAGAGCACCGGGCAAGGGGGCTGATGGTGTATCGGGCAACGGGTTGGCCGAGCGCGCCGGATAAGAACATTGGAAGCGCACCGGGCAAGGGCAGGCGAAGGTTGTGCTGGGTGGAGGCCGGTTGAGGGTGCACCGGGTGGGGAGAGGTGAAGGCGTGCCGGGGCGGAGAGGTTGGAGTGCACCGGCCCAAAAAGGGCTGAAGGGTGCACCGGGTCAGGGCGGACCAGCATTAGGATGGGGAATCAAGCCGTGGATGCATCAGGCTAAGGTGTATTGGAGTGTTGAGGAGAGGAATGGTGTTGGACCGGGGCTGGCCGGGGGTCGCCGGATTGGAAGCAAGTGGGAGGACCACCAGATAGCAAGGTCGAGATGGCCACTGGACATGGATCATATGTTCCCGTGGATGAAGGCCCTAAGGCGAGGCCAAGCTCAGCTAAGGGAAAGGAGTTGGGACAAGAGTGACAACGGGAGGTAGACGGAGGGAAAACACAGACACAAAACACAAACACATCTCAAAACTCTTCTTTCATTCCTTGCAAAAAGGTAGATACAGAAGCTGATACATAGAGTCAAAGAAACATCAGAAAAGGGAGGAAGATAAAGGATGATGCAGTGGAGGGGGGAAAAGACGGAGCACTGGCTCCTCCCCTCCTAACACTCACTCCCACTCCTCACTCACCCTTCTCCTTCTCCTCTCTACTCACTCTTCACTCTCTTCTTCTTCCTCTTCTCTCCACACACGCGGTGGTCAGAGTAGCAGGGAGCCCGAGAGATTGGAGCCTCCTCTCTCCTTTGGGTGCGGCCGTGCTCTCACCGAAGAAGCTCTCCTTGCTATAGAAGGTCCTCTCTCTTCGGCCGTCTTCTTCTGTCTCTCTCTTCGTAGTGGTTCTCTCCGTGGTCGTTGTGTTCGTCGTTGTGAGGGGAGTATTTATACCTCCAGGCATGTTGACGGGGCCTCATGATGAAGCTTCTGTCCGAGGTTGACCTTGGTTCCATCCTCGTCAGGTCGAAGCCTGCGTGCTCTAATCAGAGGATGACACCATGGCAGGGCACTAGCTGGCTCCGAGGTGGTTGAGCTACGCGCCGAGGGTCACCCGCAATGACCGCAGTATTTGTGGCCGGTTGTACCTGTCAAAACGCTGTAACACCTTACCGGGTGAAGAAGGAAGTAGACTGCATCGGGTGGAAGGGTTGCAAGCCCCGCCGGGTGATGAACGGGGTGGACTGCACCGTTGGGGGGCTTAAGAGGTGTACCGCTGGGGGGCTTAAGAGTGTGCCACTGGAGGGGCTTTGAGGGTGTGCCGTTAGAGGCACTTACAAGGGTGTGCCACTGGAGGCACTTCAAAGTGTGCCGTTGGGGGGCCTTTGAGGGTGTGCCGCTAGAGGCACTTGCAGGGGTGTGCCGTTGGAGGCACTTCAAAGTATGCCGCTAGGGGGTTCAGGGCGTACCGTTTGGGGCCGGATGAACCCATTACTGGCAACGGTTGCAGCCTGTTGATCTCTCTTCAGGAACTCAGGGATTGTGAGCCTCCTGGGGTGATTCTTCTTTGCCGTTGGGACTCCGATGATTGCTTCACGATAGCGTACAGGTTCAGGGAGTTATTTCTTGCTTCCTCGCAAGGGCAGTAGCATTCTTCGGAGTCTGGGTGTCCCATCTCTTCGGGGGCTTCTTCATTCAGTTCCGTCGTTGATGCGAGATTGGGCGGGATATATGGACGTGCGATTTTACACGTCCACAAATGCCCCCCACCCACGTGCGGCGCAGGCAAAGGATGAGACAAGTGGTGCTCGTGGGTGCACTTGCCCTCAGGGGTTATGTTCGAGGCTTCGACGTCCAAGGAAGACGACGCTCTCGACTCGGCCTTGTTGTCCAGGCTCGCGTGCATAGACATGAATGCTCGTCGGCATACAAGAGTGTGTGGATGGAACGTTCTCGTACATTACATATACATATTGTATTTATATATATATTCTTCTCTTCTTTTTCTTTTTCTTTTTTTCCCTTCTTCTTTTTCTTCTCTTCTTTTTTTGTCTTTTTTATCTTTCCATTTTATAACGGGCTGTGGCCCTTATAAATGGGACGGGGCGGCTTGGGTCGAACCACCTTCCCCCCTCATTTCAAAACTTCTCCCTTCTCTCATTCCCTCTTTCGGGGGACGCATCGCCTCCCCCTCCTTCTTCTCTTCCGTTCACCACCGACCACTGCCGCCGTCGTCGGGGTGAGGAGGCTGCCGTGGGGGAGCCCCCCTCCTTCTCTTCCTCTTCTTCCCATTCTCCCTCTCGTTCTTCCTCTTCCTCTTTCTTTCGCTCGGAGGACGACGGAGCCCTAGGGTCCCTTCTCTTCTTCTCCTCTCCCCCCCCTTCGCCTCCTTCTTCTCTGGGTGCGGTGGGGTGGCCGTGCACCGCCGGTGCAGCCGTGTGAAGGCCCCATGGGGCCGTTGGTCGAGAGGGGCACCGGGTATGCTGGGCAAAGGCCCCTTAGGCTACACCGGACGAAGACACTGGGGGCGTGCTAGGCACAGGCGCCAGGGGCGTGCCGGGCGAGGGCGCTGGAGCACGCCGGGCGAGGTCATTGGAGTGCGCCGGGTGAGGGCTTTGAAGTGCGCCAGGTGAGGGCACTGTAGTGTGCCGGTGGAGGGCACTAGAGTGTGCCAGTGGAGGGGCGCTGAAGGGGTACCGGGTGAGGGCACAAGCAGGGTGTGTCGGGTGAAGGCACCCGAGCGCGTGCCGGGTGTAGGGCTTTTGGCGTGTGCCAGGGAAGAACTCAGGGAGGCGTGTCGGGTAGAGGGCAAGGCGGGTGCGCCGGGTGAGGCCCCCTCGGGAGTGTGCCGGTGAAGAAGAGGCTAGCTTGAACGGAATGAAGGAGCATCCGGTGTTGCCTTCTGTGCACACCGTGATTTTTGTTGGGGCCGTCACTCCTTGTGGACGAGCACCCGTGTCTTCCCTTTACGCCCCCGACGTAGGGGAGACTATGCCGAAATTTTGTCAAAATTTATCGACTTTTGTTCACTTCACTCCAGTGTGGCCTCTTCTAGTCTTCTTCCCTTTTTTCTTTTGCTTGTGGTTTGTTCTGACTTTGATTCGTTTGCACCTCGCAGATAGATGGCTGCCCCAAGTAGTTCCTCCGTCTCAGCCACTACCAGTGCCGGAGCTGCTCCCTCACTAACTGTTCCCGCAGTCACGTGGCTCAACGTTGAGGACCTTCACCGTGAACATGCTGAGGTGGCTTCACTGGCCGAGTCATCAGACTCTGAAACCAACACTATGGAGTTCAGCCGTGTTGCCCTGACTGACAGCGATTTTACATTTGATCGGGCTGGCGACTACCGGAGGGACCATCCTAAGGACATGCACCTTCTTTACTTTTTGAAGCACCTCCACTACTGGGACAGGAGGGACTTCAGAGCTGTGCAAGGTGCTGAATGCGCAATCTTACAATCCCGGGACAGTCTGCTGTACAGCGTTCACCGGAGTGTTCCTATATATTTGGTGGGGGAGCCGAGAGAATGGAAGCCCGTGCTGGGGCTGAAGGAGCTGCTGCCTGTAGAAGAGAAACTGGTACGGGCCCCTGATTTTACTTTGGCCCATTGGGGTAATGCTGCCGGGCGGGTTCAAAAAGAGCAACACCGCTTCGATATGTTCTTGGCCCCGTTGAAGTGGGGGTACACGGAAGAGCCTTTCATCTTGGATTGTCTGGCCATCCGCTTCAAACATGAGCTCGCCTTGGGCTGGTTTGCGGAGCTTAAGGTCCAAGATGCGCACATCTTTAGAGAAGGGGCGGTGGAGTTCAACGAGTATGTGTTGTTCAACTATGCTCCCCTGCTTATTTGGGCCAGCACCTATCACAGCGTCTACGCTTCCCGGTACAGCTATCCAATCTCCAAGGGCCTCTGCTGTGGGATGATTGATGTGAGACCTGATGAATGTTTTTAAGGAAATTGGTGGGCATATACTCAATTTCACTTCTTTGAGGGTTTAGAATGTAAAAAGGGGTTAAAAATAAAAAAAAATATGTTAACTTTTTTAACCCATCGATCTCTCCCCCTCTCTCTTACTTTCCCAAATCCCCCTCCCCCTTTTTCCCTTTCACCGTGACGCAGGGACGCGAGCGCAGGGAGACCCCGCGACGGCCCCCCCTCTCGCCCCCTTCCTCTTCTGCCATTGCGGCGACCGCGGCGGTCGGCGACGGGGCCTAAAGGTGGAGGCGCGGCGGCTCTCTTCCCCCCTGCTCCGCGAACGACGGCGCCGGCACCTTCACCGGCCACGATCCCGGCGTGAAGGGCTAGCAGAGGCATTCACCCGGGTCGAACATCAGCTTGGAGAGGTGATCGGGAGAGACGGACCGCGATGTCCCTCGGCTTGTTCGCGGCTGGATCGGACATTTCAGCACGTTTAAGGTAGGGGGATCGTAGCCCTAACCCGTTAAACTGCCCTAAAAGCATGCCCATCGTCGTTATGTTTTAACAGCATGCCCATCGTCTTTATGTTTTCAAAACATGCCCATCGTCTTTATGTTTTCAAAGCATGCCCATCGTTGCTGGGTTCATAGGCAATAAATTATTATATTAAGATGATGGTTTGGCAGAAAATAGGTTAAAAATGGTTTGGTAGGAAACAGGTTAAAGTGATGACTCCCGTCGATTTGAGTCGACCGGGAGGGGATCCGATTATGATCCCGGTGGATCCGATTCTCCGGTATAGCCAAAATCCGGGGTAACTCAGGGTCTGCATGCTGAGCCTCTGTCACCTGACGACGGATAGCGGGCGTGACAGTCAGACTCGCAAGCACTGCTAACCCTGGCTCCTGGGGAATCTTGAGCCTGAACGAAACTTCGGGCACTTGTTCCCAGAGCCTCCACTTCCTCAACATCAAGGCACTAACCGCGACCTTCCTACTCAAAGCATCGGCGACGCCATTCATCCTGCCTGGCTGATAAGACAGGGTGAAGTCATAATCCTTCATAAACTCCATCCAACGCCTCTGCCTGAGGTTAAGGTCCCTCTACGTGAACACATACCTCAAACTCTGATGGTCAGTGAACACCTCGAACTTCTCACCGTACAGATAATGCCTCCAGATCTTCAGCGCGAAGATCACAACCGCCAACTCTAGGTCATGGGTAGGGTAGTTCTCCTCATGGGACTTCAGCTGCCGAGATGCATAAGCCACCACTCTACCATGCTGCATCAACACAACACCCAATCCGACCCCGGAAGCATTTGTACACACCACAAAACCTCCCGATCCAGAAGATAAAACCAACACCAGAGCCGAGGTAAGCAATCTCTTCAGTTCTCTGAAACTCTGCTCACACTTCTCAGACCAGACAAAAGGCACATCATTCTGCGTAAGTCTAGTCATCGGGGCCGCAAAAATTCTGAATAAACCGTCGATAATATCCCGCAAGCCCCAAGAAACTCCGGATCTCCGTCACAGACCTCAGCCTCAGCCACTGTATTACTGCCTCGACCTTGGCGGGGTCCATAAAAATACCATCACCAGAAATCATATGCCCTAAAAAGTGCACCTCACGAAGCCAGATCTCGCACTTACTGAGCTTCGCATACAACTGGTGATCTCGCAACGTCTGCAATACCATATCTAAATGGTACGCGTGCTCCTCGGCAGACCGCAAATAGACAAGGATGTCGTCCATAAATATGACCACGAACTGGTCCAGATACGGATGAAACACCCTCTGCATCAAGTCCATGAAGGCTGCGGGGGCATTGGTGAGCCCGAACGGCATCACCAAGAACTCATAATGCCCGTACCTCGTACTGAACACAGTCTTCTCCACATCGGACTCGTGAATCCTCAGCTGATAGTAAACGGACCGCAAATCAATCCGCGAGAACACTCGCACAGACTGAAGCTGGTCGAACAAATCATCAATCCGCGACAACGGATACTTATTCTTAATGGTCACCTCATTCAGCTACCGGTAGTCGATGCACAACCTCAAGCTACCGTCCTTCTTCTTCACGAACAACACGGGCGCACCCCAAGGGAAAAATCTAAGACGAATATACCCCTTGGCTAGCAGCTCCTGCAACTACGCCCTCAACTCCCTCAACTCAGCGGGGGCCATACGATATGGAGCCTTCGCCAAAGGTCCTATACCAGGCACAACATCGATAACGAAATCGATCTCCCGCTGGGGAGGCAATCCAGGTAAGTCCTCCGAAAAAATATCAGGAAACTCGCACACCACCGGGATGTCCTCGACATCCGACTCCATCCGGTCTGCCACAACCACAGAGGCGAGAAAACCCTGACAACCCGCCTCAAGCAAACGGCGAGCTCGAATCGCGGAACTAAGAAAGCGGGAAGAGGAAGACCTGATACCTTGGAAATAGAAGGTGGGTCCGTGAAGTCGTCGGAAATAAACCCTCTTCGAGCCGCAATCCACCAACGCATGATGTGCCTCGAGCCAACCCATGCCCAAAATCACATCAAAGTCATGAAACGGCAACGCATAGAGCATAGCCGACAAACTCCACCCTTCCACCCACACAGGAACCTCATCGAAGCAATACGGAGTGATCATAAAATCACCCGAAGGCAACTCCACTGCCAAATCACAGGACAACTGGGTCACCGGCTCCTCAATATTCAGCACGAAATCCTCTGAAATAAATAAATGAGACGCGCCAGAATCGAATAAAACTCGAGCCGCACAACCCAAATTCTGAACGGTACCTTCCACGAGCTGCGACGCCACTGCCTCTGCCGTGGTCATGTGTGTGATCTGGCCTCAAGCTCTCTACCTGCCTCCCACACTAGCTGACCTGGGTAGCGGCGGATACTGTCCCTGCTGCTGCTGCTACTGCCTCTGCTACGGGGGAACATGATGCTGCTGAGGAAACTGCTGCTGCTGCTGCCTCTGAGGATAGTCACGTGCCATATACCCTGGCTGGTCACACCGGAAACAAACTATCGACGCTGTGCACTGCCTGCCTGGATGGAACTCGCTACACTGTGGACACGGTCCTCGCGATCCACCCACTGATCCCTGATGTTGAAATGGGACCGGCTGCTGTACACTGCCCGATGATGCCTGCCTCTAATCCTTGGGCTTCTTCTTACCGAATCCCTTCTTGAAAAACTTGTTGACCTTAGAGCCAAAAGACACAAATCCTGTCGCCGACGCTGCCGGTGCCGGTGCTCCTGAACCACCCGACGCATGCTGGAAGGAACCCGGCTGCTGGGAAGCCGACATCTGGCTGCGACCCGACAAGGACTGCCCCTGGCTAATCGGTCCCCGAGTCCTCTGCATATCCATCTCCAAAGAAGCCGCAACACAAGACGCCGTCTCTAGATCAGTGGCCACATTCGCGATCAAATGGTGCCTCAGCTCTTGCCTCAAGTCCTGTACGAACTGTGCGGTCTTCACCCTCTCATGCTCCATGATATGAGGTGCATACCGACCCAGCTCAACGAATCGGGCCCTGTACTGCAACACGGACATGTCGCCCTGAACCAGCTCTAAAAACTCACGCATCCGTTGCGTAGCAATATACTTTGGACAGTAGGTACGCTCGAAAGTACTGACAAAGTCACTCCACGCAATCTGCTCAAGTGGACGAAGCTGGAAAGACGTCTTCCACTCGGAAGACCACCACTCCCGAGCCGTACCCTGCAACTGGTTGTAGGCCAACATCACTCTGTCCTCCGCAGTACACCGCATGGAATTGAACACCCGCTCCATCTCGTCGAGCCAACTCCGAGCCATATTAGGGTCTGACTGACCGCTGTAGTAAGGTGGATGAAACTATATGAAATCCCTCACTGCTCAGCCTGGCCCACCCCTGGTCGATGAGCCCTCACCAGCCTCTCCGCCGAACTGCTGCGACATAAGCTGGAACATGCCACAGAAGAAATCCTCGGCCCCCGGAAACCTCACAGCATCCGCTGCCCCAGTGGCCGTAGGTGGCACTCTACTATGCTCCTACTGCTCTTGCTGAACCTCCTGTTGGATCTCCTGACCTCCAACAGACTGCCCATGCCGAGAGCGAGTGCCTCGCCTCGACGCCATGCTCGCTCCTGAAGCAAAAGACAAGAAACACGGAAACAACGAGGTTAAGCAAAACACACGATGCCCAATGCCAGCGTCACCTGTAACGACCCGAGAATTCGATTACCGGGAAGGCCCGATAATCCGAGACTCGAACCGCCGCCCACGAGCCGGGAGGGCTCGGAAGGGCTAAAAGGAGTGTGGAGGCACAAAGAAATAGGAAATAAAGTAGGACAATTCAACAAATAACAGAAATAAATAAACAACTACAGCTACAACAGAGTCCAGTCCAACAGAAAGTACAGTCCAAGGTAGTAAAACGTACCACGTGCCAAGTGAACACTCGGCCCGGTAAGCTGGCAACTGAGAACCTCCGCTCCGCACCCTCGAACCTCGAGGAAGAACCGCTACACCTGAAAAGCAGGGAATGAGTCTCCAGAACAGAGACTCAGCAGGGATCCCGCGGAACCCCAACCGGAAACAACGGCGGTAGCGGAAAGGAGAGCTACAACTACAGCAGGAACAACAAACCGGTGGCCGGTCAAAAACTCGGCACTACAGCTACTCCTACTGCCAGAAGGCAGACCTCGATCACGCAGTCGAAGCTACCGAACCACGCTAGTACCACCTATCGAAGTAAAAACACACGGTAACTACGCCGTAGAGGCCTGTCCCTCGGACAGCCAACCTGGACACGCTGTCCAAGGTGCAACCCCGACCATCCGATCGCGGGTACCGCACAACAAGACCTAACCTCGGTAAAGCCACTAGCACTAATCTCATGACGCGAAAACCAACACATGCGTCACGGCGAGACAACCGAACTCAACAGTCAACACGACCGAGAACCCGAAGGTCAAAGTCACGAAAACTGACAGTCTGTCACTCCGTACTCGACAGGAGTACCACCCACTAGAAGCACAGCCGGTAGCGTCCCCTGACGTCTTACACCACACCGCAGGTGAACCGCCTGACGTGGTAGGTCCTACCCGAGGCGCGAACACCGTACAAGTAACCACAAACAAGTGACTAGCTGGGGTCACGCCCGTCGACGTGCGTCCACTGTCCCCAACCACGTGTGCACACACAGACCACGCGTCCTAGGTCTGGCCCTCTGACCGGTTTTCCCCTGGCACTGGACTCTGATTTGACGAGGGGCCCGATGGTAACCAGTCTAAAACCGTCCTCAGGGTAAGCCCGTACACCACTCCCTGGTGCGACCAGCACACGCGTACTGATAGGCTATGACTAGTGGAGGGTCACAAAGGAGTAGACTCTTAAGTCAACGGAAAACAACGTCCGAATCCGACAACGTACGGGGACCACCCCACGTACCGGCCCCGTCGCACGGTGACCACATTCGGAGAAGAAACGGGACTCACAGTCCACGGCCACGCACGCACCGTGCGCTAGAGTCGAGAAAACTCAAGTGGCACTAAGCCACTGGACTCTGGACAGTCCTCCAGACGCACTACATCCAACGGTCCTTGAGTCACAAGACTCGGGGTCAAGACCATTGTACGCAACAGCACAAGGCCGTCAATCTAGTCCAATCTCTAGGTCTAAAACCACGGTAGCACAAGTACCGAGGCAACTCACGAGTCGCCAAGACCACTCCCTCGGGAAGGGAACGCAAGGGACCAAGGCCACCCACACGGGCCACACGGAAAACACAGAAGCACGATTCCCAGGGTAGCACACAAGCCACCACGACGATTTCTCATCTTGTAGCAAGCGGGAAACCTCCAGCCCCAGGTCGGATAACTAGACTCGGAGTCCAAGGCCAAGCACATGGCCCACATGGGAATTGCCTTCCAAAGAAAACCCACGACATGCGGGGGAGACCCCACCGCACACACACCGATACACTGTGACTCGATCATGCGTAACACGAAAGCCCGGAACACGTGAGGTCACCCAGACCCACCACACCTACGGGCACGCTAATCGGGGAAACACGGTCCCTCCCTGTAGACACGCCAAAATTGACGCTTTGTTGATTAAAATTCATGTCACTATGTTGACGCCCCAAAGTGAACTTCAATATTTCCATAATATTAAGTTTTTCTATTTTTGTGGGTTTTTCGTTGCATTTTGTTGCATTTTTGTGTTTCACGACCTGAAGTAGGGCGCGTTTTAAATAACGACCTTATCAAGGGCGTTTTCAAAGAAGGGACGACCATATGTCAGGGCGTCAATTCCTGGAATTATCTCTTTTCTAAAAATAAAATGAAATAAAATGAATTTTGTGAGTAACGTCCTTCCACATGGCGTATTTCTAAGAAACGTTTTTCTTTCAGGCGTCTTTAACATTTTTCAAATGAAGAAGGGTTTTATTACCAAAATTATATTCAGGAAGAAACGCCCGTGTCTGGGTCGTGTTTTATGAAACGCCTTATGTGTAGGTCGTCAATTCTTGAATTGACGCCCTATTGAAGGGCGTGTTTCACCTTCAGAGCCCTGCCATGTTCTGTCTTTCCTTCGCAGAGTCCTGCCTCGTTTGGTGTTATTGCTCGATTGGGCTCTTGCTCCTGATAACCATTGCCATGGGTATCTCCTGCCCATGTTTATCATCCGATCTAAACTTATTTAAGGGACTCATGGTCGATCCTTTGAAAGGTTACCTACCTACCCACCCACACCCAGATTACGAAGCTTACTCTTACGAGTTTACATAGCTCTTCTTCCTATTGCTTTCTGCTTCCTCGTCTTCCTCCTGTCAACAGCTGTTTCCTCTTGGTTGCCCCTCTACTGTCATCAAGGGACAGCAGGGTGCTCTTTGGGTTTGATTTGTTTTGTGCGTTTTTTATCACATCTCCATCCTGTTCATCATCATCATCATATCGTTGGCACCGATATTTTGTTTGCACTTACATACTTTTCATATATCTCCCTTCCCTTAGTTCTCTCTAGGGGTTTTAAAAAAAACCAAAAAAAGAAGGTGCGCATGTGTTGCTCTTTTCATCATTATATGTTTTATTTGGGCTGATACTACTGCACTTTGGCTGATCCTTCTTTGCTTTATTTTTTTGTTGTCTTTCTTGCAAGGTAATCAAAAAGAAAAAACCCTTCTCATCGGCCGGCCGATTGAAGAAGGAGGAAGGAACTTCACATCATCCCGCGTTCCCATCTTCACCAGGTATTCGCGATCCCTTTTTATTGTTATTGAGGTAACCCCTCTGGCGATCACACCTCCGTTTTTGCACCGCGTGCAAGTCTTTCTCACCCTCATTTAATCTTTATTTTCATCATGATTCTTGCTCCACGTAAGTGAAGTGAAATTATTATATTTTTACGTTTATTTTGTGTGTGTGGGGATTTATGCACATCCACAAATTGGCGATCACGGTGGGACTTCCACTGTTTTCCTTTTTTTGATTACCATCTCCATTGGCACCCTCGCGTGCCCTTTCCCCTTGGCACCCTCGCGTGCCCTTTCCCCTTTGGCACCCACGTGTGCCCTTTCCCCTTGGTACCCTCGGTACTCTTTCCTTTGTGCCCCTCGGGCACCCTCAACCGTGCGCACTGCACACTCCGGGATCAGCCAGTTAGTGTTTGCATATCTCCCAGAAGTAACGCCTTCCACGAGGGCGCTTTTTGATTTAACGCCCTTCACAGGGATGTGTTTTATTTGATTAACACCTCTTTGCAGGGCGTCTTTTGCATATCTCCTGTTTCGTTTGCTGCTTTGTTACATTATCTGAGGATTCACGCCCACCCCAGGGCGTGTTATTTATTCTTAGCGCCTGTCGTCAGGGCGCGTTATTCATTTCTCCTGCTTTATTCATATCTTGTTGCACTGTCTGAGAATTCACGCCCCCCGACAGGGCGTGTTATTGATTATTAACGCCTTTAATCAGGGCGTGTTCGTTTGATTTGACGCCCTCCTGTGGAGGCGTCCTTTCCTGATAACACCTGACTCCAGGGCGTGGTTTTTCTTCTTTCTGTGAGCCCCTCACAGAGATTCACGACAGCCACGCTACCGTTTCCTGTTTGGTAGCGACCCCTCCTAGGTCGTGTTTTTCCTCCTGCTTTGAGTAACGGCCTGTTCCAGGTCGTGTCTTTCCTGAGTTTTCACAGAAACTGCTTACTGGCTTATTTGTGATTCGTTGTTTGGCATATTGATCTGTCTTGATATATTGCTGTGATCTGCATTGATTTCATTATACTTGTGGGTTTTTTGGTTGAGAGACCTCCTCTCTCTACACTAGGATTCCACACACCTTTCTTGGAATCGGGACGACCCTCCATTGAGCATTCCGTCTCTTTGGACAGGAGATCCCTTTTCCAAGACCTCCATAAGTCCCCGCACCCGTGGATTCCCTCACGGACGCCGGGCTGGTTGTACCCTCGAAGTACCCGGAGTTTAGAGATCCTATGCGTTGGTGAAGAGAGAGAAAAAAACCTAGTTGACCCGGAGGTCACACTTGGATCGAACTAGGTTTCATTTGGCAAAAGGAGTGAACTATTCACAAATAATCCACTTTAATCTCAAAACATCAAACATTAAAACCTTCCGTTCTTTCCAACATTGTTTGCATATACTTGGTTGGGTTGACTTGATTGAATTGTTTTGGTTAAGTGCTTTTGTGGAAATTCCTTCATTAAACATCCTCTCTCTTAAGTATGAAACTCCGTTCAGGTAAAATCATCAACATGTCAGGCAACGGGTACTCCTATGATGATGAGAATGAGAACATATTTGGTCAATATGGGGACCCTCTCCAGGATTCCGTTTATTATGAGGGAAACTACCTCCCTCCTCACCCCCATTACTCACAAGTTCATGTTGTTGATACCACTACTCATGAGGCGGACCCCTCGTCTCAAGTTCCATCTTCCAATACTTCGGGGAACCCTTCCCCACCCATCAACGTCACAGATTTAATCCAAGCTCTCTCTCAATTGGATGACTCCCAGCGGCAAGCCATTCAGGCCGCTTTGAAGGGGAAGTCGGTTCCTTCTTCTTCTTCTAATCCCCCTCCGGCCATGAGCGGCCACCAGATTATTAATGACCAGGCGGTCTTGCATCCACCCCCCTCTCGTCCGCAAACGCCTACTGCGGTCATGCCGGCTCAGCAGGCGAGCTATTCAGCGGTTAGGCATCAATCTTCCCAGCCTCCTCGGATTCTACGAACGCCTATACCGCATTCCTTTGTTCAGAATCAGGCCCCGGTCGAGCCCGATACCAACACTCTTTTGTTCCAGAAGTTGGCCAGCATGGAGGAGCAGCTCAAGAAAGTCACAGCTACTAAGAATGCTCCGAAAATTTCTCTTCCCACATTGCCAGTTTTCCACTTGCCACCTTCCGAAATGCCGAATTTTCGGCGATATAATGGAACTGGCAACCCGTTCATTCATTTAAAGGATTTCAGATATGAGACTTCTTTCTGGCAGGACAATAAGGCCTCCCTGGCCTACTTATTCAGGAGATCTCTTGAGGGGCCAGCCCTCGAATGGTTTTATTCTTTGGAGCCAGCTGATGCCGGTGATTTTGATGTTATCCAGAGGAAATTCTTGTAAAAGTACAGAGACCGGGTGGGACCTTCCCTTTCTGTTACAGATTTAGTTGCCGAGAAAATGAAGCCCGAGGAGGATTTCATCATATTTGCTGATAGGTGGCGGTCTATGGCCGAGAAATTGAAAGACACATTGTCGGAACATGAGCAAGTAAAGATGATTATTTCTAATGCAACTCCTCAATTCCGGCATATTTTGGCCATGAATCGGCTGACAACTATGGAAGAGCTCTATGAAAGAGCTCGTTATATACAAACACAAATGAAGGACTCGCCCATCATGGGCATGTTTGAGCCGAAGTCTCGGCTATTTAAGAAGAGTACAAATGTCAACAGCGGGCCCACAACTGAGGGCACTGTCACAAATGAGCAAGTCGGTGTAGTTGGCAACCCCCATCATCAAGCTAACCCACGTCCACCACCGCCTCCACGACAGAACCCTCATTTTAATCCTACTCCACAACCCCAATTCGCACCTTAACGCTCTTTTGCTCCACTGCAAAACCAAGCCCCCCGCATAGACCCTCCAGCTCCACCACAATACCATCAAGTGCCCCCACCTGCCAACTACGGCCAACAACAACGGAGACCACCACTTGGCCCCAAAAGGGACCACTATCCTCCACTCCCTGAAAGTCTCCCCGATATTTTTAATGCCCTGATGGCCGCCAACTTGCTCGCCTTGCCAAGGGAAAGAACCGTGTGGCCCGCTAATGTTGACACATCCCGTTATTGTGCTTTTCATCGCGGCCCTGGTCACAACCTTGATCGTTGCTTCCATTTTAGAGATTACATCTACGATCTAAATGACCAGGGTGACATTAATTGGGATGAGATGAGGCAGTTCATCGCCGCCATGAAGGAAAGAAGGGCTTCTCGGCAATAGCAAAATCAACAACTCCAGCAACCCGCTCTACAACAAGTTCAACCACAGCAAGCTCCAGCACCCCAGCAGGATATGGGAATTGTCCGTAATCCATTGCCGGAGCACGCCCCTAATCAGCATGTGAACCCTATCACGTCCCTCTACGAAGTACAGAGAGGACAGGGATGGCACGAAGAAAACGCCTCTGTCGGGGCATTTCACCATAATCCCAATCAAAATCAACCTCCGCGCCTTTTGCACACCCGCCCTTCTTCTTCTATTCTCCAATCGGGACGTCCTCCTCTACGCCCCGTCAACCCCTCTACCTCCTCCAGTTCTACGGCCTTGCCGGTGCGCCCTCTCCTTACTCATTTACCACCTCCACAACCTACCGCACCACCTTCCACCACCAACTCTATACTTCCGCCATCCAGGCCACTCCTACTTCGCTCGCCGCCAGCACCCGCTACACCCTCTACCACTCCTACACCGGCAAGGGTTCCTCCGCCATCAGTTCAACCACCTTTTGTGCCACGATCTCTCCTCATTCCACCACCTGCCAATGCTCCTCGCATTCGGGTATCCCTCTCTTCTCCCACGCCTCCTGCGGGGGCGCCTTCGTCAAATACTCCTCCTACGCCTCCCGCGGGGACATCTATGTTAAACGCCACTACCATGCCTCCTACGGGGGCATCCCTTTCATTGAACTCCCCTTTGATATCCCCTAGCAGGGTTTCTGCTACCAACATTCCTTCTTCTTCTTCTAACCCTCCTCCTATTCCTGCCCCGACAGAGGCGCGTCAAGGCGTAGCGCCGCTCCGCAGTGGACGGATATTCCACCGTATTTTTCCACAGAGAGAGATAGAGCCCGTGCAGGTGCCGCAAGAGCAAGAACGAGAACAAGGGTCTGCACCAGACACTGAATATGATTTATTAAAGCACTTGGACCGCACTCCAGCCAGAATATCTATTCTAGAATTGATCAAACGGTCCACCACTCATCAGCTGGCTCTAAAGGAATATCTGCAGAAGGTCATGGTCAACGAAGACATTCCGATCGAGCAAATAGTCACAGTTTTGACACCTGCTAGCAGTCAGCCGGCAATCACCTTTCATGAGCATGAGCTAGCACCTCTTCCGGCAAGAAAATATGCTCTGTGTATCACAGTCGACATCAACAAGGTGGCTGTCAAGCAGTGTTTGGTGGATATTGGGGCATCCATCAATGTTTTGCCACCGAGTACTTTAAAGTTGTGCGGCATTCTTGAAAGTCAAATTCGGCCGTCCACTATAACGATCACTGCCTATGATAACACAAAAAAGCCTCCTCTAGGCATGATCACTTTGAAAGTAAGTTTGGGTCCAGCTTCCATAACAGCAGATTTTCACATCTTGGACATGGATCCAACATTTAATGGCATTCTTGGCTGCCCGTATATCCATCAGCTTGATGCGGTGCCCTCTACAAATCACCAGTGTCTCAAATTCCCACACAAGGGCCGTATTATCAAGGTGACCAGTATGCCAATCTTGCCAGAAGAAGATATTCATGCAGCTTCATCAGTTCCTTCTATTTGGCCTGCTAACAAGCCACTCATGTCTGTGTTGGACGTCCCCCGTCCACGGCCAATGCCATCTGAACCTGTTACCACGGTTGCTATGACACCCCTGCCTTCTAAGGGGAAGAAGAAAAAGAACATGATTAACACCCCTGGTTGGAACATTCTGTTGAAAATGGGGTATCAAGACGGCAAAGGCCTGGGTGCCAATTGTCAGGGCAGGATCAGGCCCATTAAGCCGCAGAAACTGCTTGTACGAGGCGGCTTAGGCTATAAAGGGCCCAGCAAAAATAAAGAAGAGCCATGGGCATTTATGACTTCTACTTTGAAGACTGATCGCCAGCCACTCTCCTGGACACTGAAAACACATTTTGTTACTGGTGGCGTTCACAATAATGAGCAGACTACCGTAATTACTTCATTGCTGGACTATCAAGACGTTCACGCCAGACAGTTTGCTTGTCACATTGCCCCATTGGCTACCTACAAGGCCCTGGAGTCTTTAAGGCCGAATAAAAGAAGGAAAATGGGCGATCCAGAATGTGACTGGTACAGGTGGTTCGACATGAATGACATTACTATTTCTTTAAGCCGCTTGTTCATGCCGACAGATCCGGAATGGCCGCCGCTCATACAAGAACTGATTGAAATACCGGCCGCAATCACAGACAAGAGACAGTTGCTAAGTGACTACACAGATACTGGGGAGCCAGATGTCCCCTTTGAAGAAGGTTTTACCGTGGATAGGCTGTGGGCCGGCCTCTTTTCCCTCACTTCTGTGCATCCGTCTTTACTGGCTTCTTTATATTCCCGTTGGTTTGGTCACGTGCCGCGACCACCACCGATTACCATCAACTTGTCTCCCGATTCAATTCAGATTTCCCTCCCGATTTCTCCCTCGCTCCTCGAGCAATTTTCTAAAATCTCCATCTCGCCCCCGCGTGGGCCATCACTGATTAAAGCTTTCTCTGATCTTTCAATTTCCACTCTCCCTGCTATTCTCCCTTCACATTGCTTCCTACTTGAAAAAGAAAATAAAAATAAAGGAAAAGATAAAAATGAAAAAAAAACGCCAAAATTCCAACATTCCAATCCTCCATTTCTGTTGAGGAGACCTCCTATTTTTCTCCCGAGTGCGTCCCGACCCAGGGGCCGCTCTTCCAAGATTCCTTGGTAAGTCTCTTCTCCCCCTCTGGTGAGGGGCCCTCCTCTGTACCACCTCCTGTATCCGCCTTTTCACTTCCCTCCCTTCCTCTTTCTGATCAAGCTAGTTGCTCCTCCTCTTCTTCTGCTAACACTAAAATTCATGGGGTAGATTCACATAAGAAGGCCAAGGGTAAGCAGATTCCTCGCAGATTCTTGTTGGAATTGGCTATCAGATGCCAAGCTTGTTTAGCAATCCCTGAGTTTGTGGAAGATCCAATTATCCTGCCAGAGTTAGGTTTTGAAGATGCTATTGCTTCTTACGAGGGTTTGGGCGTTTATGAAATTATGAATGATGAAGACCCTATTGAAGAGGGGGATGAAAGTTATGAAGAACATGAGGACGAGGCTGATGCTTTTGCTAGTGGCGTGAGAAGATTCGACGAACCATCAGCCTCGGTAGAAGAACCTACCAAAGAAATTAATCTGGGTACCGAGAAAGACCCTAGGATTGTCCTCATTAGCAAGAATTTGCCGCCCTCCGAGGAGGAGGCGCTCATTTTTAGTTCTTCAAGAATATAAGGACACGTTTGCTTGGAGTTGTGAGGATATGCCGGGATTAGACCCTGCGCTCGTTGAACATCGTCTTACACTTAAGCCAGGGTCTGTCCCGGTCAAACAACGGTTGAGGCGTTTCCACCCTAATATGGCTTTGAAAATGAAGGAAGAGGTCGACAAACTCCATAAGGCTAGATTTGTTAGAGTTGTCCTCTATCCCAATTGGGTGGCTAACATTGTCCCGGTTATGAAGAAAGATGGAAAAGTTCGGATTTGCATAGACTTCCGGGACCTCAACCGGGCGTGTCCTAAAGATGATTTCCCCCTCCCTCATATTGATGTTCTAATTGATAACACGACAGGATTTGAGACTCTTTCTTTTATGGATGGCTTTTCAGGCTATAATCAGATTCGCTTAGCTGAAGAAAGATCAAGAGAAAACATCATTCACTACACCATGGGGTACATATTGCTATGTGGTCATGCCCTTTGGACTTAAGAATGCTGGAGCCACCTACCAGAGGGCTATGATGGTGATTTTTCATGACATGATTCATATTTATATCGAGGTGTATGTGGATGATCTGGTTGTAAAATCAAGGACAAGGATTGAGCATCCTGGGGTTCTGGCCAAGGTTTTGCAGAGATCACGAGAATATCAATTGAAAATGAACCCCAAGAAGTGCGTATTTGGCGTTTCTTCAGGGAAATTGCTTGGTTTCATTGTTAGCAAGAGGGGAATTGAAGTTGATCCCAACAAGGCAAAGGCCATCAGAGATATGCCTCCTCCCAAGAATTTGAAGGAAGTTCGAGGATTAATCGGGAGGTTGCAATTTATTCGCCGCTTCGTCTCTCAGCACTCACAGAGATGTAGGCCGTTCTACGAGCTTACTAAGCCGGGAGTCAAGTTTAATTGGGATGACAAATGTCAGGCAGCCTTTGACGGATTGAAGGATTATTTGGCCAATCCTCCTGTCCTGAGGCCGCCAATTCCAGGCAAACCACTTGTTCTTTATGTTTCTGTCCTGGATGACTCTGTAGGTGCTGTCTTAGCTCAAGTGGATGAAGAAGGTAAAGAGAGGGCATCATACTACTTGTCTAAGCTTCTTAACCCATGTGAGCAGAGGTACTCAACCATGGAGAAGACTTGTGCAGCTTTGGTTTGGGTAGTTCAGAAGTTAAAACACTATTTCCTAGCTCACGAGGTTCATCTCATTGCACGTATGAATCCAATTAAATTCCTCCTTGAAAAATCTGTCCTCACTGATCGATTGGCACGCTGGCAAAGCTTCCTTTCTCAATTTGATATCGCTTACATTCAGCAAAAAGCTATCAAGGGTTATGCCATCGCCGAACATCTTGCTCATCACCCTCTCCCCCGATTTGATCCTGTCAACTCAGAGTTTCCAGATGAAGAATTAATGTCCATTAATCAACCCCACGATCCTATGTGGACGTTACATTTTGATGGAGCTCTTAATTCTCAAGGAAGAGGGATCGGCATGGTTCTTTTAACACCTGAAGGGGTCACCATTCCATTTGCTGCTCGGCTCACTTTCCCCGTCACCAACAATATAGCCGAGTATGAAGCTCTTTTGGCCGGTCTTCAAACCGCTCATCGATATGGTGTCACCCATTTGAGGATTGTGGGTGACAGTCAGCTCATTCTGCGCCAGGTGCTTCTCAAGTGCCGCACCATCAATCCTAAACTCAAGCCCTACCAGGAGCTCGCTTCAGCTTATGCCAAACTCTTCACCAAATTAATCTTTGTTCATGTCCCCCGTAGTCAGAACATCTTGGCTGACGCTCTCGCCTCTTTGGCTTCCGCTTTAGTTTTCCCTCCTGAGCGTGATTTTCATGTCCCTCTGATTCATCAGCGTGACACTCCAGCTATTAAGGATCGTGCTTTCCTTGATATTAGGGATCAGGTGCTCGAGAAGGTCAAGCTAAAGGAATCTCTTAAAGGAAAAGAGGTCCTGCTTCTGGACTGGGAAGAAGATTTAGCTGACGAAGAGAAGCCTTGGTATTATGAGATTGCCAGGTATTGCAATGATCAGTCCTATCCTGAGGAAGCCACTGCAGAAGAGAAGAAAGCAATTAGAAGAGTGGCTCAACGTTATGTTTTGGTTGGAGGTGTGCTCTACAGAAGAGGGCTCACCGGTGTTTTGTTAAGATGCCTCGATGATGATGAATCATGGAAAGTTGTGGAAGAGGCACATTCTGGAGTGTGTGGTGGTCATGTGAACAGCCAGATGCTAGCTAAGAAGATCCTTAGACTAGGTTTCTATTGGCCAACTCTAGAAGAGGATTGTTCTATCTATGTTCGAAGGTGTGTTAAGTGTCAACTGCACGCCGATAAGATTCATTCTCCTGCTTCTTCACTCCACCCTACGTCCTCCCCATGACCTTTTTTCATGTGGGCTTTTGATATCATTGGACCTCTTGGTGATTCGAACCTCCTGACCAAGCAAAAGTCGTTCATCCTCACGGCAACGGAGTACTTCACCAAGTGGGCGGAAGCGGAAGCTTACGTGGAAATTAAAGCGTCAACCATCTGCAAATTTATCATGAAGAACATCATCACGAGGTTCGGCATCCCGAGCACCATCGTCACCGACAATAGACCTCAATTTATCTCTCAAGAAATCAAGGATCTCTGCAACAGGCATAACATTGCATTGCATCATTCTTCTCCCTATTACCCGCAGGGCAATGGCCAAGCAGAGGCAACTAATAAAACTTTGATAAAAATTGTTAAGAAGACGTGTGAGGCTAATAAATTTTCGGACTGGCCAGACAAGCTGGTTGAAGCTCTTTGGGCCTATCGCACTTCCATTCGCACACCCACTGGGCAAACCTCTTTCGCCCTCACTTATGGAATGGAGGCAGTAGTCCCTTATGAGATTCTCGTTCCCTCTCTACGAGTACAATTGGATAAGGAATGTTCTATTGATGAACGTCGTGATTCACTCCTTGCCCAGTTGGAACTCCTAGATGAGAAGCGTCTGGTCACCGCTGAGCATGCGCGCGTTTATCAAAACAGGCTCTCACGTTTTTATCAAAAGAAAGTAATTGAGAGAAAATTTAAAATCGGTGAGATGGTAATCAAAAGAATTTTCTTAAAGCCGGGTGGCCCCCGCTCAAAACTCCAACCTAATTGGGAAGGACCGTTTATCATAAAAGATGTTTATCCTGGCAATGCTTATAAGCTGGTTAATGCTGAAGGGGAGGAGTTAACTCACCCTTGGAATGGTTTGTATCTTAAGAAATACTACCCTTGATTCAAAAATTCAAATTCAAAAAAAAAATATATATATATAAAACCAAAAGTAACCAAATATATATATATATATATATATGAAAATTTCTTCAAAAATCAAAAAGAGATCAAAATTGGTGCTATGGCACACGAAGGATCAAGGTCCGAAATGTCAAAATTCAGAATTCATTCATCAGTCTTGCTAAATTAAGAAGGAGGTTGACTCCCGCACACACTACACGCTTTATTCTTGAACTCAAGCAGTGCAAAATCTGACGGAAAGTCAAAAACCTGACTAAAAGTGAAAGACAATACTCGTTCTTTTCTTCTTCGGCCCATAAGGGAGGAAGGGAGACCTCGAGGCAGAGGCGCCAAGCCTATCCGCCGCCCTAGTAGGTGGAAGTCAGGGCCCAAAAGGGAGCAAATGCCACAAAAGCCCAAGTACAATTAGGTTTATTTTCATCAATGCAAATCAATTCCAAAGTGAAAGTCAAGTTATGAAAAGAAAAGCATGTCAAGAGGGCAAAGTCCCCGCAAGGAAAACCTTGGGCGTATGCGTGCAATATAACAAGGGCATAAAGGCAATAGGTTTCCCTACGCCAAAGACCGAACCCCAACAGGCATAGGGCAGGGGAGGTAACTTTGCCTTGAGCATCTCAGAATCCCTTATGGGCTTCCCTTATATCTTCTTCCATCATTTCTATGTGGTAAAGTCACGAGCTAACAGGATGGTCAAGACGGACTCAAGAAATTGCACTGTGCGAAATCTCGAATACAAGTCAACTATAAGCACGTCAACTCCCTTTTAATTACCCAAGAAAGGTTAATGAACTTTAGATGGTGACCATGTAGGACCCATGGTCTTGATAGCCTTGACAACCTCTTTTGCGGAATAATTCAACTCACGCCTTCGGTTAAGGCACTTTTTATGGAATTAACGTCCTAGCTTAGGTCGTCTTATTCAGAATAACGCCTGTAACAAGGTCGTGTCTTTTTCAACAAAATCAAATCCCTTTAGAATTAACGCCGTCTAATATAGGCGTCTTTATTCAAATAACGCCTTACTCTGAGGCGCGTTTTCAAATAAAATCACAAAAAAAATATACAAAAAATGCATTTCTTCACATGCTTGCATTCTTTCGCATGGGCATCTTTTATTTATGGTTTGCATATGTGTGCTTCGCATGATGCATCTCCTGCTATTAGCTATTTCATTTTGCCTTATCTTGATTAAAGGCTTGGCCCCTTGACCCGTCATTAAGGTCAGAATATTGCCACCCCTTGCTCATTGGGCAAGGGGCCGAGTCGAACAGATGAATTAACCTGTTTTATTCAAGTGAAAACCGCAGCTGCAGATACATGGCAAAAGTAAAGTAAACACGAAGAACGTGGAAAGAAGAAAGTACACAAACACAAGCCCACAACCACACAAAGTGCTCAGGTAACTAAAGAAAATCTCGATCTCATATATATATATCTCATGGCTATCATGTACAGGTGTGAGGGTGAAGGAGTACAAGTAAATCTCTCAGCTCTCGCCTCCACCCTCCTCTCTCCTACTCTCAACCTCCTCCTCGCCGTCCCGAGCTGGTGCTGGTGGAGGAGGCATGGGCCCCCGTGAAGAAGCCGGAACCCGAACGTGTCCCCCTACCTCGCTCCTCTCTCGGAGGGAAGAGCCCGCCACAAAGGTGGAGCTGGTGAAGGAGTACCCCGCGGCCCGTGCTCGCTCACGTCCTCGCTAGAGACGCTCCTCGGACACTCGCAGCCGCTCCTGGGAAAGGATCAACTGGGTCCTCGAATCCGCCAGCTCTCGCTCCCGTGCTGCCACCTGCTCCTGGTACCGGGCACGCTCCGCCTGCTGAAGCTCAAGGAACCGGGCACGCTTCGTCTGGTACTCCTCCCGCTCACGAACACGCTCCTCGCGCTCCCGGGCACGCTCCCGTCTCTCCAGCTCAAGCGCCACGCGCAACTCGGCCACGTCCTGAGGAAGCTCCTCTCGTCGCCTCAAGGCCCTCTCAAGCTCTGAGATCCGCTGATCACGGATCGCCAACTCGGTACGTACTGACTGAAGCTGAGCCGTCTGCAAACAGGTAAACAAGTCATCAAACCCACGATCAATGCAATAATTCAATAATCTAGCAATTTAAGCAATGCATGATTGAACCACTCACCTGTGAGCTCGTCGCGCGGAAGCCCTCATCAACGCAGGTAAGAGCGGCTCGAAGCTCCTCAGTCTATAAAAATGATTTCCATCAGTGCACAGTTATATACGATCAATATTTAAATGATTGTGTTTTGGAATTTACCCGTGAAGCGAGGTCGCGCTCTGCTGCCTCGGCTCGTGCTACCGCTCCCGCCAGCTGCTCCGCCAGTGCAGTCACCTCTGCACTAGGCCCTCTCGAGCTGGATGCCTCCCCCGGGTCTCTCCTCGCTGCTCCCTGCTGGGCACGCTGCATTCATTAAGATCGTCAGTGGCTAATCATCAATAATTCAACTAAAAATATATTCATTTGCATATAGAAATAATTTAGACACTCACCAGGGTCTCTAGGTCTGCCCGTGTGACAGCTAGCTGGTCCTCCAGGCTGTGTAAGTGGGCCTGGGCATCTATCGCCGCTATGTCCCGCGCATCCTGCATTCATCACATATTAGTCACATGATAATCACATAAGCATTTGCATTTAATTCAGAAATAAGAGCATTCATACATATCCCTAAGACCCTCATCTGGGGTCGGCCGGCGTATACCTCCCAGTAACGCCGGAGGTACTCAGAGCTGTCAGTCGCGCGGGAGGTGACTCTGATCCCGCCACGCTGCCAGTCGGCATGCTGCTCCTCGAATCGTACCCTTCAGTCGGTCACCTTTGTACGACCTCGAGTCTTCTTCCCGATGCCCCGCGGCTCGCCTACCTCTATCCACTCTTGGTGGAGGCCCAGCGTCCTCATCACCAACCTAAGCCGTAACGGCTCGATCTCGCTCAAGCAGTGAACCCAAAGCTCACGCCCAAAGCGAGGTCGGCCCGCTACGACCCAAGGCTGGCCCTCGTCTGTCATCCCCTCGTATGGTCTCCACTGCACCTGCATTCATAAACATACATATCATCATTTCATCATCATCATAGATTCAAAATAAAAAGCAAAAGAAAAATGCATGACATTCATACATACCAACGAGGGAGGGAAGTCGCGGAGCTCTCTCCGTAGAACCCACAACTCGTAGCCGAGTGGGGCGCCGAAGACGACCGGCACCCAGCGCTGTGCTAGAGGGAAAGCTCCCTCACTCCCAGGCCGTGGGTCAGCGCGCCCCATCGGCATGTAGAGGTGACTCCAAACCTGCATTCATGCATTGCATTAGTTAGGCGTTCACACGCATATCATAAAAGAAAAAGAATGAAAAATGCATACCTGAAGAAAAGGTGAGAAGCCACTGACGGTCGTCTCTCGTCCTGTCCCTGTGGACAGGTCCGCCATCATATGTGCCAGTAGAGCCGCTCCCCAGGCGTAGCTGCCAACTGCCTCCAGGTCCTCGAGTATCCCTAGAAATCGGCAGTTGATGACGTCGCCCTTTGTCCCGAGTAACAGCCTCCCCAGTAGCAGTAGCAAGAACCTCCTCAAGTCTAGGTCAGCTCTCTCCCTGTCGGCTGGGTCCTGGCAGTACACTGCCCTAGCCCCGGATATCAGCCTCTGTGAAAACTGCTCTAGGGTCTCTCCTGACCTGTGCCTAGCGTTCCCTAAACCCATCACTGTGGTGAGGTCGGTGCGAAGATCGTCCTGCACTCGCTGGGTGTCTCATAACCATCTCTAGCCTAGCAATCTCTGGGCATGCTCAGTGTAGTCTGGGTAGGTAATCCCACTCATAGCCTCTCCATCTACCCTCAACCCTGTAATCCTCGCCACGTCCTCCAGGGTAGGAATCATGTGTCCCCAGGGCATCGGGAATGCCCGGCTAGTCCTATCCCACCTCTCCCGTAGAACCTGAATGAGTGGTAGGTCTGGCCTAACTGGCTCTATGCTGAGAAAGGCCCCGAACCCCATCGCGTCTACCCTCTCTCTCTGGAACTCGGGGAGACCGTAGTAAGCCGCCCGGACCATGACCCATGAGATGCGCGTCCTCATCAGCCCCTGCATGCATAAAATAAAAATTTTTGACTTAATTGTTGTGAATATTCATGCTTATTTCATTCTGATTACCTCAGGTTGAATGTTGATGTTGTTGGAATTAACGATCTTCCTCATGTCGTTTTTCGTTGAAGTAGCGCCCTTAAGTGGGGCGTGGTTCTGTTTGGGTTTCTGGTTAACGACCTACCCTAGGTCGTTTTTCATCTTGAAACGCCTCTGTGACAGGCGTGTGTTTTGTGGTTAATTTCTATAATCCTAAAGGTTTTATTAAGTCACGCCCTTGGGTGGGGCGTTTTTCAATTTGGGTTCGTTAATTGATCAAATAATTAATGAATGGGCGACCGCTGGTTTGGTCGTCTATTTTGAATTGACGCCCTGGTGTGGGGCGTGGTTTCCAGTTTTTCAGAAAATGGAATAAAAATAACAGCATGCGATAATTAATTGCATAATATGTAAATTTAATTGGGCGACATGCTTTAGGGCGTGTTCTCATGGGGTTATTTGTTTTTCATGAAAATAATATAATTTAACGCCCTTGGGTTGGGCGTGTATTTTGAGATCGCGACGCCCCTGAGGGCGTCTTCTTTCTGGGTTGCAGGGTTTATACCCGAGGGCGATGGAAAATCAGGGAAAATGAAAGAAAAATAAATAAAAAAATGGGAATCGGGTTTGAGGCTTACCTTCTTGTGCTTCTGATTTTGTGGTCGAGGCCTTGGCTGCCGTGGCCGCCGCAGTTGGCCGGCACGGGGGAGGATCGCCGCCGCGGGCGGTGGTTCTTCACCGTCTTCATCTCCTTCTTCCCCGCGTTCTTCCTCGCCGCCTTCTTCCTCTTCACCCTCACCGTCTTCTTCTCCTTCACCTTCGTCATGGGCTTCTTGGTCTCCTCCGGCCTCGTCGCCGGCCTCCGCCATTGGAGTTTCATCTTCAACCGCCACGATGGCCCCCTCCTCACCGTGGGCATCGTCGCCCAGATCAACTACCTCGGGAGCGGCCACCCTCTGCCGTTTGACTGAACCGCCTCTGGCCATGGTTAGGGCTAAGGATAGAGAGAGAGAGATAGGGAAAAGGAGAGAGGGGCTTCGGTTCGGTTAGGGTTGCAGAGGATGAGAGAGGGCAAATGGGACGGAGGAAGAAGAAGAAAGGGGGAAAGCCCTTTTAGCATTCGAAAAGAAGAGACGCCCTGAGAAGAGGCGTTTTTTGTGGAAGTCACGGCTAAGACATGGGCGTGTTTTTAAGGTAGGCGACGTTGCTCAAGGCGTCAATTTTCTTTGAACGGGGAATGGTAACCGTCGTCAGACGCATTCAATGAGCGTTGATTGATTTGAGAGGAGTAATTATTACGGTTTTTACTCACGCCTGAGCTAGAGGCGTTACATGATTGAAACGTGACTTTCCTGAGGGCGTTACTTTTGAAATTTCAACGAATATATTTTGGGAATTTGAATCGGTTAACGCCCTGTTCTAAGTCGTTATCTAAGTAACGCCTACCTGTGAAGGCGTCAAATGTGTGAACAGGAATATTGGAAGCGACCTGTGCTGAAGGCGTCTTTTATGAATTCACGCCTTTCCTTGAGGCGTTATTCGCAACAGAACGACAGGTTATTTGAGGATTTGATCTGAAGCACAGCAATAAGGCTCAATCAGAAAACAATCACTTTTATTATTTTGAAAAGAACATTGCGATGCTTAATGAGCCACCTTGGGCCTAAGTTTTCTCAAAGCTGTTACATATGATTTCCACTGATCTTTGTCTTCCTCCAAGCTCTCCACAGGTTGTTGAAGTTTGTTGATCTTCCATAAAGCTTGGATTGTAATAGCCTCTTCTCCATCTTCATTGCTGCCTAAGGCTCTTGATCTGATTGGAGGGAGATGAGAGATGTCTTCTAAGTGTTGCCTTGGAAGTCCAATTTGAGGAAGACACCGGTGTGAGTTGTACAAAACGAAGTCCGAAGCGTCGATGAGACGAAGGTCCGTACCGGTGGAGAATCGTGCATGAAGTTCCTGCATCTTGAGTACACCCGGGGCACAAGTAAAGAGGTTCTTTGGCATTACCTTTAGGTGCTCTCTCCATTCCACTCTCTTTTTGATTTGAGGAATCCGGTTCGTCACCCTATTGCTTATTCCTAATGAGCCGGTGATATACGAGAGTGGACTCTTTGAGAAAATTCTTGAGGGTTGTTGGGCCTCACCACATGGATCGAATTTGAAATGTAGATCAACCCAACTTGAGAGTGCTAGCATGCACCCGTAGATGGGCCTTCCCATGGCCGCCGAAGTAAGCCCGTTATAGAGATATGCTAGGATCGCCGGTCCAACTCTTTCTTCTTCCCATAAGCTCACCACTGCGCTCAATTGGGACTCCTCTAGAAAGTCCTCCGTGGATGGGAATAGGAGTGCTCCTGCTAAGCACACCACGAAGGCTTTGGTCGTTCTTTCTATCTCCTCTTCCTCTTTAGCTTGATCCGCTCTCTTGTACACCCATGAGGCGAGCTTCAAGAGGTTGATTCCTTTAGTGACCTTGATTTGGTTCACTATGTTTGGGCTAGGTATCAATGAGGTTAGCAATTCATGGGAGGAGATTGGCCTTGGCATGATAGCCATCTTTTCTTCTTCTTCTTGTTTCATCCTTTTTAAGCCTAAGATCAACTCTAATTCTTCCAATAGGATGGTGGCTTCAAAAGTGAAAAAGAGAAAGGTATGAGTGGAAGGGTGCCATATCTCAATCAATGCTCCTATGGCAGCCCAATCTAAGTGGATTTGATCGTAATGCTTGGCATGGGTTATTAACCCTAGAAGATGCCATTTTGCTACATGCACCCTCATATCCGAAGAGAATTTGGAAAGAATCAGTGGCAACCAGTTTACTTTGGTGAATCTTCGGGCTCCAGGAACATTTGGATATTCCTGAGAACAGAACAACGAAAAAAACAACAGAGGAATATATATATTGAGAAGGATGGATATGCTGAGGATTGCTTAAGGGACGAAAGCAACAGTTAGCTTACCTGGTTTAGTGCTATTCGGCTGCAGATGTGCCCATTGATCTCAGTCAATCTGGAAGTGGAACCTTCGACCTTTTGATAGCTCTGTCCATCGCCGCTGCAGGAAGAGTTTGAGCAGCAGTTGCAGAACCTACAAGCAGAAGCAGAAGAACAGAAGAGTTCCGAAGGGCTTGGGTTGATTGATTCTTGAGGAAAGCCTGCCTTTTATAGAAGCTTGAGCCCTATTCTTGTTTGGAGTTGCAGAGATTGATTAGCATCAGGACTGTGTTTTGCTTTCGAGCCGGAAACGGAAGCGTTGGATTTATTCACGCCTTTTGTTAGGGCGTCAATTTTTGAATTGACGACCTTGCAGGGGTCGTTTTTTGTGTAACGCCCTTTAGTAGGTCGTTTACTCTTTGGCCTCTCGATGGATTTCACGCCTTTGTGAGAGGCGTGTTTTGTGTTTTGACGACCATATGTTAAGGCGCGTTTTCATGATTTGACGCCGTCTGGTGAAGGCGTGTTTTTATGAGCACATAACTTTGGATATTCATGTGTGTTAATGAACTTAAGTGCTAATTATTTCGTTGAATTATTTTTTTAATTGAGCACTTATGATCATATCATGATTTATATGGAGAATTGTGTTTGATTATTTGGAATTTCGAAAACTGATGAATTTTAAAAGTGCAGAAGTTTGCAGGATCCAAGGCGCTTGGGTTACTCATGGAGATAACGTCGCACTTGTCATCTTGTATTTGTCATTTTGTAAGCATTGTTACTATATGATATCTACATTAGCATATCAAGGACCTTGTGGTTCTGATGAACCTGGAATTTGAGTTCCCCTACATCAAAAAACAGTGATAATTCCAGGAGAGTCTTGATCACACGGATAGGCCGTTGAGTCGTTCAAGGTTTGGGACGATGGTTCCTCTTTCTGAGTTGATGCGCGGACAAACGAGCTTCGGCTTAGTGTTAGCTCAGAAATTTGGTTTCTTGACCAGATCTAGATGGCTTAGCAATATTATCCTTGATTATTTTCTATTTTTAGTTTGTTTTTATTTTTATTTTTTTATTTTTTTTATTTTTTTTCTTTTAGCCCAGCATGCATCATGTAGGATTTTGAGCTTTCATGTTGAAAATTTTCATATTATGGTAATAATGAAGGTCACTCGCTCTTTATTGAATTGACATGAGATATTCCATTCCAAATCAAGTACTTCATTCTATCTGAAGCCGCTCAGGCTAACTCCTTGAAAATGTCCTTTGTTGGATCTCCATCCCAATTCTCTTTATTTTTCTGCGAAAACTACCTTGGTTGTAGCACGTCCACATTGGCTGGTAACCGCTCTCCAATGGTCTTTCCCTATCGTGCCCGCGCGCACACCCCTTTTGCCTTACATTTTTTTTACTTGTTTAGTTTAATCTCCTTTATCCAACAAGTTGATGCTTCCTTGGAATTATTTCAGAGTTGCTTCATTCAGAATCTTGGAAAGATTTCCAGTGCTCATTGTCTGAGGCGTGTCACATCACACCTTGGCATCTACTTATCAGTTCGTTCCGCTTCATTTCCGCACGTGGCACTTCACTCTATTTCCGTCTCACTCCCTTGCAAAGCAGACGCCAAGGCGGGGCAGCTGTAGACACGCCAAAATTGACGCTTTGTTGATTAAAATTCATGTCACTATGTTGACGCCCCAAAGTGAACTTCAATATTTCCATAATATTAAGTTTTTCTATTTTTGTGGGTTTTTCATTGCATTTTGTTACATTTTTTTGTTTCACGACCTGAAGTAGGGCGCGTTTTAAATAACGACCTTATCAAGGGCGTTTTCAAAGAAGGGACGACCATATGTCAGGGCGTCAATTCCTGGAATTATCTCTTTTCCAAAAATAAAATGAAATAAAATGAATTTTGTGAGTAACGTCCTTCCACAGGGCGTATTTCTAAGAAACGTCTTTTTTTCAGGCGTCTTTAACATTTTTCAAATGAAGAAGGGTTTTATTACCAAAATTATATTCAGGAAGAAACGCCCGTGTCTGGGTCGTGTTTTATGAAACGCCGTATGTGTAGGTCGTCAATTCTTGAATTGACGCCCTATTGAAGGGCGTGTTTCACCTTCAGAGCCCTGCCATGTTCTGTCTTTCCTCCGCAGAGTCCTGCCTCGTTTTGTGTTATTGCTCGATTGGGCTCTTGCTCCTGATAACCATTGCCATGGTTATCTCCTGCCCATGTTTATCATCCGATCTAAACTTATTTAAGGGACTCATGGTCGATCCTTTGAAAGGTTACCTACCTACCCACCCACACCCAGATTACGAAGCTTACTCTTACGAGTTTACAGAGCTCTTCTTCCTATTACTTTCTGCTTCCTCGTCTTCCTCCTGTCAACAGCTGTTTCCTCTTGGTTGCCCCTCTACTGTCATCAAGGGACAGCAGGGTGCTCTTTGGGTTTGATTTGTTTTGTGCGTTTTTTATCACATCTCCATCCTGTTCATCATCATCATCATATCGTTGGCACCGATATTTTGTCTGCACTTACATACTTTTCATATATCTCCCTTCCCTTAGTTCTCTCTAGGGGTTTTAAAAAAAAACAAAAAAAGAAGGTGCGCATGTGTTGCTCTTTTCATCATTATATGTTTTATTTGGGCTGATACTACTGCACTTTGGCTGATCCTTCTTTGCTTTATTTTTTTGTTGTCTTTCTTGCAAGGTAATCAAAAAGAAAAAACCCTTCTCATCGGCCGGCCGATTGAAGAAGGAGGAAGGAACTTCACATCATCCCGCGTTCCCATCTTCACCAGGTATTCGCGATCCCTTTTTATTGTTATTGAGGTAACCCCTCTGGCGATCACACCTCCATTTTTGCACCGCGTGCAAGTCTTTCTCCCCCTCATTTAATCTTTATTTTCATCATGATTCTTGCTCCACGTGAGTGAAGTGAAATTATTATATTTTTACGTTTATTTTTTGTGTGTGGGGATTTATGCACATCCACACTCCCGACACCCTAAAAACACAGACACAGAACCCATGGGGTGTCCGGGATACTCACAAGGCCGGAGGTCGACCACTGGGTCACAATCGAGTCAACCGGAGACCAATACAACATAATCGGGACGCTAAAAGGTCACCCGGACCCTTAAGCTCACGACACGTAAAACGAGGTAAATGGGACAACGTCTGGACACCAAAAGACACGGTCACGGAACTCCACGGGGTGTCCGAGACACTCACGAGACCTAAAGTCAACCACTGGGTTACAACCGGGTCGACCGGAGGTCAAAACAACGCAAACAGGAACCAGAACATGGTAGTGGTCACCTGGTGACCGCGACCAGATGGTAGCGGTCGACCGGCGACCGCGACCATGCTGTCACGGTCATCTCACGACCGCGACCAGCCACGCGCAAGCCTGATGGTTGCGGTCGCCCAAGGACTGCGACCAAATAGTAGCGGTCATCCCATGACCGCGACTAGACCGAAGCGGTCTATCGCACGACCGCGACGTTCGAAGGCCTTTCCGACCCAAACACAAGGGTGAAAGCGGTTCTCCCAAGACCGCGACCAGATTGTAGCGGTTTCTGGTGGACCGCGATCACTTCGGAAAATCGAGAACGGCGGGAAAACCCCAAGAATCCACGCCACGCCCCCAAACATCCACGGATGAGGGGGAAAACATAGGGGAAGCCCCCAAATAACCCCTAGCATGCATCTACGGCCTCGGATCGGCCAGAAACGCAATGAAACGGGAGATCGGCCCACAAGCCCTAAAACATGGATTTTGCCCAAATCACCCCGTTTGGCCCGCTCGGCTCACCGTAGCCTACGAAACTTGCGGGAAAGGAAGTGCACGAGCTGGGGGTCCATCACCCTACCTCCACCGAAGATTTCATGCACCGTGGACGCCGATCCATGAAGAAAACACCGTTGAAGCCTCGCCGCTCCACGAACTCACGGCTGAGCTTCACCGCGCCCTCGAGCCTCGATCCTCGACCCATCCTCGCCGTCCTCCTCGCCCGCATCGCCCCGCCTCGCCCCCGCCTCTGTCCGTCGGCCGCCGGAGAGGAGAGAGTGAGAGGAGAGAGTGGGAGAAGAGAGAGAGGGTGAGAGTGAGAAATGAGAGGAAGAGAAAGGGTGGGGGGGTATATATAGGAAAATCTGGAAAATCAAAAAAATCCCGAAAAATAGAAAATCACACCCTCGCGATCCTCGTAACGCACCGATCGCAACGGTACCACACTCCCCTAGGTGAACGGCCCGGTTCACCCGCAACGAGGTTCCGAAGGGAAAGCCGAAACCCAAGCCGGGAATCGGAAAACACACGCGGAAAAAGCTACGGAACGCCTCCGGGCCTCCGAAACGACTCCGGATCGTGCCGAACCGAACACGAAAGATGTCCGAAACGAAATTTTGATCACAACGGAGTCAGACGCTTCGAGAAACCAGATCCGGGACCCACGAACGAGGATCCGAAAAACCCGGGGCATTACAGCCCTCCCCCCTTAAAGGAATTTCGTCCTCGAAATTCAGGACCAAGCACGAAGGCACAGGGGAAGAACACTGAATGAACTGACAACGCTGTCAGAGCCCCAGCACAACAAATCTCGGTTCTCAAGAAAACACCAGACCTGAGGGACACAGCCAGTATTACAATCACAAGCAACACCTCGCTCCTCGCGCCGAGCACACTGGCCAACAGAGCAGGCATATACCAAAGGGCACAGTCCGGCATCACCTCAGACAACGCGAGAACCAACATGGCACTACAGCCACAATCTTGCTCATCGAGGAATCACAACCCTCGACACGAGCAACAACTACCGATTCATCCAATGGTCGGCAGGCAAATCGCACATCAGCTTCGCAGCCAGGTGACAGGTCGCACGCCCTCTCAAGAGAACAACCAACATAGAGCCTCCACCAGCTCAAGCAGTCCTCTCAACAGACCGCAACCAGAACATCGGCTCAGCACCAAGAAACACCTCACACATGGCAAGCCGAAAGCCGGACATAACACTGTGCCAACTCTTGACAGAAGACAAACTTCGACAAAGCCCAGGTCCCATCCGGAAAGGCACATCACAGAAACGACCACCAAAGGTCTCGCTGGCACACGGCTCTCGCCACGCTCGAGCCCCAACAACCAGCATCTTCTGTCTGTGAAAAGACCATCCACTGGTCACCAACTGCTCGTCAACGGGAAACCTCCGCTTGCTCAGCTTCTTCCTTCTTTCCTGGTCCTCGAACGGGTCCAAAGGAAACATTCCAAACCTCGGCAAGCCATCCGTCGACTCACACACAGACTGATGCCGCATCTCGAGCAGCACTCCTCTCGGACACCGCATCCGAGCTCGAACATGGCTCCAACTCGACCCTCTCGGGGAGCACGACGAAACCAAATGATGGATCCTGGTGTCTTCAGTCATCACCTCACTAGACTCAGACTTACAGGGGAACCATCCCACGCTGGTCACCAAACCAGGGATAACCATTGCGACACCAACGTCCTATCAAGGACCATCCTCCGACGCCCATCTCACAAAAGGCCTCCGCCCACAAGCGTCACTCATCCATCTGGTCTCATCAAATCCTTCGATCAATCCAAGTGGACACCCGCCAATCCTGATTCCGCCCTTACCACAGAGCCACGGGACACCACCTGAACAGTGCTCACGGGTCCCTAAGCAATAAACATCTAACCGTCACAATCCGACAAGACCGTAGAACCAACAGACACTGCTGTGGTCGGTCACACGGTTAGGCTCACCAGCCACTCATAGCCGTCAACCGGGACCCATAGTCTGCCAGAGACCACTTCCCCAAAAATGATCTCATCCGAGGACACGACTGGGAACACAAGTCGGCACCAAGCCACCGAATATGACCAACACGTCCTCAACCATCGTCAGGCGACATCCTCAACAACCTCATCCAGGTCCAACACCGACGCCTGACACGGCTTCCAACATAGGAACATGGTACTCATGCGGCGCACTAGCCAGCACTTTTCCCCAACACTCCATCCCGCCAGTGCCAACAACCATAATACCTCGAGCAACGGCATGGCAACAACACGTTTCACACCGAGGAACCCATCCTCCAATGCTCAACGCAAACTCAGGAATCTGCCCGTAGCAACCAACGCTACGATCCTGAACCAGTGGGTTATGGACCCACCACGCTTCCGCTATGCACTCTGATCCACGAGCACAGCCGAGAAAGCAAACACCGCCCAACCAGCACTCGTCCTTCCGGAACAGCGCCAGCACCCTCACACGACAAGGGAATGGGCACGACTTCTCACAGGCAACCGCCTCGCCAAAACAAGGATCACGTCTCACACGGACTTCATGGCACACAAGGCCAACCAATCCGAACACACAATGCAAGACGACGATCCTTAGCCGAACGCAATCTCTCCAACCAAAGGAGAAACCAGCGCACTTTTGACCAACGGAAGAACTCCATGCTCGACCTGACCTCGAACCTCGCGCACGCTGGAAACAGCACCATCCAGCACCGAGAAAACCATCGCTTCCATCAGGTCAGCGCCTCCGACACACTCGACGAGTGTCACGTCGGACCACAATCACATCATCTCTCGATGCATCACCGCTGTAATTCCTCGAACTGCAACACGGCATGCCAAGAGCCGCAACACGAGCCATAACAACAACCGCCAATGCTCATCCTCGATTCCCGAACTCGCCGCGGAGCCTTCACATCTCAAACCAACTCCAGGGCGAACACACCCCATTCGCACACAAGAGCGCAGGAGCAAGACTTACTGGGACACCACAGCCCAATCCTGCCTCGAAATCCATAAAACAATCGGGACCGACACATCATTTCTGACGCCACATAGCATGACAAGGACATCAGGCTCGACAAAACAGCAGCTCATCGAGAAGATCCTCCGCTCACCCGAGCACACTTCTCGATCAGAACACCCGCTCTGCCACCTTAAACCACGACCTGAACACCTCAGGGGCTGGATAAATCTCAAGCTGGAGTGGCCAAAACCGACAGCAGCTCCCTCAGAGCACGCTCACAGCCTCTTAACCACGAAAAATCCTCTCCAGCCACCTGACCATGCTGCAGGCTCCTCGAACGCAGCACCGCGAACTCACGCCTGCCAACAACCTTTGCCCAACACAGCACAACCAGGGCCACCACCGATGAGGGAGAAGGCTCTCGACCTCGATCCTTAGACCCCACGCTGGCACGAAAGCCGCGGACAGCAACCACCTTCACATCGCCGCACAGCGCACTCAAGATCTTAAGCGAGAAACTAGGCGAAAAGCGAACACAAAACCCTAAGCCAGCTGCCGACTGTACTGGACCTTATGGACTCTGATCACTGTAATATCTCGAATTCCTATGTACGACCACAACCACCGCTCTGATACCAGCTGTAACGACCCGAGAATCCGATTACCGGGAAGGCCCGATAATCCGAGACTCGAACCGCCGCCCACGAGCCGGGAGGGCTCGAAAGGGCTAAAAGGAGTGTGGAGGCACAAAGAAATAGGAAATAAAGCAGGACAATCCAACAATTAACAGAAATAAATAAACAACTACAGCTACAAAAGAGTCCAATCCAACAGAAAGTACAGTCTAAAGCAGTAAAACGAACCACATGCCAAGTGAACACTCGGCCCGGCAAGCTGGCAACTGAGAACCTCCTCTCCGCACCCTCGAACCGCGAGGAAGAACCGCTACACCTGAAAAGCAGGGAATGAGTCTCCAAAACAGAGACTCAGTAGGGATCCCGCGGAAGCCCAACCAGAAACAACGGCGGTAGCGGAAAGGAGAGCTACAACTACAGCAGGAACATCAAACCGGTGGCCGGTCAAAAACTCGGCACTACAGCTACTCCTACTGCCAGAAGGCAGACCTCGATCATGCAGTCGAAGCTACCAAACCACGCTAGTACCACCTACCGAAGTAAAAACACACGGTAACCACGCCGTAGAGGCCTGTCCCCCGGACAGCCAACCTGGACACGCTGTCCAAGGTGCAACCCCGACCATCCGATCGTGGGTACCGCACAACAAGACCCAACCTCGGTAAAGCCACTAGCACTAATCTCATGACGCGAAAACCAACACACACGTCACGGTGAGACAACCGAACTCAACAGTCAACACGACCGAGAACCCGAAGGTCAAAGTCACGGAAACTGACAGTCTGTCACTCCGTACTCGACAGGAGTACCACCCACTAGAAGCACAGCCGGTAGCGTCCCCTGACGTCTTACACCGCACCGCAGGTGAACCGCCTGACGTGGTAGGTCCTACCCGAGGCGCGAACACCGTACAAGTAACCACAAACAAGTGACTAGCCGGGGTCACGCCCGTCGACGTGCGTCCACTGTCCCCAACCACGTGTGCACACACAGACCACGCGTCCTAGGTCTGGCCCTCTTACCGGTTTTCCCCTGGCACTGGACTCTGATTTGACGAGGGGCCCGACGGTAACCAGTCTAAAACCGTCCTCAGGGTAAGCCCGTACACCACTCCATGGTGCGACCATCACACGCGTACTGATAGGCTACGACTAGTGGAGGGTCACAAAGGAGTAGACTCTTAAGTCAACAGAAAACAACGTCTGAATCAGTCAACGTACGAGGACCACCCCACGTACCGGCCCCGTCGCACGGTGAGCACAGTCGGAGAAGAAACGGGACTCGCAGTCCACGGCCACGCACGCACCGTGCGCTAGAGTCGAGAAAACTCAAGTGGTGCTAAGCCACTGGACTCTGGACAGTCCTCCAGACGCACTACAGCCAACGGTCCTTGAGTCACAAGACTCGGGGTCAAGACCGTTGTACGCAACAGCACAAGGCCATCAATCTAGTCCAATCTCTAGGTCTAAAACCACGGTAGCACAAGTACCGAGATAACTCACGAGTCGCCAAGATCACTCCCTCGGGAAGGGAACGCAAGGGACCAAGGCCACCCACACGGGCCACACGGAAAACACAGAAGCACGATTCCCAGGGCAGCACACAAGCCACCACGATGATTTCCCATCTTGTAGCAAGCGGGAAACCTCCAGCCCCAGGCCGGATAACTGGACTCGGAGTCCAAGGCCAAGCACATGGCACACATGGGAATTGCCTTCCAAAGAAAACCCACGACATGCGAGGGAGACCCCACCGCACACACACCGATACACTGTGACTCGATCATGCGTAACACGAAAGCCCGGAACACGTGAGGTCACCCAGACCCACCACACCTATGGGCACGCTAATCGAGAAAACACGGTCCCTCCCGACCCCCCAAAAACACAGACACAGAACCCATGGGGTGTCCGGGATACTCACAAGGCCGGAGGTCGACCACTGGGTCACAACCGAGTCAACCGGAGACCAATACAACACAATTGGGACGCTAAAAGGTCACCCGGATCCTTAAGCTCATGACACGCAAAACGACGTAAGTGGGACAACCTATGGACACCCAAAGACACAGTCACGGAACTCCACGGGGTGTCCGAGACACTCACGAGACCTAAAGTCAACCACTAGGTCACAACCGGGTCGACCGGAGGTCAAAACAACGCAAACAGGAACCAGAACATGGTAGTGGTCACCTGGTGACCGCGACCATATGGTAGCGGTCGACCGGCGACCGCGACCATGCTGTCACGGTCATCTCGCGACCGCGACCAGCCACGCGCAAGCCTGATGGTAGCGGTCGCCCAAGGACCGCGACCAAACAGTAGCGGTCATCCCATGACCGCGACTAGACCGAAGCGGTCTATCGCACGACCACGACGCTCGAAGGCCTTTCCGACCCAAACACAAGGGTGAAAGCGGTTCTCCCAAGACCGGGACCAAATGGTAGCGGTTTCTGGTGGACCGCGATCACTTCGGAAAACCGAGAACGGCGGGAAAACCCCAAGAATCCACGCCACGCCCCCAAACATCCACGGATGAGGGGGAAAACATAGGGGAAGCCCCCAAATAACCCCTAGCATGCATCTACGGCCTCGGATCGGCCAGAAACGCAATGAAACGGGAGATCGGCCCACAAGCCCTAAAACATGGATTTTGCCCAAATCACCCCGTTTGGCCCGCTCGGCTCACCGTAGCCTACGAAACTTGCGGGAAAGGAAGTGCATGAGATGGGGGTCCATCACCCTACCTCCACCGAAGATTTCGTGCACCGTGGACGCCGATCCACGAAGAAAACGCCGTTGAAGCCTCGCCGCTCCACGAACTCACGGCCGAGCTTCACCGCGCCCTCGAGCCTCGATCCTCGACCCATCCTCGCCGTCCTCCTCGCCCGCATCGCCCCGCCTCGCCCCCGCCTCGGTCCGTCGGCCGCCGGAGAGGAGAGAGTGAGAGGAGAGAGTGGGAGAAGAGAGAGAGGGTGAGAGTGAGAAATGAGAGGAAGAGAGAGGGTGGGGGGGTATATATAGGAAAATCCGAAAAATTGAAAAAATCCCGAAAAATAGAAAATCACACCCTCGCGATCCTCGGAACGCACCGATCGCAACGGTACCACACTCGCCTAGGTGAACGGCCCGGTTCACCCGCAACGAGGTTCCGAAGGGAAAGCCGAAACCCACGCCGGGAATCGGAAAACACACGCGAAAAAAGCCGCGGAACGCCTCCGGGCCTCCGAAACGACTCCGGATCGCGCCGATCTGAACACGAAAGATGTCCGAAACGAAATTTCGATCACAACAGAGTCGGACGCTCCAAGAAACCAGATCCGAGACCCACGAACGAGCATCCGAAAAACCCAGGGCATTACATCACCTGTACATCAGCGCTGTGGGCTAGTGGGCCACTACAATTACTTCTGATTCTCGTATAATCTCACAACCGCTGCTCTGATACCAGCTATAACGACCCGAGAATCCGATTACCTGGAAGGCCCGATAACCCGAGACTCGCACCGCCACCCACGAGTCAGAAGACTCGGAAGGGTTAAAAGGATGGTGTGGAGACTACACAAGTATCACAAATAATTGCAGAAATTAAACAGTTATATAATTAAGCAGGAAATAAATTAACAGTTTACATGATACATGGTCCACAAGATATAATAAAATAAACAACACAAGTAGTCCATAACTAGTACAAAGATAAGAAAGAAAAGTACAGCTACACGGGACATACCCCGGATCTGACCTCTGGCACTAACGCTGGTCACCTGAACCACGCTGAGCCTCAGACGCGCTCCCCTGAGGCCGCGACTCACCTGAAACACGGTGAAAACACGCAGAGAATGAGTCTCAGAACAAGACTCAGTAGGGATCACTCGAACCCTACCTTGCAAACGGAGAAACCGCTATGCTAGCAATAAGCGAGTACCTCGAAAAGGGAAGCCCTGCCATCTACAAAACATCGATCTCACGGCACGAAGACCGACACACGTGCCACGGTGAAACGACCGAAACACCACGGTCAACACGACAAAACCCGAAGGTCGAAGTCGTAAATGTAAGGTTTCGCACAGCACTTACGGGCTACGCAGCGGATAACAAAAAATTCATTTGCCCGATCCCGGTGTTGTGGAAAGCTTAATCTGTGCTCTAATCGGTGTTTCTAATACCCTAATTACGGGTTACGTGTTTCACCTTGCGCGGAACGACACTGTCCGCTAAGCCCGATGCAGAAAAACCGAGCCGCACAGATGTACGGCCTCTAGAGATGATCCACACGGATCCTTGCGCAGCGACAGTACCTCCCCGGCACGACCTTCCCCAGCTCTAACACCTTCTGGAGAGAGAGAGAGAGCAAGGGGGGAAAAGGGGGAGGCTTAACCTCTCCTTAATGCTTAATGCTTGATTAGCATTAAGGGGGGTTGGAAGGGAGAAGCCAAGAGTTCGAATGAACTCACGTAGATGGCTATATATAGAGTTTAGGTTTATTAGAAAAGGGTTCTAAAAGACCGAAACTGTATATATGTCATATCCACTATTATACATATGTATTAAGCTCCATTTACACTCCTTTCCAAAAGGAATTAAAAGGAATTAATACATACACTTGTATAATAATAATCCGTCACCCAAGAATCCATTGTGTGTGATCCTCTAGGCCCACAGTCACTCTAGTTTAAGGTCCATTAACTTCTAATTCTCAATTAGAAGTAAATTAAACATATTATTCGCTTCTACAAGAGCCGAATAATAGTTTAATTCATTCCGAACCTTCGATCACGTTGGGTCAAGCAAATCCGCGTGATCCTAGAGGACGCCGGGTTTAAACCAGCCTGTCTGGTACCTGTAAGTCCACAGTTACCACATCGATATAATCCCTCGCTCCTTCTATGAGTCTGGTACGATCGAGGGTACGGTATCTGTCAAATCCCATGATCGTGCCATTTGACTATGACATCCTTAAAGTGTATGACGTCCGTTCTAAACGAACTCATACGACCCTGGCCAGGGATTTAACGGAGCGTCAATGTCATGACCCATTAACTGTCTGATATATACCCGACAGTGAGCGATCCCTTCTTGACCATTGACGATCTTCACACGTATCCTGGAGTGGTTAAAGACTCGGCAACTCATGACTTATGGTTAAAGTCACTTAGCCAAGTAATTAAACCATTCCAATCCTCGTGTAAGATCCGATCAATGTCTCAGTCAAAGGACCAACGATGCTACTGAGACCGTTGGATCTTCAGTTGACATTAGGTATAATCAACCATCTGAAGATCCAATAGCGGATCAGTTCAGTGCACATCCTCCAAGGACATACACCTACACATATGTGTTGGTGCCCCGCACCAATGACCATGAGACTGGTCACTGACACATCATGTGTACTGGTTTAATAGGTAATCAAAGTCCCCGAGTGATTACCCTCCAACCAGGAACAGTTTAAGGTATGTGTTCATGTAAAGTAAGTCTCATGTTCGAGATCCAATCTCGAGCTGACTTTACAACCACATATCCTAGGGACAACGTAAAGTAACACAATCGCATATTTACGCTCAAACACCACTTTATTAATGAACAAGATCGTACAACTATTAGGCCTACCCGACCCGAAATTGGCCTGTAGCACACCAACACTAACAATCTCCCACTTGAACTACAGCCAATTGCCCACAACTTTGAGGCCCATCTTATCCCGATGACACTCAAATACAGTCTGTGTCAAAGGCTTAGTCAGTGGATCTGCTATGTTATCTTCTGACGGTACACGCTCTACCATCACATCTCCACGATCAACAATCTCCCGAATAAGGTGAAAGCGCCTGAGAATATGCTTTGACCTTTGGTGAGATCTCGGTTCCTTCGCCTGGGCGATGGCCCCATTATTATTACAAAATAATGGGATGGGAGCTGTTATCTCGGGAACTACGCCAAGTTCCAAGATGAATTTCTTCATCCAGACGGCTTCCTTAGCAGCTTCTGCTGCAGCAATATATTCTGCCTCCGTCGTCGAGTCTGCAGTCGTGTCTTGTTTGAAGCTTCTCCAACTGACTGCCCCTCCATTCAACATGAATACAAATCCAGACATGGATTTGTAGTCATCTGGATCTGACTGGAAACTAGAATCTGTGTAAGCTCTAAGCTGTAGGCCCTCTCCTCCATAAAGCAGAAAAAGATCCTTAGCCCTTCGCAGGTACTTAAGGATGCCCTTTACTGCCTTCCAGTGCTCTTCGCCTGGATTTGCCTGATATCTACTGACAATGCTCAAAGCATTGGCAACATCAGGCCGTGTACATAGCATTGCATACATGATTGACCCTATCGCCGAAGCATAGGGTACCTTATTCATGTGTGCCACCTCCTCAGAAGTTTTAGGACTCATCCCCTTGGATAGGCAAATTCCATGTCTCATGGGAATGAGACCTCTCTTGGAATTTTCCATCCTAAACCTTTTGAGGATAGTGTCTATGTACATGGATTGGGATAATCCTAGCATCCTTTTAGATCTATCTCGATAGATCCTTATGCCCAGCACATAGGATGCTCTCCCAAATCCTTCATGGAGAAAGTCTTGGACAACCAAGACTTAGTTGATGTCAACATCCCTACATCATTCCAATGAGTAAGATGTCATCAACATAAAGGACCAAGAAGGTCACTGAGCTCCCACTGACCTTCTTGTAAACACAGGGTTCATCTTCATTCCGAATGAAGTTGAAAGATTTGACAGCCTCGTCAAATCTTAAGTTCCAGCTTCTAGATGCCTGCTTTAATCCATAAATGGACCTTTGAAGTTTGCATACCTTATTAGGATGTGACTTGGAGGTGAATCCCTCAGGCTGTACCATGTACACCTCTTCTGACAGGTTTCCATTAAGAAAAGCTGTCTTCACATCCATTTGCCAGATCTCATAATCCAGGTATGCAGCAATGGCAAGGAGGATTCTGATTGACTTAACCATGGCTACCGGCGAAAACGTCTCGTCATAGTCAATGCCTTACCTTTGACGATATCCTTTCGCCACTAGTCTAGCCTTGTATGTGTCAACCTGTCCATCTGCACCGATTTTCCTTTTGAAAATCCATTTGCAGCCGATAGGGACCTTCCCTTCGGGTACATCAACTAAGTTCCAAACTTTGTTGGTGTACATGGACTGTATCTCTGAATCCATTGCCTCTTGCCATTTCTCGGAGTCTACACTACGGATCGCCTCCTGGTACGACTGAGGATCATCATCCTCATCGATACATACCTTAGAGGACCCCTCTGAGACATGTCCAACATATCTCTCAGGTTCTCTCGGTAGTCTACCAGATCTCCGTAGTGTCAGTGTTTCACCTTGAATAGGATCAACCGATACAGTCTCATCTAATGAGTTTGTGTCTATGGGTTGTGGTTCTTGGACCTCGTCCAATTCTATCTGGCTCCCACTATTTTTCTGGAGTAGATATTCTCTTTCCAGAAATACAGCTCTCTTGGCCACTAAGACCCTTTGCTCAGAAGGGTGATAGAAATAATATCCAAACGTCTCCTTTGGATATCCCACAAACCTACACTTATCGGTTCTTGACTCAAGCTTATCACTCTCGTTCTTCTTTACATGAGCAGGACACCCCCAAATTTTAATGTGATTAAAATTTGGTTTCCTGCCCTTCCATATCTCATATGGAATAGAAGGAACTGATTTACTTGATATCCTATTCAATAAATAAGCCGCAGTCTCTAACGCATAGCCCCAGAGAGACAAGGGTAGTCCTGACATAGACATCATGGATCGGACCATGTCTAACAAGGTCCTGTTTCTCCTCTCGGATACACCATTGTGCTGTGGTGTATACGGTGGTGTCCACTGAGAAACTATTCCATGGTTTTTAAGATAAGAAGTGAATTCATGGCTTAAGTATTCACCTCCTCGATCCGATCGAAGAGCCTTAATACTTTTGCCTGTCTGTTTCTCTACTTCATTCTTGTATTCCTTAAACTTCTCAAAGGCTTGTGACTTATGTCTCATTAAATACACATAGCCATATCTGGAGAAGTCATCAATAAAAGAAATGAAATAGAGATAACCTCCTTTTGCTTCTATGGACATGGGTCCACACACATCCGAGTGTATGAGCTCGAGAAGGTCAACAGCCCTCTCTCCATGTCCACCAAAGGGAGCCTTAGTCATTTTCCCCATGAGACACGACTCACAGATATCAAATGGCTTGTATTCGAATGAATTCAAATACCCATTTGAGTGTAAGTGAGAGACTCTTTTCTCACCTACATGACCAAGTCTGCAATGCCATAGATATGCAGAATTCACTTCATCAGCATTGGAAATTTGCATAACATTAGAACGTGTATCTAATACATATAGACCATTGACTAATGAACCATTGGCTATAACCAAACCATTATTCATTATAGAGCACCCAGTGCTATTAAAAGCCAATGTATATCCAATGTTATACAAGCCAGAGATTGAAATAATGTTCTTAATAATATTAGGAACATAATAACAGTCATTCAGCTCCAGAATGACTCCTGAAGGTAAACTGAGGCGTGCAGTCCCGACAGCTTTGGCAGAAACCAAAGCTCCATTGCCCATCCTCAGTTCAATCTCCTTTTTGCCCAATCGCCTTCTATTTGCCAGCACCTGCACAGAATTGCAGATATGAGATGCACATCCAGTATCCAATACCCATGATGTGGATTCCATATATGACAAATTAAGGTCTATGACAAAAATACCTTCATTTAGAATTACCTTGCAATTCCTTTTCCAATGCCCAGTTTCCCCGCATCGAAAACATTTGTCTTCCTTTTCATTCTTCTTGCCCTTCCCTTTGTCAACTTTGGCGAGTTGCTTACCCGTGGCCTTTTTCTTTCCCTTCCCTTTGTTACTCGTGGTGGATATTTGAGAGGCCTTCCTTTTCTTGTTGGCCCGGCCAACAACCATTACAGATGAAGATGGTTTATCTTTCTGCATGGTTCCTTCAGCACTCTTTAACATATTGAGCAGCTCTGGAGAGTTGCTTCAATCCTGTTCATGTTAAAGTTCATGATGAAGGAAGAAAAGGAATTAGGCAATGACTGGAGTATAAGATCAATGCATAGTTCAAGATCTAACTTGAACCCCAATGCATTGAGTCTTTCAATCCACTCCATCATTTTCAGTACATGGGCCTATACTGATGAACCCTCAGACATCCGTGTCCTGAAAAGCCTTTTGGAGATGTCATACCTCTCAATCCTACCCTGCTCCCCGAAGAGCTGGCGTAGATTGAGAAGTATACTTCTACAATCAGTCTTTGCAAATTACCTCTGTAGCTCGGGAGCCATAGAGGCCAACATGTAACATTGGGCTAGGGAGGAGTCCTCAGACCACTTGACATAAGCCAGTAACTCGCCCTCGTCGACATCAGGAGCTGGCTCAGAATGAACCGTGTCCAACACGTACGCAATCTTTTCGGCGGTAAGGACTATGCGTAGATTACGCAGCCAATCCGAGTAGTTCGGTGCAGTTAATCTATTTGCATCCAAGATGCCGCGGAGGGGGTTGGACGACGACATTATAATCTGGATAAGAAATAAAAGACAACTTAGCATGTGTTCAAATTCTAACTTAGATGTGGTTTTCTATCTTAGTTAGTCCCACTATTTTTCGATCGAACTATATAACCCTCAGTATATAGAACGGGAGATCAACGAGATCTACCTAGTGGGTCGGAATCCCAACGAGACTGATGTACGACCTTGTGGAAAGCACAACAAGCCATACACCATCTCAAGGGCAGTCAACAAACACTTACATCTAATGCAATATCCGATATTCGGCCCCCAAGAAATCATCCCCTTGTGGAAAGCACAACAAAGGATATTCTTGGTTAGATCTAACCATCATTACTACATAGCAATGAGTTCATGACCCGACCCTTGTGGAAAGCACAACAAGGCCGAGTTCAATTCCTCACCCCATTGAGGCCGAGCCTTGGAGTTTAATCCCGCCCCCAAACTCATGGACCTTGTGGAAAGCACAACAAATCCATGAAATGAAGACGTTCATTCACTCCATAATGATGGAGGGCCACGACGACTCCTAGAGCCACGCTTACCAGATCTAAAATTTAATCGCGAGGGAATTTAATTTTATCTTGATCTCACCCTAGGTGGTAATATAAATATATCCAATATATTTACCGTACCTAGTAGTTTGCACAAAATAAATGCATCCAATGCAAAATAAACGCAAGTGATCATGGACTTTAACCCTAATGTAACTAAGACATCCGGCCCGCTTCCGAAGCAGCTGGATCGTCCTCGTCGGGTGTGCTCCGCGCTTTCAAACTCCGACGCCGCATCAATTACAACTTTTACACGGCACGCAGGCCGGAAAAATTAAATTACATGTGACTCAAATTCCAGTAGCCCTCAGGGCGAGTACAACAATGGAGGAAGATAGAAGTACATTGTAATTTCAACAGAGAGAGAAAGGAGGTTCGCAGACCCCAATTAATTACATTAATCCAAGTCCATGATCACTTGCCAACCCATTCAAATAAAATCAATCAAGGTTTATTTTCTGAAAATAATCCTTACTTTGAATTTAAAAATGGGATGTGCAAACAAAAACAGGCTAGCTTTGTTTAATTTTAAAAATCAAAGCATGATTAACTAAAATTAAACATGCAAGCAGGCCAATACAAGGTAAATAAAGTAACGCACGTAAAGAACCATCATTTTCTATAGGGGCATCTAATTGAGATAATTAATTAAATTTAAATTTAAATTTAATTATCTAATAATCAAATTTAAATTCAAAATTTAAACATGCCAATAATTTAAATTTAAATTCAAACTAATTATCCAATAATTTTTGTTTGAAAATAAATTTAAAATAATGCATTTATCCTCAATTAGTAATTTTCTAAAATTCAAAATTTGAATTTAACAATTATCTAATAATTAAAATTCAAATAATTGAATTTTCCACATTTAACTTCAACAAAATTCAAAAGTTGAATTTTTTTAATTATCTAATAATTAAAAATTCAAAAATTAAAATTTACTAAAGTAACTTCAATTATTACCATTTTATCTCAAAATAAAAAGTAATTATCTCACATTGGTAAATTCAAATCGGTTAAATAAAATTTACCATTCGACATTTACTATTGAGATAATACTATTTAACTTATGAAATAAAATTCTATTTAATTTATTGAGTATTTTAATATATATATCTAATATATATATTATCAATACTACATTAAAGTAAATTAAAAACAAAGCAATTTTTTTTTAATTAAAAAAAAAATTTCTGCGGCAGCATGGCCGCGGCCGCCCACGCGGGACGCGTGGGCGGTCGCGCCCACACCCGCGCCCGCACGTGGGCGCCCGCCGCGTGGCGGGCCGCGCCCGCCACGCGACGCGCCCGCCACGCGGCGCGCCCGCCACGCTACGCGCCCGCCACGCGGCGCGCCCGTCACGCGACGCGCCCGCCACGCGGCTCGCCCGCCGCCCCTCCCGCGGGTCAGCGCCCGCAGGCGCTGACCCGCGGGTGCCGCGTGCGCCGCCCACGCGGCGCACGCGGCGGGCGCACTGCGCCCAGGGCGCAGTGCGCCCACTCCGGGGCTTTAAAATTTTTTTTTTTAATTTTTTTTTTAAAAAATTTGCTGCTTGGATGCCCAGCATCCAGCAAGAACTGAGATGCCCAGCATCCCATTCTACAAATTATAATTGAAGATTTTCAATGCCCCTAAAACATGGTTCTAAACGGCGATAAAAACACCGACCAGAGCGCGAACCTGGCTCTGATACCATTGTAAGGTTTCGCACAACACCTACGGGCTACGCAGCGGATAACAAAAAATTCATTTGCCCGATCCCGTTGTTGTGGAAAGCTTAATCTGTGCTCTAATCGGTGTTTCTAATACCCTAATTACGGGTTACGTGTTTCACCTTGCGCGGAACGACGCTGTCCGCTAAGCCCGATGCAGAAAAACCGAGCCGCACAGATGTACGGCCTCTAGAGATGATCCACACGGATCCTTGCGCAGCGACGGTACCTCCCCGGCACGACCTTCCCCAGCTCTAACACCTTCTGGAGAGAGAGAGAGCAAGGGGGAGAAGGGGGAGGCTTAACCTCTCCTTAATGCTTAATGCTTGATTAGCATTAAGGGGGGTTGGAAGGGAGAAGCCAAGAGTTCGAATGAACTCACGTAGATGGCTATATATAGAGTTTAGGTTTATTAGAAAAGGGTTCTAAAAGACCGAAACTGTATATATGTCCTATCCACTATTATACATATGTATTAAGCTCCATTTACACTCCTTTCCAAAAGGAATTAAAAGGAATTAATACATACACTTGTATAATAATAATCCGTCACCCAAGAATCCATTGTGTGTGATCCTCTAGGCCCACAGTCACTCTAGTTTAAGGTCCATTAACTTCTAATTCTCAATTAGAAGTAAATTAAACATATTATTCGCTTCTACAAGAGCCGAATAATAGTTTAATTCATTCCGAACCTTCGATCACGTTGGGTCAAGTAAATCCGCGTGATCCTAGAGGACGCCGGGTTTAAACCAGCCTGTCTGGTACCTGTAAGTCCACAGTTACCACATCGATATAATCCCTCGCTCCTTCTATGAGTCTGGTACGATCGAGGGTACGGTATCTGTCAAACCCCATGATCGTGCCATTTGACTATGACCTCCTTAAAGTGTATGACGTCCGTTCTAAACGAACTCATACGACCCTGGCCAGGGATTTAACGGAGCGTCAATGTCATGACACATTAACTGTCTGATATATACCCGACAGTGAGCGATCCCTTCTTGACCATTGACGATCTTCACACGTATCCTGGAGTGGTTAACGACTCGACAACTCATGACTTATGGTTAAAGTCACTTAGCCAAGTAATTAAACCATTCTAATCCTCGTGTAAGATCCGATCAATGTCTCAAGTCAAAGGACCAACGATGCTACTGAGACCGTTGGATCTTCAGTTGACATTAGGTATAATCAACCATCTGAAGATCCAATAGCGGATCAGTTCAGTGCCCATCCTCCAAAGACATACACCTACACATATGTGTTGGTGCCCCGCACCAATGACCATGAGACTGGTCACTGACACATCATGTGTACTAGTTTAATAGGTAATCAAAGTCCCCGAGTGATTACCCTCCAACCAGGAACAGTTTAAGGTATGTGTTCATGTAAAGTAAGTCTCATGTTCGAGATCCAATCTCGAGCTGACTTTACAACCACATATCCTAGGGACAACGTAAAATAACACAATCGCATATTTACGCTCAAACACCACTTTATTAATGAACAAGATCGTACAACTATTGGACCTACCCGACCCGAAATTGGCCTGTAGCAGTAAATACTGACTGACAGTCTGCCACTCCCAACTCGACAGGAGTACCTCCCACTACAAGCACAGTCGGTAGTGTCCCATGACGTCTCACATCGCACCGCAGGTGAACTGCCTAACGTGATAGCTCCTACCAGAGGCACGGACACTGAACAAGTAACCACGAAGCAAGCGACTAGCTGGGGTCACGCTCGTCAGCGCGTGTCCACTGCCCCCAACCACGTGTCCACACACAGACCGCGCCTCCCTGGTCTGGCCCTCTGATCGGTTTTCCCCTCAGCCGGACTCTGGCTGCAAGACGTGGGGCCCGATGAAAACCGGTCCACAAATCGTCTCTAAGGGTAGCCTCTCCACCACTCCCTGGTGGGACCACACGCGTGTAAGTAGGCTACGACTAATGGAGGGTCACTACGGAGTAGACTCTCAAGTCAACGAAAAACAACGTCCGCATCCGATGATGTACGGGGACCGTCCCACGTACCAGCACCGTCTCACGGTGACCACGGTCGGAAAGAAACGGGGTTGCAAACCACCCGGGCAACCCCGAGCCTTACGGTCTACCCTAGATGCATCACATGCTCTGACGGTCTAAGGCTGGACCGTCACAGCCATCTAACAGCCAAACACAGGGGCGTCAGACCCTCGGTGCAACAACGACTGTGACGCGCCTACCGTGGTGCGTCACAGACTCTGACGCACCCAGCCTGGTGCGTCACAAGGCACGAAGGAACAAACTGTGACGCGTGCCACTCGGTGCATCACAGACTGTAGCGGACCAAGTCTGGTGCGTTATAGGGTGGGAATGCATCCACTCTATTGCACCCACACAGGGGCGTCACAAGGCTGTGACGCGCCAAGCCTGGTGCGTCACAAGCGTTGACCCCCAACGGTCAGAAACCAACGGTTATGCCAACGGCCAGATCGTCCCTGACGGTCTAACCCAGGCGCGTCACAGCGCCCTGGCGGTCTATTGTGGGACGGTTACAGCCCACAGACCCCAATTGGCTAAAAATAGAGCTGTGACGCACCCATGCAGGCGCGTCACGTAGTGTGACGGTCACTGGCAGGACCGTCACACCGATCCGACGGCGAAACGGCGTGAAACACCCAAAAATTCTAACCACGCCCCTATGCCTCCATAGGAGAGGGAGAAATCAAAGGGGAAGACCCCTGGGGAGCTCTAGCATGCTTCTAAGCCATCAAAACACCGAATCGCGGCCTAAAAACATAGATCGGGCGAACTCTCCCAAAACCATGCTTTTGCCCAAACCTGCTCAAAGACACCCCTCTCGGCTCCCATTCGGCCTACGAAACGCGAGGGATGACGGGATGAGCATAGGGATTCGTCCCCCTACCTCAATGGAGCAAAAGCTCTGCCAAATCGAGCTCAATCCATGAAGAACGCTTTTGGAAACCCCGCTCCTTCACGCTTCCCACGAACACCGCACGCCCACGAGCTCGCCTCGCAGCCGCCCATGCCACCGCGCCGTCGCCCCGCCGCCGTCTGCAATCGGAGAGAGGCCCGCCGCGATCGAATGGGAGAGAGAGGGGGAGAGGGGGAGAGGGGGGCGGTTCTCACGGTGGGAGGAAGAAGAAGAAGAAGAAGAGTGGGGGAGAGAGAAAAAGAGAAGGTATTTATAGATATTACAGAAATTCCAAAAAATACCAAAAAATCAAAAATTACATTTCCGCGATCCTCGGAACGCACCGATCGCAACGGTACCACTCTCACCTATGTGAACGGCCCGATTCACCCGCAACGGGGTTCCGAAGGAATTACCGAAACACACACCGGGAATCGGAAAACACACGCGAAAAAGCCACGGAACGCTTCCGCGCCTCCGAAACAACTCTGGATCGTGCCGATCCGAACACGAAAGATGTCCGAAACGGAATTTTGGACACAACGGAGCCGGACACTCCGAGAAAATAGATCTGGGACCCATGAAGAAGGATCCGAAAGGTCCGGGATATTACAGGTGTTACCGATGGTGGTGCTGGTCGGGGTGTAACACCCCTTATGTGAACTCCCGGAGTGGGCCCGGGAGCTTGTATTCTTCTTATATTCTTCGTTGGCGTGGCCTGCCAACCTCTTTAGTCATGGGCCGATGCCATGATGCAGGCTTCATAAGTGGCACGTGTACTGGCCTCTGACCATTCTTCAGGCAGCTGCTGGTATAATGACACCATGTTGACGGTGGTACCCAAGTTCGGCATCTCGTGCGGCTGCGGGGGATCCACCTTGTGCTCCCCCATATCTACTTCCCCCTTCTTGATTAAGGACTCAATGACATCCTTGAAGATGTAACACTCCTCGATAGTGTGCCCAAGCATCTGGTGATACGGGCAAAAACGAGGGTCATCCTTCTTCTTCAGGTCACTGGGCCTCTTTGGTTCTGGTAGTGTGATTTTGTTATATTTGGTGGCCCATTCAAACAGGACCCGAGACTTATCTTGAGGAAAAGAATACAACTTGTTTCTCATTTTCTCTCACAGGGAGGGGGCCTTCTTTCCGCTCAGTGGACCTGGGCGAGGGAGGGTTGGCTATCTCTTTGGCTTTCTCTTTCTGCTTCTCAAAGGTCTCGAAGTCCAGCGCGTGAACTTCTGGCGGTGTCGGTCTTTTCTCGGCCTGCCTGGCCCTCTGGTTCGATGCAGCTAGAGCATAAGAGTATCGAGCAAGGAATGCCTCGATCTCTGCCACTATATTGTTCAAAGGGTCAAATGACTTGACCTCAGCACCGATCATCCTCTCCAGGATTTCCTTCTTCAGATTTTGTTTGCAAATCTGCACTGCATCCTCCTGATGCGGGGGACGTCTACACCTCATACTAAGGTTCCTCTATCTTTTTATATATAGTCGAGTGCCGACTCATCATTTCTTTGCCTTGTGGCATAAAGCTCTACCACAGTGACCTCCCGTTTGGCTATATAAAACCTCTCCTTGAACTTCTTTTGCATGTCGGGCCAATCTATCATGGACCCGGTGGGCAAGCTTGAGTACCACTCAAAAGCAAGCATGGTAAGTGTTGAGCCAAAGAATTTGAGGAGATAGGCTTCGTCTGTCGCTAGATCCCCCATAACATTCACATAGTAGACGATGTGCTCCCTGGGAGACCCTTGCCCGTTGAATTTTTCAAACTTCGGGGGCTTGGTGATGCCGGCCGACAGCCTCCTGGCAGTAAAGTGCACCGGGTAAGGTACCCGGTACACATCGAATGGCGTGTGATCTCCGTCGCCCCTCTCCACCAACTTCATGTCTATCATCTGTTTGAGCATTAGTCTGCTCACTATTGCTGGGTCAACCGGACTTGGATAGAAGTGAGCCGGTTGTACCAGTGGCATGGTTAGCACTGTCGCCTGTGGTGCAATAGTGGACCCTTGAAATGGCAGAGTCAGTGGCGGGGCCGGTGCCGCATGCTGCGTATGCGGCAAGGGCATGCCCCCAGTGTAGTTGGGAATTGGTGGAGACACCGCTGCCTGCGGAGAGGCTTCCGAGGATTGGCCGTTGCCCCCGGGAGCTTCGAGCAAGGCCTCGATCTGCCCGGATGTTGAGAGTTGAGCATTCCTTTCAGTCAGCTACTTCCTCAACAATTCGATCTCTCGCTGGTACTGCTGCATCATATGCAATACCGCGGGGTCGCTCATGGAGAGACTAGGAGTACCTCCTGCTTCTTCGGCTGGCACTTCCTCAGATAATGAGGATGGCCCGCCACTAGTGCCCCCGGTAGTGACAACATTGGCGGTCAAAGCCATGGAGGGCTCTTCATAGACAGGCTCTTCAGTGTGAACTTGAACCATCTCGCTCGCCGCTATTCCCCTTCTGGTGAGAGGTCCGGGTCTCGTGGCAAGTCTGGCCACTTCTTCGGGTTCGGTGGGTAGGGCCCTGTACCGACCGAACACTCCGGCCATGTTGCAGGTGTAAACCTCAGGTCTCTACCTCTTCTTGTCGCCCTTGTCAACGGCCTACCCGGGAAGACCAATCTGTCAAAGACTGATCTCCGCAGCTTCATTTCTTCCCTCAACGGGGATTGATGGCGCTCCTCCGAGCAATTTCTTGACTCAGCACTGGGCACCGATCGGGTCTCCTCTTCTTCAAAGGCGGAGGCTACTGCCCCCAATAATCTTTGGCGACCTAGGGGAGTGCTTCCTGGGCCCCGCAAGTAGTTTCTCATAGCCTGCTCCACTCCTTCCCAATCTTGATCAGGAGGGGAAACCGGTGATAATGCGCCGACAACAGCAGTAGGGGTGCAAGCTGAGGGCCTCATGTGGGCGGCTCGGTGACGGCGCCTATGGTGTTGGCGGCGGGTGTCTTCCGGCGGCGCCGGTGCTGTAAGTACTTGCTGGTGTATGGGGGTCGCTACCTCGACCTTCTCTCCCCGTCGTACCCTCATAGGGCGGAAGGTACTGGGCCCTGCTTGGTTGGGTGAAGTAGTCTGGGCTCTCCCGAGGACCCAGACCTGCTTGAGTTTGGCCGGCCTACAGACTGGCATATTCTTCGGCGCTTCGGCCAGGACAACAGGCATCATTTTATCTTTCATCTTTTCCAGCGCTCGGAAGGAGTTCCGCATTGGGACGGTGGGCACGACCCGATCCGGGATCGCCTCAGACCTCTGTCCATTGAGATGGACTCGCATGCTCCCGACAATGACGGACTTGCTGGAGATGGAGATCCGGCTCTTTGGTGCAGCGGCAGCACGGCTCCTCCGGAACCTCCTCTGGTGGGATGCCGACCCCTGATGAGATGGACCGGCAGTTTGGTGCACGTGGTGCATGTAGCAGCTTATTGTCCCTGTCGGGACATTCTGGGAAGTCTTGCCCAGTGCTCGGCCAGCGGCAGCTTCGATGGCTCCTTTGGGGGGAGCGTTGTCGTCGGCAGCGTCAGACGCCTCCACGTCCTACAAGTTTACGAAGGCTACCCCGAGGAAGTTGGGGAAGCCCACCACGGGAGGGAAGCTCCCGAAGCATAGGGGAACAGCAAGGTAGCCATCCCGGACGTGACTTTCTACGACATGCGGGCCGAATGTAACTGCCATTGTTGTTGTTGAAGCGTGACGTGCATTCGCAAAGTAGAGCAATTAGTATTACAAGAAAGGGGCTGCATGGCCCTTATTTCCGGTAAAGAGATGAAGGGTGGATCCGTCCCACCGGGCGTGCCAGACTTGTGGAGGCACTTTTCGTTAAATCTATTGTTTATTGATTTATTGGTTTATTCGATGGGTTTATTCGTTTATTAAGTGCGTGGGCGTGCCAGTCACAAAGTGATGATTTATTCGTGCTTCATAGAAGCCCTAGGTGCACTCGATCTGACACCGTCAGACGACTGTGTGGTTCGGGTCGGGACCAATACCTACCGTACCATAAAGGTCACGATGTCATTTACATCCCCTTTATGAGGGAAAACTCTTGATTAATTGTCGAAATTAAGGGCCCTACAGCATGAAGAGGTAATACTAATTGCATGAAATAAACGGACGCGAACGAGGTTAAAGCGCGACGCGAGCGCGAATTAGGTTATTAATTAATCTGATGCCGTCGAGTCACTGTCGGACACCCGTCGGCCTCTCTTTAATATTCAGGTGATGACCCGATATGGAAACGTAAAAAATAGGATTACGGTGATGTGTCAATGTATGCCCCGCCGGAGGCATATTTAATGTTTGCCCCTCGAGGGGATGAGATCAGCTCTGCATGTGGATAAACCGACCTCCAGGGAATGTTGGCCCGTTGCATTGTTTAAGCAAAGACCATGACGGGGAGGATTCCCTGGGTCTAGGCTAGCATCGCAAGGCACTCTCAATCTTCCTTTTTGTGGAGTCATAGGGAAAGGAGATGCCGAAGAAATTGCGAAGGTGGTGCCTTACATGTTTTAAGTTTAACTTGCCTTAATTACGTTTGACTGGTTTTAATTCTATTATGGTGTGGATTTTACTTCAGTCATAACATGCCGGCAATTCCATTAATATATTCCACCCTCCCCATTTTGTTAATGGTATTCAAGCACACAAGGGTAAGAACATGCATATGGTGGGGTTGAATGCACGGGACTGACCCTTGGTACGAGGCGGAGGTAGGTCCTCACGCATAAGGGCAGTTGTCAGCCGGGCGTGACCCGACCTTCCGCATACCGCCATTTTATATACCATGGGATCGTGGCACGCAGACACACATGAAATGCGATGCAATAGTCAAATGCATGCAAAAATAAGTGTTCTTCTTCTTCTTTTTATAGTGAAGTGCACAGGATAGAGTTACTTTATTTGTGAAATGCATGCATGGAAGCCTCTTAGTTGACTAATTCCCTTTCCCTTCATTGTGTGATCTACAATGTTCAGTTCAGTCCTTCGAGTCCTCCACAGTTCTCCTGTTTTAGTTGAAGCATTTTATCATTATTTGTTCCATTTGTTTGTTGCTTCCTTTTGTCTTTTAATGTGTTGTCATTCCTAGTAAAAATTCGACAGCATCTTCCCTTGACCCGGATGCTAGGGGGTGTAAGGGGAACACGCCCACAAGGAGTGGCATGACCCAACAACTCGAGATACGTGCCAGGGCAGCAACACCTTTAAGAAGCTTCGGAAAAATCCGAGAAGTCAGTGAGCAGGAAAACATAGAGTTGAAACATGTTATAGGTGCACCGGGTAAGGGTTGGTTAAGGCGCGTCGGATTGGAAGGGCTAGCAGGCTAGGGCTGTCAATGGGCCTGGCCAGCCCGACAGGCCCGCGGGCCTGGCCCGATTTCGGGCCGAGCCGCAAGGTCTTTTTCGGCCCGCGGCCTAAAAGCCCGGCCCGACTAGACTCGCGGGCCGGGCTCGGGCTTTGAGTTCGGCCCGCGGGCCGGCCCGGCCCGCTCCCTTTTTTTATTCTCACTTCAAAATTTAAAAATTATTTAGTCAAACTTATGTTATATTACTTAATTAGAAATTTTAAAATTCTCTTTTCACACAAATTATGTAATTAATATCAAAATTTTAATTTATTTAGTGAGATTGTAAGTTTTATAGTATTAAATCTATTAATTTTTATTATTTTATTCAAGTAGTCGGGCCGGGCCTTAGTCGGGCTTTGAAATTTTTACATAATGTCAGGCCCGGCCCGGCCCGGCCCATTGACAGCCAGTAGCAGGTGTACCGAGCAGGAGACCAGGTAGAGTGGGCCGAAGTGGGACATGCTGAAGATGTGCCGGATTGGGCGGGCTGGAAGGTGTATCGGACTAGAGTAGCTAGGAGTGTGCCGGGCGACGGGCTGGCAAGGGGGCTGATGGTGTACCGGGCAACGGGTTGGCCGAGCGCGCCGGATAAGAACATTGGAAGCGCACCGGGCAGGGGCAAGCAAAGGCTGTGCCGGGTGGGGTCCGGTTGATGGTGCACCGGGTGGGGAGAGGTGAAGGCGTGCCGGGGCGGAGAGGTTGGAGTGCGCCGGCCCAAAGGGCTGAAGGGTGCACCGGGTCAGGGCGGACTAGCATTAGGATGGGGAATCAACCCATGGATGCGCCGGGCTGAGGTGTATTGGAGTGTTGAGGAGAGGAATGGTGTTGGACTGGGGCTGGCCGGGGGTCTCCGAATTGGAAGCAAGTGGGAGGACCACCAGATAGCAAGGTCGAGATGGCCACTGGACATGGATCACAGGTTCCCATGGATGAAGGCCCTAAGGCGAGGCGAAGCTCAGATAAGGGATAGGAGTTGGGACAAGAGTGAAAAAGGGAGGTAGACAGAGGGAAAACACAGACACAAAACATAAACACATCTCAAAACTCTTCTTTCATTCCTTGCAAAAAGGTAGATACAGAAGCTGATACATAGAGTCAAAGAAACATAAGAAAAGGGAGGAAGATAAAGGATGATGCAGTGGAGGGGGGAAGGGACGGAGCACTGGCTCCTCTCCTCCTAACACTCACTCCCACTCCTCACTCACCCTTCTCCTTCTCCTCTCTACTCACTCTTCACTCTCTTCTTCTTCCTCTTCTCTCCACACACGCGGTGGTCGGAGTAGCAGGGAGCTCGGGAGATTGGAGCCTCCTCTCTCCTTTGGGAGCGGCCGTGCTCTCTCCGAAGAAGCTCTCCTTGCTATAGAAGGTCCTCTCTCTTCGGCTGTCTTCTTGTGTCTCTCTCTTCGTAGTGGTTCTCTCCGTGGTCATTGTGTTCGTCGTCGTGAGGGGAGTATTTATACCTCCAGGCATGTTGACGGGGCCTCATGATGAAGCTTCTGTCCGAGGTTGACCTCGGTCGCATCCTCGTCAGGTCGAAGCCTGCATGCTCGAATCAGAGGATGACACCATGGCATGGCGCTAGCTGGCTCGGAGGTGGTTGAGCTACGCGTCGATGGTCACCCGCAATGACCGCCGTATTTATGGCCAGTTGTATAGGTCAAAATTCTGAAACACCTCACCGGGTGAAGAAGGAAGTAGACTGCACCGGGTGGTAGGGCTGCAAGCCCCGCCGGGCGATGAACGAGGTGGACTGCACCGCTGGGGGGCTTAAGAGTGTGCCACTAGAGGGGCTTTGAGGGTGTGCCGCTAGAGGCACTTACAAGGGTGTGCCGCTGGAGGCACTTCAAAGTGTGCCGCTGGGGGGCTTTTGAGGGTGTGCCGCTAGAGGCACTTACAGGGGTGTGCCGCTAGAGGCACTTCAAAGTGTGGCACTGGGGGGTTCAGGGCATACCGTGTGACGACCCGGATCCCGGATACCAGATATACCCGATAAGATAATCGAATAGACCTGATACCACTTGGAACCTGCGAGGCCTCCCAAGAGCGGTAAAGCTCCGAAGGGAAAAGGGATTGTCGTGTAGTACATTGAACTGACAGATATAGCAGTAAGCAATTAAATTTCATTAGACCGGGTTGCTGAAATAGCAGAAATAAAATTACGTTTTAATTAACAGATTACAATTAAAAATTATATACCCAGAGTCAAGTCCAAAGGAAGGACAACAAGTCTACCAAGTACAGTCGATAGAGAAGAAAGACGTACTAGAAAGTCGGGGAAAGCCCGACGAGGGTACCAGCTGGCCACAACAGCACGCAGATCCAGGAGCCACGGAAGCAGAACGAACATCACCCCACCTGAAAAGCAGGGGTGAGCCTCGTGTCACTGGCTCAGTAGGGGTCACGCGGATCCCCACTGAAAAACACGCAGTAACACACTAAAAACTGCAGGGTAAACAACAACAGTAGCCAAACAGGAAAGCTACACTAGAAAGTTGCAAGTCTACACTAGAACGCAGTAAAGGAAGAGACGGGTAGCAGGAGTAGGGAGCAAGCTAATGAAGAGGGGGAGGGAGCCCGTGCCAAACAACGGCTACCGAACTAACCTCTGCACCCCAAACTACTCCATGCAACAATAGGAAGGCGACTCAGAGCTGACACGATCAGGAGTTGCCGATCTGTCGATAAAACGCCAGGCCTAAAGCGAAGACCTGCAAGGACAACAAGAAAGCCTAGGAAAACCTAGACCGACAACCGACAACACGACCAGGACGTCGTGCACACTACCCCACTCACGACCAGAACGTCGCGGAGGCGACAGAACACTGACCTCGAGTACAGCCACAGAAAGGCTAACCCAGGAAGGTCGTGACGCACAGAAACGCCGAGAGTCACGTGTCACGTGACGGGAGTGCCTCTCCATAGCCTGTTGCGTCCACTGACGTCGTATGCTGCGCTCCACGTACCGAGTCTAACAACGCCTAACCAAACAGGCGGAGACTCCAGTACACGCTGACCGGACCCAAACCAGAACAGCAGCCGAATTCGAGTAACTAGTCAGGGGAACGCCCGTCGGCGCCTCGTCCACAAGCCCCTAACCACGTGTGCACACACTGGCTCTCGCCTAAGCCATGTCTCTAACTAGTATTCTCCCCCCGTAGGACGCTACGGTAACCGAGCCGGGAGCCCACAGAACTAGCTTAGGAACCGTTTAACGGGAACACCCCTCCCAGCACTCCTGAGGTGGGTCGACAACTGAAAGTCGAGGGTAACAGAAAGTGGAGGCTCACGAACACAAAGACCCAAAACACAAGTGCCGAAGTACAGACAGGTTAAAAAGACACTGTCACACGTACTTCCAAGCACCAATGGCAGTACAGGCAACTGCCGACCGACTCAGGACAAGGCAACTATACCTATCAGCGCAACGATCCTTGAGTCGGACGAATCAAAGGCAAGATCGTCATGAACAGCGGAACAAGCCGCCGATCGGTCTAACTCCTAAGCCAGGGAAAACAACACACTCCGCAAGAAAACGACGCATGGAGACCTGAGGGAGCACCGAGAACCCTCAGCACGCCTGGACACACAGGCCGAGGTAGGATGACACCTCGAGGTATCCAGAACCAATGTCTCGAGCTGGATAGAACCGCCGAGACACACAAAGCCACATGTCAACCCCTGGATAACCCTCGGTTGACCGGAGCCAGACAACACTGACACAAACAATTGACGCACAGACCCACACGCAGCAAGCACAAGCATCCCTAGCTGTCCATCATGGTCACTGCCCTCATAGGACGTCAACAGACACCCACGGGTCACGAGCAGACCACGAGATCAAGCCAAGACAAGCAGAAACTGAAGCAGCAATAACGACACTCTAGCAAAACAGACCGCCATTCAACTGCTAAGCAGACCCGGCAGTCACGGAACAGCCGCCGCGCAACCAGAGACAAGGGCATAGGCAGTTCTAGATTGCGTCATTAAGGAATTATCGCAGTCATGGAAAAGACCGCACCCAGTCACCTAACCCGACCGATCTAGAAGACCACTGCCACACAAACAAAGCCCTAGAACACAAACCTACGACTGCCCAACACACGGGCGAACACCGAACCACCCAACGGCCATCACGACTACAACAGGGCTGTAACGCACCAGCACAGGCGCGTTACACGAGCCTGACGTACCAAGACAAGTGCGTCAGAGCCGATAGGCCTAAGCTTAAAAAATGGTCGAACAACAGGTAAATGTCCAACACGGACGCCTTACAGCACCCTGGCGCATGGGGGCAAGGTCGTTAGAGCCAACCGACATAGCCACCCAACTCGGCCAAACAGCGTGTAACGGCCTAGGACAGGCGCGTTACAAGGCTGTGACACATAGGGGAACGACCGCTACACGAACTGACTGACACAGTCAAATCCGGTCAAACAGCATGTAATGGCCCAAGGAAGGCGCGTTACAGGGCTATGACGCATGAGGACTGGGCTGTCAGGGCAATCGGCTGACAAGAACCTCAAGAAAATGAAATGGCTGTGACACACCTAGCTGGATGCGTCAGAGGGCTGTGACCCACCAATGATGGACTGTCACACTCCCATAGCCTCACAAAAACTGAAACGCCCAGAGCCTGTGGCGGTCTATCATAGGGCCGTCAGAGACTGTGACGGTCTCTGAAACGACCGCTACACCGGCCACGGCGGGGAAATAATGGAAACACCGAATTGGCCCGTTCCACGCCCCATACACGTGGAAGCGCAGGGGATACAAAGATAAACGACGAAAAATAATGTCTGGAGGCTAAAAAGCCCACATGCACACGCTAAAACGCAAGAACGGGGCGATTCTGACGAATCGACGCAAAATGGGTCACCGGGGTTCCCGGACTCCTACCGGCCCTGAATGACAATCGATCGACATGAAACTGACGTGAATGGGATCCAGACATCCCAGCGGTCATTTTAACACTAACCACGCCCCAATTGGTTGCCGTTTTCCGACGAACCCTGAAAATCCCAAAAACTACGGTTTTCATTAAACCGGCCCGATCTCCCCCGATCGAGCACCAAACTACCCACAAAAGCAGGGAAAATGTGTGGAATGAAGTGGCGGTCCATCTCCCTACCTCCACCGAAGAAACTGAGCGCCGAAGCGACTAAACCACGCCGAAAATCACATCGTGAACCGAACCGTCGGCTTTGAATCTACCGTTCGGGATCGCGCCCAAACTGCACCGATCCTCGCTCCATCACGCGCCTCAGCAGCTCCCCAGTGTCGTCACCTCGCCCACGGCCGCCTCCGTCCGCAGCCGGAGCCGAGAGGGTGAGAGAACGAGAGAGAACGGGAGAGAGAGAGAGAGAGTGAGGGCGTGAGTGAGATGAGAGAGAGAGAGAGGTGGGTTAGAAAAGGAGAAATTAGAATTTTTTTTCTAATTTCTGAAAATCCGTAAAATGCATCAAAATGCACTAATTCAGAAAAATACGTAAAAATAGTCGAAACGATCGGCTCGAAGAGTACATCGCAACTGCGGCGTCCACGAGTCAATGATTTGAGAAATAGACTCACCATAGGGTTCCATAACTAGTACGAGGGAAAAACCCACACAGATCGTAAAACTCAACTCGGGAGCTACACAAGCGATCCGAAACTCTCCAAAAAGGATCCGAAAGACCTAATAGAGATCCGACAAAGATCCACTAAGGATCCAGCAAAGATCCGGGGCATTACATACCATTTGGGGCCGGATGAACCCATTACCGGCAATGGTTGTAGCCCGTTGATCTCTCTTCAGGAACTCAGGGATTGTGAGCCTCTTGGGGTGATTCTTCTTCGCCGTCGGGACTCCGATGATGGATTCACGATAGCGTACAGGTTCGGGGAGTTATTTCTTGCTTCCCCGCAAGGGCAGCATTCTTCGGAGTCCGGGTGTCCCATCTCTCCGGGGGCTTCTTCATTCAGTTCCGTCATTGATGCGAGACTGGGCGGGATATATGGACGTGCGATTTTACACGTCCACAGAAGGCTACGACTAGTGGGGAGTCACTGAAGTGACTACTCTCGGAGGAGAAACTCCGAGAAACATGCACGCACCCTGCGCGAAAGTTGAGAAGAACCAAGTGGCGCCAAGCCACCGGACTCTGGACAGTTCTCTAGACTCACTAAATCCAACGGTCCTTGAGTCAGAAGACTCGAGGTCAAGACCGTTGCACCGAACGGCACCACGCCGTCAATATGCCCTAACCCTAGGGTCAGAAACCTCGGCACGATGACTCACGAGGCAGTTCACAACCACCGAGACCATTCTGTCAAAAAGGGAACTAAGAAACCCTTCAGTCCCAGGCTGGGTAATTGGACTCACAGTCCACACGCCACATACACGGCCCACGCAGAAAACACAGAAGCACGATTCCCAAGGTAGCTCACATGTCGCCAAGCCGATTCCCCATCCCAGGGAAAAGCGGGAAACCCCCAGTCCGAGGTTGGGTGACTGGACTCGCAGTCCAAGGCCTTATACACGGCCCACTTGGAAACCACCTTCCAGAAAAACCCACGACATGTGGGGAAGACCCATCGCACTCATACCGATACACGGTGACTCGATCTAATGAGAACACGAAAGCCCAGAACACATGGGGTCACCTGGACCCCCTAAACTCACATGCATGCTAATCGAGATAACACGGTATTTTCGGGCACCCAAAAACACGGTCACAGTACCCACGGGGTGTCCGGGACACTCACACGGGCTAAGGGAAACACGATCAACCGTAGTCCACACGCCATGGCCCGCCCGATTGGTCGCCCACATGAACGCGCTACTTGCCTATAGCACGTTCAGAACGTGCTACCCGCCTATAGCACGTTCAGAACGTGCCATCCTCCTATGGCGCGCTCTTAACAGAACGTGCCACTCTCCTATGGCGCGTTCATAACTGCCTTACTGTTGATCTTCCCCGATGAACGCGGCGTCGCGATACGACACCTTCTTGAAGAACGCGCCCTCAGTGTCGAGCGTGTTCTCAGTCCGCGCCCGAAAATGGCAAAAACCGCGAAAAAACCCATTCCACGCCCCGTTCACGCCCATGTGAAGGGGAAAACAAGGGGAAATAATTCTCAAACCTCTCTAGCACCGAGAGGACCCATTTAAACCCCCAAAATGCGATCAAAACACCAAATCCGGCTCACACCCCAAAATAATGCATTTCACCCCGACGGGAATATAAACTCACTCGGCTCACCTCGGGCTACCAAACTTGCGGAAAGGGAAGTACACGGGTTAGGGAACCATCCCCCTACATCCACCGAAGATTCCGCGCATCGAGGACGCCGATCCGTCAAGAAAACGCCGTTTAAACCCTCGTCGGCTCGCGATCCCATGAACCGCCTCCACCATCGCGATCCTCGTCTCATGCCCGTCGCTCCACGCCCCACTATCATCGCCGCCCCGCCCTCGCCGCCTCCGTTGGCCGCCCGGAGTGAGAGGGGGAGAGGAGAGAGCGTGAGAGAAGAGAGAGGGAGAGAAAATGAGAGACGGGGAGAGAGAAAAGGAGGTTTTGATATATAGAAAATCCAAAAATTTTGAAAAATACCCAAAATAGGAAAAAATATTCCCCACGATCCTCAAAAAATGCACAACGCAGTGGTAATATCCCGGAGTCAGAGAACACAACAGTTCACCCTACACGGGGTTCCGAAGGTCCGACAGAAAAAAATACGCGTGAACCGCAAAACTCAATCTGGTACCCACGAAAACGATCCGAAACTCATAGATCCTTACCCGATAAATGATCAAAAAAATCCGGCGTGTTACAATTCTGTATGCTTCTACAGTTGGCTGTCTGAAGCATGCATATTTTTGTACTCGTCCTGACATATCATTTGTTGTTGGAGTACTTGACAAATACCAAAATAACCCTAAGTTGGATCATTGGAAAGTTACTAAGAAGATTATGCGCTATCTTCAGGGGACAAGGGACTATATGCTCACTTATCCTAAAGTCAACTATCTAGAGGTGATAGGCTATATAGATGTAGATTTTACACGGTGCCTTGACAGTAGGAGGTCTACTATAGGCTATGCCTTTCTACTAGTAGGAGGTGCCATTTCATGGAGAAGTATCATGCAAACGACTACTACTTCGCCCACTATGGATGTTGAACTCATTGCTTGTCATGAGACCTTATCACAGGTCATTTGGTTAAATAATCTTATCATGGGTCTCAAGGTAATGGATTTCATTGAGAAACCACTAAATATCTACTGTGATAATGAGGCTGCATTGTCTTTCTCCAAAGGTAGCGAAAGTTCTACATCATGTAAACATTTGGATATAAAGCTCTATGTTATTCAAGAGAGGAGAGAGAATCATTTGGTGTCAATTAATTACATTAGGACACAATATATGATAGCATATCCTTTGACTAAAGGGCTAGCTCTAGGGTTATATTCTGAACATGTAAAGAATATGGGTCTATCCATGTCTTTCATTGTGTAGTGACTTATAACATGACACCACTAGTTTGTGATCACATATAATTTTATTTATATAATGATTCTCAATCTCTACTTTTCATATATGGTTATTTATGGATAAAGTTTAAGTAGAGTGTCGACGATGACATCTAGTTTGGACTAAAGAATATGATAAAGTTTTAACCTATTCATAAAAGATATCCCGCATAAAGAGCTAGTTATAAAATATTTTGAAGTATTGTAGTGCAGAAAGGTCATACTCACACGTAGAGTATTTGCTGCCATGACTCATGCTTTAGGTATTTTAGAATTAAACATTAAGTTTCCTTAAAATTAATAGAGCAGTGTAACCTATTATTTACTATTGTGGTAAATCGGGTCAAGTGGGAGAATGTTAGGTTTTCACCTTTTTTAGTGTGACCCTTATTCGGTCTAATAGCACTTATGTTGGCCCATTAACACAGGTCCAAGAGATGAGTTTAAGGAAACACTTGTTCACATTAAAAATAATCACCAAAATGTGAGTTTTTTATGATAACGTGTGAGATCCCATTAATACTCTCGCGAGAGTTCTTCTTGACGAGAGATGAACTTTAAGGAACCAGAGAGAGATTTGGTTCCCTTCCTCAGAGGATCTAGAGTGCTTGTAATGCTCCATCAAAGATATCTTCTAGAGAGAGAAAAATCAAGAACGATCTTCTTGCGGGAGAGGAGGTCACATCCTCTGTGTGTTCTTTGCAATCATGTCTGCTCCCACGTGTTGTGGAGGGCGAAGATTGGGTTCATCAATCAACAATCTTTGTTGGAACAATGTGTAAGTATGTCGAATCTTCTCTTACAAGATATTCATGGCTTCTGATATAGCATATTGCACTTGGTGGGGGAGGGCAAGTCTCAAGAGTTGTCACTTGTGCTCAGTTTCCACCTTAAAACCATACGTGAACCATGCACACATTTTATGTGTTAAAATTGCACATTAATTTTTTCCCTTCACATTCCTCTGCTCACATTAGTATTAAGATAGGTAAGGACACTTATTGTAGAAGGTGCCCTTGTTATCTGAACCAATTAGTCAACGATAGAGATGGAGTTTCTTACCTCTAACATTTCACGTTTAGTAGTTTCCAGACAAGACTACTTTCCAGATCAGTGACCACTTGTTGTTGTTGTTTTGCTCGTCAGAGTTGTGTTAGGGGGGCAATGACCATTTCCAAGACCAATGTTCCAGCTTCCAACGTTGAGCAATCTAAACCAGCACGTACATCAATGCCCCGAATATACTCATACTTTTCGGAGGATTGAAGTTGGACGGATACTTCTCTTTTCATTCAGTTGCCCCTGTCACGTTAGGAAACCATAATACTCACTAATCAGCGAGATTAATTAGTTTTTTTCTTTTGTTCCCACATTAGAGGGTGCAACGATCCAACAGATGAGAGTTAGACCACATGGATCTCTCTTTACAGTCGAGCCTGTCGAACCATCTCTCATATGTTTATAGGATTTTTTAGTTTTTAACTTTTATAATATTCTATTTTTATGGATTAATCTCTCCAATTTGGGTTTTTATTTATAAGTTATTACAATTACACATTTATTTATTAAATACCCTTTTCAATTTTTTAAAAATATATGAATGAATTTTTCATGATGACATGGGACATTTTACTAATTACATTGAGATTTCAAAGACTTATAAAGAAATATATGGAGGACTAATCCATAAATATTAAAGTGTATAGGGTAAAAATTAATTTTTTTGTCTATAAACTCTCATACCTACATATTTATTTATTGAATATCTTTTTTGAGATTTTTTGTAATATACTAGATTCTGTTCCGATAATGATATGAAATGTTCTACCAAGGGCACGTTTGAAAATGATGTTGGGGATGAATTTTGAGATTCCAAATATTGGAACATTCACTCTCTCAAAATTCATTTCAAATATCTCCGTGTCTCAATAGTTTTTATTTGATGCATGTTTCAAGGTTTAGAGAGAGATAGAGAGAAAGGGATGGAAATTTTAAAATCTAAAAAAATGATTTAAATAGAGATAGGGATAAATGAAGGAAATATCAAAATCTCCATCTCAAGATAACTTCCTCTCTCTCCAAGGGACTTGAAAAAATATCCACATCTAACATTATTTCCAAACAAGGCCTAAAGAACTTGAAATGTTAAGGAGTTATAAAAGAAATCTGACTTGGAGAGACTAATCTATAAATATAAAAAATTATAAAAGTTAAAAACTGGAAATCCCAAATTTAAATAAATATATTTCAGTATTGTTGCACCCCTAGTTCGTGTTTGGTTTTGATGATATCAAAACGATTGTGCTTGTGTGTGTATGTGTTTCATTTAGCAATGTTTCATTGAACAACATATTTCATATCTTGATTTGATGGGTTGAAAGATGGAGTTACACTTGATGTTTAAGGAACTAACGTTATATTTATGCTGGTTTGCAGGAATACAACTTCATGGCTCATACTTGGAATCTTAAGGAGTCCATCAATGAAAAAGGGAGTTAACTCTGTTCATGTTTGAAAGTTATATGAATGCTTTGTATTTAATGGTCTCATGTTTTGAATATTTTGATTTGCAGGATCAAAATCCATGATTTATGTTTGGAACTCAAAGGAGTGCATCAATGAAGATCTTATTGAAAAAGGGAGTTGACTAACTCACTGCATTGTGATGACTCTTCTATATTTCATGCATTCCATCAAATAGCTTTTCACAATCTTGGTTGGGTATTTTTATGCGCTTTCCTCGTAAGATTTTTGAGCTTGAAATAACCTCAACCTTGTAACTTAAAATTTGATGGATGTGATCTTCTAAGTTACTAATGACATGAATGTGGTTCATGTATTTTCTACTTGAAGCTTTTAAGCTTATATTGTGCTTGAAATATTCGTACAAGACATCATAAGATTTGGTTCAATATTGCTCATGCCTTGCATGAATGATTGATATTTACTGATGTGTGAGATGCATGTGAAGACAATGTTCCTCGTGAAAATAAGGCTTCATGAATATTAATTTTTGTCAACAAGAATGCCATTTGAATGAATGTGGTTCTATGATATTATGTATGCTTTGCATTTGGCATGATTGTTAACACTTGTGTAATGAAGCATCTTGATGTTGAAGATTTGGTTGATTCAAGAATGTGATTGAATGGTTGAGCTTCCATGTTATTATATTTGATTGAATGATAGATTCATGCTTATCATTTCAAAACCTTGTCATTTGGTCAAATGTATTTTTGCTAAGTGATTTGAGAAGCAAAACGCATGTTTGAATAGGTTCAATGATGTATTTCATTGTGAACATGTTCATAGTGTTAATGCATAACTCATATATTTTGATTCTCAACTAACCTCTTGGTTTATCATATTTTTCAGGATGCAAAATCATTGTTGATCTTCATGGGATTATGGTAACATTTAATCAATTGTTTCCCTTTGGTTTGATGGAGGTTTTAGTTATTTTTCAAACTCAAACTGTCTTACAGTCTTCACCATTTTCAATCCGACCATTGGATCTCCCCTCTAAAAATTTTATGTTGTAGCTCTGGGAGTCCTCTTTCCAACGCCTCTAGTCTCGCTTCGATCGGAGTTCGGAGCTAGGAGAATTAATTCCTGCCGCCGAAGCGCGCAGAGCTATTTTTTGTGTGCCCAGCCACTGCATGGGTCGACCCCTGTGGTCGACCCACTGCAAGGGTCGACCCTTGTAACACAGGGTGCTTTTTTGTGTTTTCCAACAACCTGTTGCCCGAGGGTCGACCCCAAGGGTCGACCCCTTCCAGACAGAACTTACGAAAGTGGTCAAATCTCATTGAAAACATTTTCAAACCTTTCTATAATATACCCTAATGGTTCCTAATCATGTTAGGGTGTTTTAAACTCATTTTAGAAGGGGTATATGGGTCATTTGGTCTGTCTCCTATATATATCAATGTGTTGCTCCGAATTTGAGCAAGGATTAACCCTAATGCTCATTTGCTCTTTCGTATAGGTGAAGAAAAGGGAGAAAACGTGGTGGAGCTCTTGCAAGAAGGAAATCATCTACTTCCGTGAAGATCTGGAGCTCGTGGAAGAAGAAGAAAAGGAGCGGATCGAAGAGAGGATCAAGAGGACGTAAGAATCGTCTTCATCCGGCTTCTCTCCAACTCGTGGTTCAAGGAACATCATCAACCGGCCTTGAAGATCAAAGGGGGACTTCTTCTATGTCTTCTATCAGTTCTTTGTGATATGTTCTATGATCTATATTTTGGGTTTGAGCATGCTTGAGTATTTGTGTTTATTTTCTGAACAATAGAGATACTCGTGTGTGTGACCGTTTGTGTATACGGTCGTGTTTGATCGCCTTTGTGCGATCGTGTTTGTGTTATTGTGCTGCGGTTGTTGCAGCGTGTGTGTGTGTGTGTTGTGATCTGGTCGTCGGATCGTGTGTGTGTTGTGATCCGGTCGTCGGATCGTGTATGTGTTTGTGATCCGGTCGTCGGATCGTGTGGGGGACTTCGTCTCCGTCTGTGTGTGTGTTGGGGCGTGTCCCCGTGTGTGTGTGGGGATTCATCCCCGTGTGTGTTTGGAGCGTCGTCTCCGTGTTGGGGATTTATCCCCGAGTGAAGCCTCACCGGGTTTGGTGAGGGTGGACGTAGGGAGCCCGTCGTGGTCCCAAACCACCTTAAAAATCTCAGTGTCCTATAGTTTGCATTGTGGTTTGCCTTGTTATGTTTAACAGCTTAATGTGTTTATCTTAATCGTGTGTGAACGGTGAGATTGAGAGAATTTAATCATCTTGTTTGAGTGAAATCTTCAATCTCGTCAAGGTTGTTAATTCCATTGTGCGCTTGTCTATGTTTTTAATCGGTCATAGTTTTTAGTAGTAGGATCTATTCACCCCCCCTCTAGATCCGTGTTCCTTCACTATGGGACCCAACAATTGGTATCAGAGCGAGGCTCTGCTGTCCCTAGATCTCACGATCTACAGAGTGATCCTAGTGCATTCTACAATCATGAATTTTTCTGTTGAGCACGTGTCGATGAATTGCCTTCCTATTCTTAATGGTTCTGATGTTACTTCATGGATAGGTAAAATGTGTGGACTAATCAATTCAATTAATCCTAATCTTTGGAAGTTGATTTATGATGGTCCTCACATATTGCCTCTAGATAAGACCAAGTGGTCTAGTCAAGATAAATTGAAAAACCATGAAAATGTCATTGTCTTAAATTTATTGAAAGGAGCCATTGATACTCATATGTTTCCATTTGTTTCTTCTTGTAGAACGGCCAAGGAGCTTATGGATCAGTTGATCAAAGCTCAAGAGATGGAAGGACAAAATTGTCTCATGGCCGACAATGATGATCAACTCAATAAAGAAAATTATGATGATGTAAATTCTGAATCCGAAGAACTCTCTATTGAGGAATGGCAAATGGCTTATGCTACGGTGTATGATAAATGCAAGAAACTCAAATCTGAAAATAAAACCTTGAAAAGGAAGATTAATGAGAATGGGCATGCTAATTCCTCCTGTGAGAACTGTAAAATCTTGGAGTCAAAAATTGAACATCTGTAAGAACAAAATGAATCTCTTGAATCAAAAGTTGAATCATTTTCAGAAGAGATTTCTTGTTTGAATGAAGATGTTGAAATGACTATAAAATATAATACATCTCTTCAAATTGAACATGAATGTGATGAATTGCGGGAACAAAATAAATTCTTGTTGTCTCAAATTTCCATGCTTGAGAAATCTGAAGAAAGCTTAAGAAACAAATTAGCTTCTCTTTCTGATGATGAGAAGATGTTTGAGAAATTGCTTGATTCTGAATTTGATAGCAAGAGCATCATGAATGAAAATGAAAAACTCAAAAAGGAGAAAGGTTCCATGTTGATTCAGATTTCTCTACTTGAAAGTAGGTTGAAAAGTTTTGATAAACTTGAAAAGTAAAATGCTTTGTTGAAATCTTAAAATGAACAAATGCTTGCTAGGATTTCAAAACTTGTTGAAACTGAGAAAGTCCTTGAGAAATTGACTGAAAAACTACATTCCATGAATGTTGAAAATAAAGAACTCAAGGAAGAAAATGAAAGCTTCAAATCTGTGAATTGCTTGTTGAGTGAGAAAGTTTATGCATGTGAAGAAGAAGTCACGAGTGCTGAATTGCATGTTTCTATTCTTGAAGAAGAAGTACAAAGTTTAAAAGATGATTTGTCTAGATTTGTGAAAGGGAAAGAAAATTTAGATAAAATGTTGGGTGTTCAGGTGAACTTTCAAAAAGAAGGTCTTGGATACACCCCGGTCAACAAAAAGTCTTTTGAATCCAAATTAAAAACTTCATTTATTCATGCATCTGATATTTCGAGCACTTCTAAGGCACCTCCAATTGCACAAATGAAAATTTCTGAAAATGATTTTACGAAAAAGAAAAATGTCAAACCAACCATGCCAAATGGATTTCAAGAATCGAAGTCCAATGTTGAATGCTTCTATTGTGGTGTGTTTGGACATGTAATGGATGCTTGTGTTGTTATGAAAGAGGATGACAAACTTGCATGTAAAAAAAAAAAATGCCTCATGCTTTTATTGTCACAAACTTGGCAATGTCATGGATGATTGCTTTGTGAAACAAAATGATGATTATCGTGCCATGAATGCTAAGTTTAAATTTCAAAGAAAATTCAGAAATGAACATGCTTCCCATGCTAAAAGGTTTACATCCCAAAAGAAAAATTCATTCACGAACACTCATGCAAACAATGAAAAATCATTCCGTAAACCCACAACTCCTTGTTGCTTTCATTGTGGGAAATACGGTCATGTTATGAAAGAGTGTTGGTTTTTGAAAACAGAAAATCTCCATGCTTCTAGAATGCATGCTAGGTCTAATTTTGTTAAATCTAGACCTTTTGAAAATAGAAGATGGAATGGATTTGAAAATTCCTTTACTCTTAAAAGGAAGCCTTTTGGTAAAACTGTTTTTCCTCAATGCCTTTATTGTGGAAACCATGGACATGTCATTGAGGATTACAGGATCATGAAGAATGATGATATTGTGGCAACGAAAAAGAAGAAAGTGTTTGGTGGCAATGCTACTAACATCAAGGGACCCAAAAAGGCTTGGGTGCCCAAATCCGTTGAATGAATTGGCTTTGATGCAAGTGTGCCTTGAGGTAAATAAAGAATGAAAGGGGTTCCAATAAAAAGGAACAAGGCACACTCACTTGGTAAAATCCCAACTTTGCTCTTTCATTGTCAAATTTGATGGTTTTGATGACTTGGGATGATATTTTAGTGTGTTCTCATGTTATGCTCTAATTTCTTCACAAGCCACATATGTCTTCAATGGATGAATATTTGGTATATCAAATGGTGGTTAGAGAAGGTTGGACTACGTTCAACTGGATACTTCCACTAAGCGTGATGGTGGTCTTCGGACCTATGTTCTCCGCCTAGTACCAAAATTCAGAAGTTGAATTATATGGCTTATAAGGAACCTTGTGTTGTGAATGAAATCAATTTACCTTTGATTTGAATAGCTTTCAAATTGAATCTGAAAAACTCTCTTGTTTCATAAGGCAAAATTCTCTGAACTATGGACTTGCTTGATCAAATGCAACAATTGATATTGAATGTTGACCATGGCTCAGTTTAAAGCTCATTGACCATATGTGATTGATTCGCCAAATTGATAAGTTGTTTGACATGTTCAGAAATCTACTCTTGATAATAGTTGTTCAAACACTTATCTTGCTCATTTGCTAAATTTTGTGTGAAATCTGTTGGAAACTCGGTTATTTGCATATTCACACATGCAGGGCGTATCATGTTCAAACTGAAGCTTATGTCTCATGAAATATTATCTTTGAATGATCATGGTTGAACATTTGGGTTCTAAGGGACATGGCTTTTCATGATGAAATCTGAAATAAAATGCTCATGATTCAGTGCCAAAATCATTGAAAATCCATCTCATGCATTCACCTGGTTCATGCTTTTCTTATATGCTCAAGTCATTACAAAAAACTGAAAACTTGCATAAAAAGAATGCATTGGCATCTTTGCATATCATTCATATACTATGTATATAAAATGACAAAAAGATGCATATTGCATATTCATGCATATAGAGCATATGCATATATTTCATGATAATCGCATATCTTGACTCATGAATGCTTGCATGAATACTTCCATAAATCCTTGCATGCGTGTATGTATTTATCTTATAAAATCTTTCTTGGAAAATTCTAAGACATCACCTCCTTGATAAATAACAATGCAGTGATTTTATTCATATGTGATACATGTCATATATTAAGGGGGAGGATTTGTTTCCGACCGTGCATACATTTAGGGGGAGTCATAGCCGTGTCTTGTCAAATTTATTTTATACATGCAAAATAAAAATTTACCCTCACACTCTTGCACATAATGAATTTAATGAATTTCATTGATAAGGATTTAAGAAATTCCTTCCAACACTTTAAAGGGAACTTGAATCTCTACATCGACATTAAAGAGTAATCGTGAGGAAAAAGCTGCCTACCCCACAAAAATTCAATAAGTGGAATGTGGATCCGAGTAACCGGGAATCCCCCCTGAAACAAAGGAGGAAACTCGCGTCAAAAGGAGAAACAAAAATCCATATGTGTGACGAATCCAAGTAGCCGGGAATCCCCATTGAGACATATGAGGAAACTCGCGCCGAAAAGTGAAGTCCATTAAAAGAACAAAATCGGGGTTGTGCGAAGCTACCGATAGTCGAGAATCTAAAGTGAAAGTGTAGAGAGGAGATTACCTTCTAGTATTTTTTAGAAAATCTGAAAATCCATATGTTTTGAAGCTCATTAGTTATTGCCTCACATTTCACATGAATATTTTTATGATATATGTATTTTATGAATTTACCTACATTCATGGTTTATGTAGTACTCCTAGTTGTGTATGCACAAAACCTCTTAGTTATGCTTAATGTCTTATACTCTTGAATTTGAATCACATGCTATTTTCTTAACCTGTGCCTCATTAAGGGGGAGTTACTATATGTTATATTTGTGTGCATGCCGATTGTGCTTGTGTGCTTGCATGTTCATACATTCCCCTTGAGTCTAATTCTGAGCATAAACCTTGCATTTGAAGGATAGAAGTTATCATGTGCATAGCTTCATATCTTGCATGATTAGCATTCACATATTGCATATTCAGTGCTAATTTGCATATTTGCATACTTGCAATTTTTCAGCATGCATATAGTTCATACTTGATGTCAGCTTGTACAAGTCCTACTTGACATTTTTCAACAATTGGTCTCATTCTTTTGGCCTCACACGTTCCTATCATGTCACTCAACCCCCTGTCTTTTTGTAGATGACAAAAAGGGGGAGAATATTTGGTGTGTGTTAATGTTTGGTGTTTGTTCAATGCTGTATGCTTGATAATTGATGTTGTCTTGGGAAGAATGGCTCAATGTTTGTATTATCACACACATCGTTTTGTCATCATCAAAAAGGGGGAGATTGTTGCACCCCTAGTTCGTGTTTGGTTTTGATGATATCAAAACGATTGTGCTTGTGTGTGTATGTGTTTCATTTAGCAATGTTTCATTGAACAACATGTTTCATATCTTGATTTGATGGGTTGAAAGATGGAGTTACACTTGATGTTTAAGGAACTAACGTTATATTTATGCTGGTTTGCAGGAATACAACTTCATGGCTCATACTTGGAATCTTAAGGAGTCCATCAATGAAAAAGGGAGTTAACTCTGTTCATGTTTGAAAGTTATATGAATGCTTTGTATTTAATGGTCTCATGCTTTGAATATTTTGATTTGCAGGATCAAAATCCATGATTTATGTTTGGAACTCAAAGGAGTGCATCAATGAAGATCTTATTGAAAAAGGGAGTTGACTAACTCACTGCATTGTGATGACTCTTCTATATTTCATGCATTCCATCAAATAGCTTTTCACAATCTTGGTTGGGTATTTTCATGCGCTTTCCTCGTAAGATTTTTGGGCTTGAAATAACCTCAACCTTGTAACTTGAAATTTGATGGATGTGATCTTCTAAGTTGCTAATGACATGAATGTGGTTCATGCATTTTCTACTTGAAGCTTTTAAGCTTGTATTGTGCTTGAAATATTCGTACAAGACTTCATGAGATTTGGTTCAATATTGCTCATGCCTTGCATGAATGATTGGTATTTACTGATGTGTGAGATGCATGTGAAGACAATGTTCCTCGTGAAAATAAGGCTTCATGAATATTAATTTTTGTCAACAAGAATGCCATTTGAATGAATGTGGTTCTATGATATTATGTATGCTTTGCATTTGGCATGATTGTTAACACTTGTGTAATGAAGCATCTTGATGTTGAAGATTTGGTTGATTCAAGAATGTGATTGAATGGTTGAGCTTCCATGTTATTATATTTGATTGAATGATAGATTCATGCTTATCATTTCAAAACCTTGTCATTTGGTCAAATGTATTTTTGCTAAGTGATTTGAGAAGCAAAACACATGTTTGAATAGGTTCAATGATGTATTTCATTGTGAACATGTTCATAGTGTTAATGCATAACTCATATATTTTGATTCTCAACTAACCTCTTGGTTTATCATGTTTTTCAGGATGCAAAATCATTGTTGATCTTCATGGGATTATGGTAACATTTAATCAATTGTTTCCCTTTGGTTTGATGGAGGTTTTAGTTATTTTTCAAACTCAAACTGTCTTACAGTCTTCACCATTTTCAATCCGACTGTTGGATCTCCCCTCTAAAAATTTTATGTTGTAGCTCTGGGAGTCCTCTTTCCAACGCCTCCAGTCTCGCTTCGATCGGAGTTCGGAGCTAGGAGAATTAATTCCTGCCGCCGAAGCGCGCAGAGCTATTTTTTGTGTGCCCAGCCACTGCATGGGTCGACCCCTGGGGTCGACCCACTGCAAGGGTCGACCCCAAGGGTCGACCCCTGTAACACAGGGTGCTTTTTTGTGTTTTCCAGCAACCTGTTGCCCGAGGGTCGACCCCTTCCGGACGGAACTTACGAAAGTGGTCAAATCTCATTGAAAACCTTTTCAAACCTTTCTATAATATACCCTAATGGTTCCTAATCATGTTAGGGTGTTTTAAACTCATTTTAGAAGGGGTATATGGGTCATTTGGTCTGTCTCCTATATATATCAATGTGTTGCTCCGAATTTGAGCAAGGATTAACCCTAATGCTCATTTGCTCTTTCGTATAGGTGAAGAAAAGGGAAAAAACGTGGTGGAGCTCTTGCAAGAAGGAAATCATCTACTTCCGTGAAGATCTGGAGCTCGTGGAAGAAGAAGAAAATGAGCGGATCGAAGAGAGGATCAAGAGGACGTAAGAATCGTCTTCATCCCGCTTCTGTCCAACTCGTGGTTCAAGGAACATCATCAACCGGCCTTGAAGATCAAATGGGGACTTTTTCTATGTCTTCTATCAGTTCTGTGTGATATGTTCTATGATATATATTTTGGGTTTGAGCATGCTTGAGTATTTGTGTTTATTTTCTGAACAATAGAGATACTCGTGTGTGTGACCGTTTGTGTATACGGTCGTGTTTGATCGCCTTCGTGCGATTGTGTTTGTGTTATTGTGCTGCGGTTGTTGCAGCGTGTGTGTGTGTTGTGATCTGGTCGTCGGATCGCTTGTGTGTTGTGATCCGGTCGTCGGATCGTGTATGTGTTTGTGATCCGGTCGGCGGATCGTGTGGGAGACTTCGTCTCCGTCCGCGTGTGTGTTGGGGCGTGTCCACGTGTGTGTGGGGGGATTCATCCCCGTGTGTGTTTGGAGCGTCGTCTCCGTGTTGGGGATTTATCCACGAGTGAAACCTCACCGGGTTTGGTGAGGGGTGGACGTAGAGAGCCCGTCGTGGTCCCGAACCACCTTAAAAATCCCAGTGTCCTATGGTTTGCATTGTGGTTTGTCTTGTTATGTTTAACAGCTTAATATGTTTATCTTAATCGTGTGTGAACGGTGAGATTGAGAGAATTTAATCATCTTGCTTGAGTGAAATCTTCAATATCGTCAAGGTTGTTAATTCCGCTGTGCGCTTGTCTATATTTTTAATCGGTCATAGTTTTTAGTAGTAGGATCTATTCACCCCCCCTCTAGATCCGTGTTCCTGCACTACGGGACCCAACAAGTATTTCTTATTTCTAATGATTTGTTTTGGGTCAATAGAGTTTATAAGGGGGGGAAATGTGGGATAGTACAACATACCAGTGTTTCCAAAAAAATACATCATAACACCTCCCAAAATTGGAAATCTCATATTTAAATAAACATATTTCAGTATTTCTTATTTCTAATGATTTTTTTTTTGGGTCAAGAGAGTTTATAAGGAGGGGAAATGGGGGATAGTATAACGTACTAGTGTTTCCAAAAATACATTGCAACACCTCCCAAAAATGACTCCCTGGGAGAGATTGAGAGACTACTACACCCCCTAATGCGAGAGGGAGGGTAACCTAGGAACCAAGTGCCCTGCACTCCCTCCAGACAGTGGGGGAGGAACCCTGGAAGCAGAGGTATTAACCGTCTCTAACGGTCAAGAGTTGGAATTCTGTTATTACCAAATTAACATGTATTTGCTTCGACTAGTCGCCACCAGCGAATCCCGCCAAAGTCCGAGTTTGTGAACAACCAAACAAACGCTGCCTGTCACGCAGACCAGGGACCCCGAAAAATCTAAAATTTCCCCGACGATCCCGTCCTGTACAAGTTGCTCGTTGACGGCTGGCTCGAGCAGGTCGCTGCGCTCCGCGGGGGGCCTCCCGCCCGCTCCCGCTCGTTAAGATTTTTTTTTCCTCCCCTCGCTCTCTCTCGTCATTTCTGATAGCAACACCGCCCATTCTAGGGTTCAGCTCCACACAGTTTGGAGCAGGATTTACCGGGGGATTCCAGGGGCTCTGGCTACTGGGCGCATGGCGGGAACCTCTCTTCCCCGGTCTCTGGTGGGCCTCCGTCACTTCCTCAACGGGGAGGACCGCCGCCATGGTTACCCAGCCACCGCCATCCCTTCCCCAAGAAGGAGACCGAATTTTGGCACCCGATTCGGAATCCAACGCGCATCGTCACTCCAGAAAAATCTCGTTTCCAAGCTGAACCCCGCAGCGGAAGACGAACGCAGTAGCCGGAGGAGGCCCGAGGATTCGGCTTCTCGCACCTGTACGTCTCTCCCTAGATTGGTCACTCGTCGATTCAGTCGAATTCGGTACTCCACGAGAAAGCGTATCTTCTATTTTTTTTAACTGAAGCTTGAGTTTTGGAGTTCATTAAATGTTGGAATTTTATCTGTTCAGATTCGGTGGGTTGGGTTTTCTGAAATCGTTTTTGTTGAACTTCGTAGGAAGGAATGGAGGGTGGATGAGGTCGGCATGGAAATCATCACAATTGCGTTGCCTGCCGTGCTGTCTCTTGCCGCGGATCCTATTGCATCGTTGGTGGATACTGCTTTTGTAGGCCATGTGGGTAGGTGTTCGCGCTTTGGATCGTTTTTTTCTCACTTCCAGGGAATCAAAGAGTGCCTCAACTTATACAATGCTTCCATGCCTAGCACCATAGAATCTTCCCCAATTGGGTCGATTCTGTTTGCCTAACCGGACACTTATTTGGCGTTGTGGAATTGAGTTCAACCATCGCTGCCTAGTGAATTGTAATGTAAGAATTGGCTACTTGATATGGGTAGCATGGTCCACGGCCTATTACTCTGCTCTTGCTTGGCTAAGTGATTTGTGGTTTGTACAGGTCCTGTGGAGTTGGCAGCAGTTGGAGTATCCATTTCAGTGTTCAATTTGGTCTCCAAATCGTTTAATGTTCCATTGCTTAATGTAACTACATCATTTGTTGCTGAAGAGCAGGCCTTGGATAAAGATGGAAAAATCAGTTTACATCAGCCCAATCAGAGTATGGTTTCTCCTTATCAATTTATCTATCTGCTGTACCCAATTATAACGTGACAAAGCTATCAAGGCCTGGATTTTTCTAGAAGGGCAGTCCAGTGCCATGAGGCTCCCGCCAATGTGGGGTCTAGAGAGGGATGGACATATGCAGCCTTCCCTCTGCTTCTGACAGAGATGTTCTTTCCAGTTTTGAACCCACAATCTTTAGGTTAGGAGGGACAAACCTTACCCTTGCACTAAGGCTTTCCCCTAGTCCTGGTATCTTTTTAAAATGAATTTCTGTTGATTGTATATCTTGAGAAATATCTTCAATTCAAAATCAATTTCAGTCATTTGACATGCTTGCATGACATGTAAGATGCCAAATGCTGACATTATTTCTAAATTTTTTGGATAGCTGTAGCTAGTGTTTTAAGCATTGAATTCCTATTTAATTAGATATGAAGAGAAGGGCATTTACACTGTACGTGTAATTAGCATTCATATTTCAATTTAATTTTAACGTCATCAGCAATGAGAATGCTTTTCTTAAACAGAAACTGGCATTCTCTTTGGCAATTTTTACTCCAAACTTGAAAAGGTTTGGTCAAATCCTAATAATGCCAATATTTATATGTGTTTTTTAAATATTGATATAGAAAAGTCCTTGAGGATTCAGATTTTTTGTTTTGGTAGGTGACAAAAATCCAGGGCTGGAATCCACTCTTAGAGTACTGGTGGATGGTGGCAGTCCTCAATGCAAAAAGTTCCTTCCTGCTGTATCAACATCTTTGGCTTTGGCTGCCGGTGTTGGAATTGTGGAAGCCATAGTGCTCTCATGTGGCTCGGGGCTCCTAATGAATATAATGGGTATATCAGCTGTACGTCAATATCCACTGAGCTAAGAGTACATGAAACTCCTGTTATTTCTTTTCACTGAATCAAACTCCTGTTATTGCTTTTCACTGAATCATCAGCACTTGTCGTGTCACAGTTTAATTCATGTTTAAGGAGTTATCTTGTTGGTCTACAGCAGCTTATTTTTATCTAATTAATTCACAGCATAACCATGAAATTCAGTTTTTTGTTGTGTCCATTTTCTCAAAAAAAGAAAAAGGTTTTTAGTTGTGCCCCCAAATATCATGTACATCTCCATCACTTGTTTGCTTCTAATAACTAGGCAATGCTTCGTGCCTTGTGCACTTCTCTCCCAGGCTACTACCCACTGTAGATGGTAATTTATGGTGTCTTTAGCCCAAGTATTAAGCAATTGCTTGCTCATCACAAAGGATATTGGCCATTGAATACTTCTAAGGGTTAATTACCTCTATACCCCAAAATATTTATAAATAACCTGTATACCCCTACATTTATCTAATCTACCTGTATACCCTGAAATCTACTAACCAGAGTTGTTAAAGGTCAGGTTTCGGAGGTACACAGGTATTATTATTAAAAGTACGACATGGGGTTGGGGGTATACAGATATATTCTTAAAGATTTCAAGGGCATACAGGTAAATAGATGTAGGAGTATAGAGGTTATTTCTGAAGATTTTAGGGGTACAGGGGTATGTTCTTTTATCACATTTATCCCTCCTGCAATGGCATGTTCATCACATAGCATATTGGCTTATTAAATACTTGTAATGTTCTTGTGTCACATTCATAACTCCTATTGTCTTCTGTTCTATGCCATTACACATAAGGATATTTTTCAAGGCCTGCATATTTATTATTTTCTACTAATAAGACATCTTTGGCGCATTTGATTGAATTAGTTCATGTCTGCCTTTGTTAGTACTTGTGTTAATTTTAAAAATAAATATCTGCATCCTTGTTTCCTCCTTTAGCAAGTTACCATATAGAATACCTATCTGGATTATTCAACTGTTAGGAAAACAAGGCAGCGTCTTTGAGAGTTTGATATGAAGGATGTTCACTTGTTTGTTTGTGATTTAAATAGGACTCCCCAATGCGAGCTCCAGCAGAGCATTTTCTTGCATTGAGGGCATGGGGCGCCCCACCAATAGTAATTGCACTTGCTGCACAAGGAGCTTTTCGTGGTTTTATGGATACCAAGACACCTCTATTTGCTGTAGGTTAGTAACAAATGATTTTTTTTCCATTTCTTGTCGTATGAAATTTATGTTGACTGTTAGCCTTTGATAAGTTGTTCATCCCCCTTCCTCTCTTGATGAGGCTCTTCCCAGTATGCAAAGCCTGTGAAGTGATGCTATTCTTTCTTAGATATTTTCATCACTTTGAGAAAAACCTTACTGACTTTGATGTTTCAATACCTTTTAGTTTTTTAATTCATATCTATATACATGGCATTAATTGGTAATCAGAGAGTTTCAGACAGTAACCTCGTTGTACTTGCTCGTATATTATTACCTTTTTGTGCTCCAAGTATAAATTGCTCTTTTAAATCTCTTAAAATGAAGAATATATATTAGTTCCCCCCTTAAAAAAAGAAATCAACTTACATGATGCCATGGAGGTCATCTCATCCGTCAGATCCAATGATTTTTTCCAAAGAAACCCGTGTATTTTTTTTCAAAGGACTGGGGTTCGCTTGGATCTGATGGATGGGAGACATCCTCCATCGCGTCAGGTAAGTCAATCTTGGTTGTTGGAGGTTCCCATTAGCAACATTCGAATTTGGGCATCGTCAAACTTCTGAGCATGCATCCAACTGATGTAAGCCAAGAACGGCACATAGCCGAGGCTGCTACGATACCCGGGTCAAATACAGGTTTTGGGGGTCTCGCCGTAGTAACGGCATGAAGCAATGAGGTCTCACAGCAAGTGGGCGATCATAAGGATACTCTGTGGCACTTACGGAGTAGTCACACGAAGAACAGAAGTAATCACGACATGAGTGGCGTGAAAGGCGGAGCACAAAGCAACCCTGGAGGCGTCATCGTCTTCTCCGCATGGCAAGAACACAACAAAAAAATAAAAAAAGGGGGGGATTTATGGGCCCCGCCCTGCTCCCTCTTTCTCCTCGTCAGGTAGGACCAGGTAGACTGGTAGACCTTGGGGGGGTCCACCCGGTCCGAGTAGACCCCCCTCATCCCGAGCCCTATAAAAGACTCCCCCAAGGGCCCCCCCCCCAAAAAAATAACGAGAAAATCAGAACAAGAAGAATAAAAAGAATAAAAAGAAGACATTAGACGTACAACTCCGGTCCTGGACGTACAACTCCAGGCAACAAGTTTGTGGCGTTGTGCTTAGGGTATGTTATAAAAATGTCCTTGTGATTGCACTTAGGCAAATTTGCCTCTCGGCCATATGATTTTTTTGGAAAAATCTTACAATTTTTAAAATTATGGAAATACCCCTTGTGCCTTCTCTTCTTGGAGAGGGATCATAGTGTAATTTTTCTTTCGGAGGGTGGAGTCCCCTTAAAACCCCCCGCAAGGGGTGCTGCTCCCTTGACCCCTATGACCTAACTGCGCAGGTCAATCCGCGGCAGTGCGTTAACGGACGCATGGAGATGGATCGTAGCACATGGGAGCTCAAGAAGGAGAAGCAATCTCCTAAGTGTTATTGCTTGGTGCGCCTCCACCAAGGAGGGACACTTGTGTCTTATGTTAAAATTACACAAAAATCCTTATTCAACTTAGGTATTACAAAAATATCTCTAGTCTGTCAAAAATTATACAAATACCCCTAAATTTTCCACTACTCAAGGGAAAAATGCAAATAAACCTAGAAAGGGTTTGAAATCTCAAATAAACTCAAAATGGTTTGAAATTGCAAATAAACCTAGAAAGAGTTCGAAATCTCAACTAACCCCAAAAGGGTTTGAAATTTCAAATAAACCCAAAAGAGTTTGAAATCACAAATGAACCTAAAAAGGGTTTGAAATAGCAAACATACCCAAAAAGGAAAATATTTGATTTTCTCTTGCAGACGTGCATCTCTAATGGACGATCCTTTCGATCGAGTCTACTAGATAAAACCGTCAATATCACAGCGGATATTGTGGAGGTCAAAGAGGTATATTTGACAATTAATCAAGGGTATTCAGACTTTACGCCGATGTAAATAAACATCGATTGTGGTCGATGGGGAAATGTCTAGTATCCGAACTATAAATCGTCTGATAAACTTAAATTTGCGGAATTAATAATGTGCACGCTACTTAGGGCCCGTTTGGAATCAATCATGGGAGGGATTTCAGGGATTCCAATCATTGGAATCCCTGACATCCCACAATCCCAACCAAATGCACCAAGGTCATCTAAGCTTCCGTGCCTCATGGATTTCCGGAGGAGAGAGGAGGGAGACTCAAAGAGTCGCTGTTCCGTATAATCCTCAGAAGCTCCTTTTGGGGAGCTTTTTGCGGATTATGCCATAGATTATCTCCCATTACGAGCAATAACCCCCCATTTACGGCATTAACTCCTCGACGCTCCATTTTTTACCACAATGTCGCTCTTTAAACAGGAATTAAGGGCGTATTCGCCCCTGGGCACGGGCGACGATGCCATGAATTTGATTGCTCGCCGGATGATACCCGGGCTTGTAACCTGGCTTGTCAAACGAGATTATCCATCTTAAAAAATCTCTGACACATTAATTGCTTTGTACGAATGAGGATTTTTTCAAACATACCTCACGGATGATTCGAACCAAACGGGGTTTTAAATAGCTACAAATGTGGATCTATATTTTTGAATTTAATTCCACGTGTTGAAAACAATATGATACTCTACTTTCTGTCTTTTTTTTTTTTACGTTTGGACTGGGCTAGTTTAGTAGATTAACTGATTGGATGTGGACTACAAATGTAAGAGGAAACAGGACTAAAAAGGGCTTTTGTGTGGGTGACCCAGCTTGCATATTATGAAATCAACTGGTTTTGGTCTCCGTAGTGGTCAGTGATTGACATATTGGATCTTGCTTCTGGTGATAATAACTTTGATTGAATCTTCAGGATAATGTTTCCGTAAGTTCTTAGCGATCATGGAATGGTTTAAAGAAGATAATGACGTCCCAATGCATATCTTAGCACCACATGTTAATCATAAGAGTGGATATTGCAGATATTTTGATTAAAGAGTAATGCAGTTCTTCCAGTTCGTAGTTGAAAGATACATTTGTGCTAGAAGCACTTCTGGAGCATCATGATTATTCATGGATGGATGGGAAATCATGATACATGAAGCTGCTCTAAAATATAGGTGGAGAATGTTTTCTGAACTACATCTTCAGAGGCTATCCTACACACTCTATGATGGAGCTTTAGACATCTCAATTGCTTATAGCATTGTTTTTATATTCTGTTTGTGGATGTATATCTATCTTGTGACAACTTATGTTTCATTGAACTTTTCCCCACTGCCCTCCCCCACCTCCCTTTTAAATACAGGTGCTGATCTCGTGAACGTTTAATATCTGGTTTTTTGTTGTGGATCATCAGGTGTTGGCAACTTGCTGAATGGAATATTGGATCCCATTTTGATATTTCTTCTTCATTTAGGCATTGGTGGTGCTGCCATATCTACTGTGATATCTGAGTATGTGTACCTTTTACAGACCTACTTTGGTTCTGATGTTCCTCTCTCTTGTCATTCTTCAAAAAGAGCATGCTTGTGTAGCTGTTAAACTTGGTGCTTTATGTCTACCATGGCATAACATTCATGCTGCTCACACGTGTTAACTATCTCTTCAGGTACTTGATTGCTTTTATTCTCCTTTGGAAGCTCAACAAAAATGTACTACTTATTCCTCCAGACGTTGATGGAGAAGGGATTCTTCGTTATCTAAAATCAGGTAACAGTAGACCATGATTTGCGGCTGAAAGATCTTTTCAGAAAGTTTATTAGGAAAATAAAAGAGGTAATTGTTGAACCCTGAAATTTCCCCCAAGAGAAAAAAGGGGGTGGGGGCTCAGGAAACCCGAAGGGACCCCAGAGGGGTCCCCGCCTGCTCCCAAACCCGGAGGGACCCTCTCCGAGTTCTGCAAACCTGGAGGGACCTCTGGGTTACCAGACCTGGAGGGACCCTCCTCCGGGTTCTGCAAACCAGGAGGGACCTCCTCGGGGGTCCCCGCCTGCTCCCAAACCCAGAGGGACCCTCTCCGGGTTCTGCAAATCCGGAGTGACCTCCTCTGGAGTTCTGCAAACCCGGAGGGACTCCCTCCGGGGCTTTCATTACCCGGAGACACCCCTCCTTTTCTTTCTCAATCTATCTCCTTCCTTTTCCTTTTATGCCCCTCCTTTCAAACCTAGAGGGACTAAAATGTCTAAAAGAAAAAACCCTTTCTTCTCCCTCCGGGTAACTCCTCTCCACTCCTATAAATAGAGGAGGAGTTGGCCATGGGAGAGAGGAAAAAGCAAGCACTTGGCTACCTGGGGCAGTGGAGAAACCTGCGCAAGGGAGCCTTGGAGAGTTTGAAGTTTCTTGGAGAACTTGGAATTTTATGAAGATCTTAGAGAATCCTACAAGCATCCACCAAGGATTGAGAAGATGGAGATTGGAGAATACACAGGGAGGTCTAGGGCGCAGCTGAAGACTTGTGAATGTGGTTTCTTTAGCAAGAGCAATGCATTCCAGCCCATGTGTATAAAGAAGGAAATGTGTGGTTATTCTCAGAAATATGTGAAATTACACATCAGCCCATGTTTGTGCTCAGTGTGATCAGAAAATCTGAGAATTGTGAATATACCTTACCCCTGTGCAATATATTCTGAAAACTAGAAATTGCATAACTGCCCTTGTGCAGATGTGATCTCAAAATCAGAATTACAGATACACCCATGCATAGGGTATTTTCTGAAAATCAGAATTGCAAATATATCCTTATCACAAGGTATGTGCTGAAATTCAGAAATTATAAACATACCCCTGCACAGGGTGTTCTCTGAAAATCTGAAATTAAAAAGATACCCCGCGGAGGGCAAAAATTGGAGAAGATAGTTTGAGGCACCCAAGCTCCACCAACGAGCGCACAAGGAGGCCTGCGCAGGGGTCAAAGGAGCCGAAGACCTTTCTTAGAAAAGGCATGAAGCATAAAACCCAAGAAGAGGATGGAAGCTTGCATCTCTCGCCCCAAGGAGCACAAGGAGCTTGGAGAACCTGTGCAAGGAGCTTGGAGTCTGAGAGTTTTTTTTGAAGAATTTGAAGACTTGTGTTTGTTCATTTGCAAAAACCCACAAAGGGCATTATTGCATACGTGCCCCTTACCTTGGGGATATCCCCTCGTGATTATGCCAAGTTTCTGAAACGATGGAAACACCATGTGAATTTCAAAAATGGCTAAAGTCTATGGAAAACCTTGAAATTATGGGAAAAACCCTGTTATGTGCAAACAATGCAGAAATACCTTGCAATTTTGTGAAATTGTTGAAATATCCAAAGAAAGTTGGGGAAAAACCCTGATGTTCAGAAAAACTGAAAAACCTGATGTTCAAGAAATTGCAGGAAAAATCCTGAATAGATCAGGAATTACAGAAATATTGTGATCTATCAAAAAATTGCAGAAATACCCCCTGCTAGTGGAAAATTGCAGAAAAACTCTGAAAAGATCAGAAGTTACAGAAATATCCTAATATATTAGAAAATTATAGAAATACTTCTACTGGTGAGAAATTACAGAAAAACCCTAGAAGATGTAGAAATTATAGAAATCTCCCTACTTGTGGAAAGATTGTAGAAAAGTCCCCGGAAGGCATCCATCAAGGACCAAGTACCCAAGAAAGGCATCCGCCAATAACCAAGCATGAAGGATCGCCTAAGACACTTTTGTCTTATGAAGTGTCCTTGTGCTTGTACATCTACAAAAATATGAGAAAAAGGATATGTTGCGTGTACCCCCCTATGTGCATTATTCCCAAGTTCCAAGGGACATTCTTGGAAATAAATTCAAGAGAATGAGCATAGATTAAGCATCAAAGGGCGGCCAAGGAGATTCAAGCGGTAATACTTGTGCATGTGTCTCATGCTCGGAAAAGTCAAGAAATAACCGAAATGCCCTGAAAAGTCAAGAAATGACCGAAGTGCTCCAAGCTGTCAAGAAATGACAAATATACTCAGGAAGGGTCTAATTGCAGACATACTTAGGAAGGGTTAGAAATTGAAAATAGATCCAGAAAGGATCAGAAATTACAAATATATCCCTGCTTGATGAAAATTGTAGGAATACTTAGACGGTCCAAAAATTACAAATGTACCCCGCCTTGTGCGGAAATGTCCTTTATGGACATCAAGTCAACTTAAGGGTCCGATCACGATCAAATAGGGATCATGACCATGAAGCAACTCCGACAGTCCGATAGTGATTATATTAGCAATTCAACGGTCCGATTGTGATGAAATTTGAAACCAACGGTCAGATCTCGATCAAGAACAAATCTGAGGGTCAGATCGTGGTGTGAAGTAACTCTGACGGTTCGATAGTGATCATCTTGGCGATCCCGCGGTCTGATCGCAAATGAATTCAAATTCAACTGTTTGAATGTGGACAAAAGTAAATTTAAGGTCTAACTGTAGATTGAAGCATATCCAACTGTTGGATTGTGATCGGATGTAAATTTGAAGACCCGATTACATAATCGGGACTAAATGTAAAGGTCTTAAGAGCATGGTTGGCAGTATCGGCCGAAACCGATACGTTTCGGCCGAAACGTATCGGTTTCGGCCCGAAACGTATCGGTTTCGGCCCGAAACGTATCGGTTTCGGCCTATACCGACACCGAAACGGGCCTTTGCACTGTAGCAGGTCCGATACCAAAAAATAATAATAATTTAATGGTTTCGGACCGAAACCGTCCGATTTCGGACCGAAACCGACCGAAACCTAACCTGCTGGCCCCAATTTTGACCTTTTCTAACTGTTTTGAACCGGTTTCGGCCGAAACCGATACCGAGTCGTATCGGTTTCGGACCCGGCCGAAACCGAGTCCGAAACCGACACTGCCATCCTTGCTTAAGAGACCGATTGTAATCCAAACTACATATGTTCAAGGAATAAAAATTTTTGAATTTCTCGGCAAGAGTCTATATCTTTAATGGGCTATCATTAAGATTTTGTCCTTTAGATAAAACCTTCAATATCATATCACACCGGATATAGAGACAAAAAAGTGTTCTTTGACAGTTAATCAAAAGAATTCGGATTTTACGCCGATGTAAATAAAAGACCAACCACGGTTGGTGGGAAAATGTCCAGCACATGAAATAGTCTGATAAATCCAAAACGTAAAATAAACAAATACAAATAAACATGCCGGTGATAACCCAAAGTCCCCAAAATTTTAATCCGTCATCAGTGTGTGCGCATTTTTCGCGTAAAAACGGTAATATTGGACCAGGAAACTCCTTTGCATGCAAGCTATACAAATTGCCTACTTACTAGGCATCCATTAGTTTTTATTGACATTTGAAATGATTAAGGATAGATATTATAATTGGTTTGAAAAAGGACAGTCAAAGTATTGCAGATTTGATTTTACCATATACTGAGATCAGGAAATTATATTCTCAAACTAAGGGATTAGAACTAACATGAATTTTATTCAACAGATTTGCCATTTTGTTTTTTCCATGAACAGAAATTTCAGCTATCTATTTCTGCAGGTGGCCTGTTAATCGGTAGAACTATTGCTGTGCTCATCACAATGACATTGTCTACATCTATGGCTGCACGAGAAGGTCCTGTAGCTATGGCTGGTCACCAGATATGCTTGCAGGTCTGGTTGGCTGTGTCCCTTCTTAATGATGCTTTGGCACTTGCTGGTCAGGTAAGAGGTTCTGATCAAGCTTTGGATGCAATCATTTTGCTGCCACTTGCAAATTCTTGGATATTAAAATGTTTGAACTTGTCTTAATCTAGTAGTATCATGTAACTTTTGAAGTATGTTATGCTGGCTATTTTCATCAATCGTCAGTTAAGTCACCTCCCTAATGTCTGGGCTTTGTCTTTTGTCATTCATTCACAGGCTCTTCTTGCAAGTGTCTACACACAAGGAAATTACAAACAAGCTCAAGTTGTAATTGACAGGACTTTGCAGGTTGATAACATCTTTCCTATTGCATCAAATATTTCTTGAAGACTGTTTCTTTATTTATGTAAAATCAGGTGGCCAGCTCTCCTTGCAACATCAAATCATTATCTTTTCTTCAACTGCTTTCATTTTCAACAGATGGGGTTAATAACTGGAATTGCTTTGGCCATCACCTTGTTGCTCGGCTTTGGGTCCTTTTCTGCATTATTTACTACAGATTCTGCTGTTCTAGAGATTGCCCGATCTGGTGTCCTGGTAAGGGGCTTACTAGACTTCTGGTTTTGAGTACGTGATGCCAGGGCAAGGATATAAAATTATTTTAATAACTCATGCAATTCTGCAGTTTGTCACGGTGTCCCAACCAGTGAATGCCCTTGCGTTTGTTTTTGATGGACTCTATTATGGTCTTTCAGACTTTGCATATGCTGCATATTCAATGGTATGCGGATGTACATTCCCTGCATGTTTCCACTCCATTTGCTTCTGGAAGTTAGAGGTACCAGCTGCTAAGGAATGCCCTTGTTCAGGTGTTGGTGGCGCTGCTTTCCTCACTGTTTCTACTCGTTATTGCTCCTGTTTTTGGCCTTGCTGGTGTGTGGACAGGACTGCTACTTTTCATGCTTTTGCGAGTAGTTGCTGGATTTTGGAGGTAGACAAAAATCCAACCATGGAAGTTAAAATTATGCACATATTCTTTATACATAACCAGTATTTGCTATTTTCAGGCTATATAGCAAAAACAGCCCTTGGGAAATTGTTAGAATGGATACGGAAATGAAGATAGGAGAGAACGGCGGTGACCACTTGTACAAGTAAATACGTAGGTTTAGATACAGTCACGGCTCTTCCAATTCACAGAAGATAAAACAAAGGAAGAATTTCTGTGAAGAATTCGCCCAATCTTTGTTATGATCACCGAATTAGATCAAGCTTGACTTGCATTCAATCAAACTTTGCCGTGCTCAAGACTTCTGCACTATGAGAGAAACAGTGAATTCAGAGGTACTCCACTGAAGCACTCCTGAAGGCCCGGCCACCAAGCTGCTGAAATCCAACTAAAATTTGTCACGGAGGATGATTGCTTTCCTAAAAGTGGCTATTTTGCGTCAGAGGCAGAACTGAATAGCACAGCATCGCATCTGTAAGCCCATGCCATTGAAAAAAGAACCGAACCAGCTTCCAAACACCGGCCGGAGATATGCTACCGGTACCAATTTTTTTTAAAAAATTATTCATTGTGAATATCTGTAAAATGTCATCTGTATTTGGTGATAGAAGAAAGTGGGTGATCGTCCCAAGCATTGATTTTTATGAGGAAGTGGACCCATTGGTTGCCACTTATTTGCTTCCATAGCTTATCACTGCTATAGTTGGAGGATTGAAAGCAAGTGATTATCTGTACCACTATTACCGAAAACGTCGAGCTGGCAAACGTTACGTGCCTCTCAACACTGAAGTGAAGGTATGATTGTTTCTTGGATTCTGGTTAAATGCCTAAAGCCGACAGAGAGAAGATAATGGATTGGGTCATTGCAAGAAATAGTCGTGTTGAACTACGTTGTAGCAAACGTGGCATGCATTCAAGACTTTTCTATGGACGTAGAAGCGATGAATCAAGTTCCTTCCAAGTATGAACAGACCCGTCCCGCAAGGGATGATTTTTTCCCTCCCTCATTGTTTGTCAAAGATAAGATGCTACGGTCTCCGCGAGAGATCGTCAGCAATGCAGTTCCAATTCGGGAGGTAGGAACCTAATAGTAAGAAGTGTGAGTTTCTTGAGTTGCTCAATCTCGATGATTGACCTCATTTTCCCCCACGAAGAAATACGCATAAACATATGGAAGGGAGCGACCGGGGGGGGGGTGTGCAGATGGTGTCCAAACACCTAGAGTGGGCGTTAGAGGCAGGTGCCTTATAATAAGCAGGGTAATTTATTACGATCTGTGTACGAGATCATCACCGGTCTATTCCTCTATCAGAAATAATTTGGAGGGTGGAGACATAATAGAAAGTGCCCAGTCATTTTAGAGATGAAACATACATTAAACACACATAACTATTCAAGATTGAAAAATGTAATAGAGAAAAAGTCGGGACATAAAAAAGTCACTGTCTTTGTGAGATATGTTTTGCGAGTCCGAGTGACTCTGGCGGATTTATTCAGATTTACGAAAATTTAAAATATGATCGGGTCGACTAGGATAGAGTTGCTCCTTCTCTCTCTCTACCCTTCTCTACGACTTTCTAAACATATTCTGGCAGGAATCTAATCTAAGGGTGATGATGAGGACCTGTCGGTGGTAGACGAGATCCGACGACGGCGACAGTGGTATGACCAAAAGGGATGTTGTTAGCTGCAGTGGGAGACTGTCGGGGTGGGGCGGTTGTGCCAACGTGGGCCACTGGGGTCGGGGGGGGGGGGGGGGGGGGGGCGACGGGACGGTGGAAGAAGCTGCCGCCGGGGTGGGAGGGCACTGGGGTGAGGGAAGAAAGGTTGCCAGATGAGAAGGGAGGTGACCGGGTCGGACGTACCGTACGAGATCAGAGCAATCCAGATCTAACACGGATCACCGAGTCCGTGAATATTGTTGTCGGGGAGTAAGTGGGAGCCCCACCTACTGTGTGTGAACCATGGCCGTCGAGTGCAGCGGAAGCTCGCCGTTGCCTCAGTGCTGGCCGTCGAGGGTGCAGCGGAAGATCACCTTCTACTACCACTCTTTATACTGCTCGAGTAGCCCCCCCTCCCCCTCTCCCTCCCTCTCGGCCTAATTGTCTCCCCATGTTTAGTTCCTCCCCTCGTCAGTCCTCACCCGCCTCAGGTTCTCTTGTTGAGATACCCCTTTTGGTGATTGGATGTATATCACGGCGTTTGCCATATCCTGTGGAAAGTAGCAGAGGATGCTTCCATCGCTGATGATTTCAAAAATGGTCGTCTGTGGGCTCTTCATCAGCCTTCCGAGTATCTCGCGGTCCAGTGTACATCTCATGCTCCTTGTTGAATGCATATTTTCCGAGATCTCCTCAACTCTCGTTTAGCTGCCAAACAATTATTTGCAGCAATTCAAGTAAAGGTTGCAGCCTGCTCCTCCGTGTGGCGGATTTCCCCTTCTTCCGCTGTGGCCCGTTGGGGCTTCACGTTGATGCTTATATCTTTCGATTTCTTTTTACTACCGTTGTCTTTATATGGGTTTTGAGTCTGGGGCCTTTGATGGCCGGTGAGTGCTGCTTGATATGATGGTGGCTAATAAATAAAAATCCCTTGTGTATTTCAACGGGTTGGATGAAAAGAGCCGTTTCTTTAAATTTAAAAAAAAAAAGACACCTTTTAGAAAGTCGTGTATTCCATCACATCTTTCGCTTCTTTTCATACGTTCTCTGTCACAATCAACCTAATAACACATCATAGCCACATCAACAAGTACGTAACCAATACCAAGTCATGATTAAGACTTATGAAAGATGTTTAAAAGTTTTCCTCCTTTGTTTAAGATAGAGTTTTATAGCTCCACGACCTCTTTTACAGGCCGAAACTAACTAACCATTTAAAGGTTGTAAGGTCACTTCACTAGTTGAGGAGGATTAGAGTCCCTGTTGACCATGTCTAATCCTCCTCGACCATTGAAGTGTTTGGATCACATGGTAAGCGAAATTGGATCTCACGAAACAGTTTCCGTGGCCACGCCATGTCAGAATATCCCAAATCCCTATTTGGGATATTCTGATTGAGTCAGTCCAATCAAGATCAATCGTTTGGATCTTACCTAGCCTATTGATGTTCAGATAAGCTGTTTCTGAGCCGTTTATTTTAACCGGTTATCAAGCCGCCCTAATGTCATCACTTGCTCCTGTCCTTTTCAAAAGCAAAAAAAAAAAGAAAAAAAAGAATCAATTGCCCTAAAGCTTATGACAACAACTTCCAGCGGGTCCCTGGAAACATCGTAACATACAGGATCCGTGTTTGAAAAACCATCTTACCTAAAGAAACCACCTCCAAAATCTGTTTAAGTTTGAGCAACACGATCGATCCTCTGAACGCCGGTTCCCTACTTCAGCGTGGGCAACGACATATAAGGGGAGAGAGCCCGAAGAACATTTTCTAAGATAATGGCATTCTTGATATTTATAAAACTTCAAGAATGCCATTATATTAGAAATGACATTCTCGATGGCTTGACCTAATTTTGGTTGGGGATTAAGGTTAGTCCGGATTAAAATAAGTAGATTAAGTTAATCTAGAGTTATTTTTATTTATTTTGTTTACAAGTGAGTTAAGTGAGTGGACTAATCGGGTAGATAAGAGATGCGATTTGGTAAAAAAATGAGTTAATTATGAGATTTTTGTGTAAAGTGACTAAAATAACTCTACGATGTGTGCATGTGAGAGAGAGAGAGAGTCGTGGTATGTGAGTGAGGGAGAGGGGGCAATGTCGACAAGGGAGGGGGAGGGGGCGGAGGGGGAGGTCTTGAAGGGGGAGGGGGTGGGGATGGCGACTACGAGAGAGGGGGAGGGGGAGGTGGGTGACGGGGAAGCATCGGTAGGTGAGGGAGAGGGGTAAGAGACGACGACGGTGACGAAGGGGAGGAGCCGGTAGGTGAGGGGGAGGGAGATCGGCAGGTGAGGGGGAGGGGGCAACATTGGTGGGGTAGGGAGAGGGGGGACGCTGGTCACAAAGGGGGCAACGCCGACGTTGGGGATGGAGGGGGCAGCACCGATGAGGGGGAGATCAGGTGTAACAAGGGGGGTGAGGGGGAGTGGAGACAAATATGTCTTTTTACAAAGAGAGTTAGCTTATCCCACCTCTAGAGATGGGATAGGTGGGATAAGTTAATCCAGATTAATTTAAGTTAACTCCTATTTAATCAGATTATCTAAATCTGATCATGCCAAACTAAGGTAACGTTTGGAATAGATGTTGGGGAGGGATTTTAAGGATTTTAATCATTGAAATCCTCACCCTCTTAAAAGTATTTGTAAATGTCCCAATATCTTATCATCTTTTATTTCATAAGTTTCGAAGTTTAAAAAAAAAATAAGAGAAAAAAAGAGAGCTTAAAATCTCTAAAAATTATTTAAAATTATCTTCTTCACTTTGTAACGATTTTGACAAATCCCCACGACTTAAAAAAGTTAACTATGAATTTAAAAAAAAAGACAATCCCAAAGTTAACCCCGAAATAAAGAGGGGCCAAGGTTAAACTTTACCCTTGGCCTCTCTTTATTTTGAGGTTAACTTTGGGATTATCTTTTTCTAATGACTTTATCCTGCCCTACTTTATTTTGAGATTAAAAATAGTCCGATTAAATTTAAGTAGATTTATTTTATTTATTTTTATATTTTTTTACGTTAGCTTTGATATTAGATTAAATTATCTCACATATGGGCGTGAGATAAGTTAATCCAACTTAACTTAGATTAAGTTACTTTTAAACATGTTACCTAAATCTAGTCCTGTCAAAATAAAATGACTTGAATTTAAGTTAAAATGGAGATACTCTTTGAATAAGTCCCAAACAGAGCGGAGACCCCCAACTCCCCGATACGCGATACCTTAGCCAACAAGGAATCCGCATTAAATAAGGTAACGCAGCCCAAAGCTGAACCACGGGCCCAAAACCTTGGTGTCCAAGGAAACGATAAGAACGGCCGGTCCGGCCCGCGGGCGTGACGAAGAGCCCACTCCGCACGCTGACACGTGTCCTTAAAAAAGTGATCCCAGCTCCGCCACGTGGTCGTCAGGGTTGTTTTTTGGAAACATCTGGAGGGAAGAGAGCCCGTTAATACCTGGGAAGCGCGGATACTTTCTGGAGATTTCTTCGGCTTCAAGACTTCTCCAGACAAAGCAACCTGTGAGGCTGCCGAGGAGACAGAAAAAGGACAGGTTAGAGGAATAAAAAAGAAAGAGGATACTACTTACGCGGACGTCGGGAAAAAAAAAAGGAGGAGAACAAACTGGATTTGGACGCGGCATCCAGAGACCTCTGGAATTCGGAAGTCGGGGGCGCACCAAACCCACGAGAGAAGCCGGCAGAAACGAAGCAACGATCTGTGTAACACGGTGGCTCTTGTTACGGGGACCCCTCTGCCGATGTCGCAGCCGGGAAGGTTGGTTCTGTTTCTCCTTCTTTTAGGATCAGTCTGCCCCTGTTTCTGTTTTGTCTTGGTTTTTTCCGACGTTAATTGTTTTCTAGTAGTTGTTTTCCTGATGCTCTGTGGAAGGTTTTCTTCGCGTTTGTTGTTGAAATTCGCACGTTTGCCACCCTGTGCCATTGCTGGAAGAGTGGGGTGCTGGTTCTGGCTATGGTGAGCCTAGGTTGGTGCTTGGAACAATGCGGATTTCTTGTATTGCCATCACTAGTGTTCTTCTTTTGTAAGATTTTTGTGGTTTGCAACTTAGCCTGTCCTCCCCTGCCGCATAGCGTTTAGGGTTTAGAGGTTTTTAGTCGAGCAAGGAGATTTTGGACTGTGGGTAGTTGCTAATGGAGAAAGCCATGGACGCGGCTAGCTAGACGTTGGTTTTGGCATGGTGTTTGGTCTTCGGTAATCCCTCTGGATGGAGTGTGCTATGCTTTGGCTTCGTTTGAAGGGAAACCACCTGTTTTGTGTATGTTGGGATGTGTTCAGGGAAGAAAGGGTTGCTGTCTCTTGTAGCATCCAGTATTTCATCTTGTTGAGGTCGACTTTGATAGGGAGTCTGTATATCCGATTTTGTTAGAACTGTGTTCTGAGAGAGTGTTGTGTAGCCTCTCTGTATAGTCGAGGACATGACAACGGAGCTACTCTGTTGAGCGAGTTGGGTCATGATCATCATCATTCTACTCAGTCTTATCCCACGTATCTTGGACTGCCTCCAATCTCTTACTTTGTCCTCCGCAGTTAAATTTAGGAACATCGTGTGCTTTCTTGCTATGTCAAGCTACCTCATTTTAGGTTTTGTGCAAGTCCTTTTATTATCTTTCACTTGAATTTGAATTGGATGGCAACTTGCAATGGTGGTGAAGTTGGACAGTGATATTGTGCAGGACTGTCTGCACCTATCATCCATTAGAAATATTCCTAAGTCCTCATGTAGACGTTCATTTTTGGAGCTACTCCCGAGTGCTACTCTCACTGGCGGAGCCAGGGGGGGCAAGGGGGGGCAATTGCCCCCCCTTGATTTGGGTAAAGTTTTTGAATTCTTTACATTTGCCTCCCATCTTATGTTGGGTTTTTTGGGCCCATGATATCCAGTCATTTGATGGGCCTAGAACATGTTAAAAGGAGGAGGGGTGGGGTACATTATACTCCCACCATATCTTAAATTAATACTCTAAAAACGTGAACAAGCTTCTTGGTGGGTCTCGTGAAACAGAAAAACGCATCCGCGGCAACGGTTCTCTCTCTAGCGTCCTTCACGAAGGGAGAGAAAGAGATAGAGAGTAAAAAAGGAAGAAGTAAGGGAGAAAGATGAAGAAGAGAAGGAGCTCGATCTTGTGAGCCCTATTTATGGTGTTACCTGTTCTCTTGGAGTTTTTGATTTAGAGATTTATTCTGTATAAGATAATTCCGTATTCTTCCACTCTCTTATTTGTATTTCTCAAGATTTGGGCAAATCTTGAGAGAGAAACTGTGTACTACTATTTTTCATAGTAGAGTGATGTCGGTTTGCCTCGTGATTTTTTCCCCTCCATGCCGTGGGGGGTTTTTCGACGTTAAAAATTTGGTGCATTTTGTGTGTGATTGTGCTTGTGTTGGTTTGGTGATTTTTCGACTCGGGTACTTGCATATGGATGGCATAGAAATTATTGCGATTGTGCAGGGACGCCAAAAGATGTACGGATAAATTTATTTCCGGGTTGATTCTCCGATTACACATATTTTGTGTCTAGATTTATTTTTTTTAACTTCGACTACATATATTGAGAAGGAAGTATTCAAGAGCATTGACAATGAAGCAATAACGCAACACTTTCAGAATATGAAGACTCGTCGTGAATAACTCACTTGTAATATGTCTTCTATTTGAAAGAAATAAATAATTTTTATTATATTAATTTTATTTTGCCCCCCCTTTCAAATATTCCTAACTCCGCCACTGGCTACTCTATTTCAACTTTTTGTTCCGTACTCTTCTGCCCGTCGCTCTCAGCTTCTTTGTCTTTGTTGCACACAACCTGTGTTTACCTTGTTGTCAAGGGTGAAGATAGACTTATTCTTCTCGGGTTTGAGGGGAATTTATACAGTATATGTTTACAAACCATGAACCATTTCATTCTTTGGGATATTTACATGTCCTGGTTCAGTTGGGGGTGCAGAGAAACATGGTTATGCAGTGGAGGGTTCCTAAATAAGTCAATGGTGATGCTAGATTTATTCTTCTCTGGTTTAAGGTTGAATTTATACAGTTAAGTTTACAAATCCTGAACCCTCTTTCAGTATATTTATACGTAATTTTTGGTCTATTCAACTGGGGGTATAGAGTAGCATTTGCAGGGGAGGGTTCCTAAATACGTTAATATCCATGCACAACTTAGTATTAATTTATTGGGGTTTTGCAGTGAACCTGTGAAGTGCGTGCCACAATAAAATCCTAGGGCATCTCCATTAAGTCTTGCCTCGCTGTGAAAAACAATATGTATAGATACATAAAGGATGTCAAGCCAGTTATGTGGTAGAGAGTGTTCGTAAGATGGGCCCCTTACGCAGACACTTCAAGAGAATGGTACTTTTGAATTTCGGGAGTCATCACTCAGTTTGAAAAATATTTTTCAAGCAAAATTTCTTACCTTGTTCTTTTATTTGAATCTTATTGATCAGGTTGTTGATAGATTACATGCTCTGATTGCATGCCTTCTCTTTGATTTTTAATAACTAGATTTGGGAAAGCAGGGAGGACATAGAAGCTTTGTTGTACGATCAACATGCTAGGTATGGATTCAAATATCCCAGTTCACTTACCTTTGAGAAGTATTTTTTTTTAAGATTTGTTAATAGAAAAGAGCAAGGTCCCCGGACATGTCATATCTTTCTTTTGCACCATCTTTGTCCAGTAGAAGAAAAAAAAGAAGTGCTTAAGAAGACTATCATGTTTTCATTTTCTTTCGAAGCTATTGTGAAGTTTATGATCCAGTTCGCTTTGTCTCATCTCACATTGACAGTATATAGGGATTCAGACTTTTAAGGTTGGTTGAACTCTGATTACCCAAAACAAAAGGTTCCAGAAGTTGAATGAACAATTGTACACACTTTTAAGGATGCAGAAGACTGAGAAGGAAATAGATCTTCCCTGTCTGGTGCTTTCTGCTTGCGACTATTTTGGAGTCTTAGTTGCGTGAATGTGCATGCCCATTTGTTCTGTTGATTTGGATTTTGAGTCTCACGAAATGGTGTGGAATGGACATTTCTTGTTGATGAGTGAGAATTTGATTCTCTTTCTACATAGGCGGCAATGTTATCAAAGGTGCTTGAGGCGCTTGTGTAGGCGATGAGGCGAACCGTTGGCGCCTCAACAGTTCGCCTTGTCTCAGCCAATCTCGCCTCGGCGGTCAGGCAGGGCCATGGACGTCTTTGGGCCAAGCCCACGTGGGCCACCTAGCCCATTTCAGTAACCCAGTCCATTAATGCATGTGCACGTATAAATTAAGTATTTTTATAGGTTTTATATATATGTGGTGTTGACATATTTAATGAAGACCTATTTATAGTTTTAAAGAAATGTAGCCTTAAAAACACCCTAGGCCATCACCTAGGTGTTTGAGGCTTGAGGCGGCCCCTTGGTTGTCTCGGTCGCCTCTCGCCTCGGAGTATATTGATAGGCGCTTGTGTCTTTGCACAGTGGTGGAATTGAGCATTTTCAAGTATAGGTGTCTGTTCCCTTTCTTCCCACCTTATCTTCTCACCTTGGGGGGCGGGTGAAGTGGGTGGGGATTATATTTTGTGTAACTCTTGTTTACATTCCCATCCCCTTGTATAGCTTAGGTGGGTAGGTGGAGCTGATGCAATGGTATATTTTCAAATTCTCAGCAGCTGGTATCAGTGCTGATTGCCTGCCAGAAAGCTCAGTCCAAATATTCCTAAGTTCTACGCAGGCCTTAAATTGTGTTGATTGGGTTTTATGGCGATGATGATGGGGCTATCTATCTATCTCCGTGCGTTTATACTCGTGCAAGTATACCATCTCTTTGATCCCGAGTGACTCGGTGGGAAAGGTCCTCCTTTTCATAGGAGGGAGCCGAGATCGAGTCCCGGGAGAGGTTTACCTGGCTCATATTTAATCCTCGAGGGATGTGAGTCTGGGGTTTCATGGCAATAGTACAAAAAAAGGGGTGGCAAGATGCGTAGGGTAAGACTCGAACTCTGGTGACCCAATAATCGCTCAGCTCTCCGTACCACTCTGTTAGATTCCCCGTTATCAAAAAAGTATACCATCTCTTCTGTGTTTTTCCTTATTGAGTGTCGTGGGATTTTTACTCCGTATGTGTTTTATTCTACACCCTTTACCTCTATTAGAACTATGGTCTAGGTTCTTGTGTCTCTATTAGACCAACAAAGTAATCTTTTGGGTGAAGTCGTTATTGCTTCATGTATATGTTTTGTTTTCATTCCCCCTCTTCATGTCTGGTTTCTTGGCGTAGTTTATTTCCATAAAATTTGTTGACACTGGATTCCTTTGAGGATGTGTCTCATTGTTTTATATCCACTTTGTTCTGTTATTTTCTTTTGAAGCATTTCGCCGGATTCTTTAAGTGTGCATTGTCTGCTTCTAAAAGATTGCTGTTCTCCTGCTTCCCGGTATTCACGTTCAGTTGGGGCTCGTCATTTGTTGTACGCTGATCATTTCTTTCTGGTCCTTAAATCTTTTCAGGAAGAGAACTAGAAGCAGACGTAGTGGATCAAATAGCATAACAGAAACTCTAGCCAGGTGGAAGGAGCTCAACACCCAGCTGGACAGTTGCGAGGATGGCGAGAAGCGGATCAGGAAGGTTCCTGCTAAAGGTTCCAAGAAAGGGTGTATGAGAGGGAAAGGAGGCCCAGAGAACCCGAACTGCAATTATCGCGGTGTGAGGCAGCGGACGTGGGGTAAGTGGGTTGCCGAGATCCGAGAACCTAACCGGGGGAATCGCCTTTGGTTAGGAACGTTCTCCACTGCCACGGAAGCTGCACTTGCGTACGATGGAGCTGCCAGAGCAATGTATGGCCCATCCGCCCGTCTCAACCTTCCCCAATGTAACAGTGTTTCCAGGGATTCCTCCCTTACTTCAGAGTCGTCGGCATCGGCGACTTCACATCGTGCAAGTGTCTCAGCTGCAGCCGCCGGGGAGCACGAACAGAGATCCCCAAAAGTGGAGCCTGTAGACGAAATGGCGGCGAACGACGGACCACAGGGTGCCTGTCTTGTTAGGGACAACTCCAATTTAAGAAACCTCCCCAAACCCGAGTGTGCAGGCGAGGTCAATGACAGGCAGCAAGCAGCCGGAGCTCACCCGAGGTCAGTGAAAATCGAACCGTGTACGATGCCGGAGGAAGAAGAGGCAATTAAAGAGATCAGTGAATGCCCTTTGGAGGACTTCTCGAGCGAGATGTTCGACATCGACGAAATGCTGAGGCTGATGGACGCTGATGAATCAAATGGCAACAGTGCCGGTGTTGGCCTCGACATTCCTCCGCTGAGGGGCATCGATGAAAATGGCCAATTACTGTGCGCGCCTGGTGCTTCCTCGCTCTCCCTCCAGTCGCAGAATCCGGATATCAGGTTGTTTGGAAGTCTTTACCATGTGCAGCAGCGCCCTCCTGAGGTGGACTACAGCTGCAGTTTCATCAGTCCGGACGGGCAACAAGATTCGAATTACGAGTTGCAAGATGAAGGCGGCCTACTTGAGTTGGGATGCTCTGATCTCAACTTCTATTGAGCCGGTGTGGTATTGGCTTCTTTCTTATACCGGTTTCTTTTTAGGTCTACATGGGAACCAAGTGTGTGCATGGATGGTTTCAGTGGAGAAATTGGTTTGACATGTCTCGGTTAGGTTCTCCGTGGCTGGCTCTTCCTTGGGAGTATTATTTAAACTGGGGACTTGGGTTGTGTGTCGGTGAGGATATGCCTTCCTCGTATAGTTTTGCTCCTCTTTACAGATGTTGTACCTTCTGTACAAATGTAATCGTCTTCAGTTTTGAGTTAATGTGAAGTCATACACAAATTCTTTTATTCCAGTCTTCGAGTGAACTCCTGGTGTTTATGGCGGCTGGGTGTGATGATGTTCCAGGTCTATTTCTTAGCAGATGACGGCGAGGTAACATTTTGCAGCCAACCATGTCTGTTATTGTGATTTGTGAGGGGGTCCAAGACATGTTTACATTGACGAAGATGGAGACCAGTATCGGTGCACCTCCAGGCCCAACAAGTAGGATAATAATCCAATGTCTTTTTTCTTAGTAATCTAAAATTTAGTGCAGTGGGTTTAAGACAAACGTATTAATGTTCAAAAAGTTGATCTTTCATTTTAAAAGTGGATTCTTAATATTAGAGAGAGAGAGAAATAATAAGATATCTTTTCTCTGAAATTTAAAAGTTTTTTTTGGTGAGATTTTAAAAAGAGAAGGTAAATTTTAATCATTAAAATGAGATCTATATATTTTATAATTTTTTACATCAAAATTCACATTCTCTCATGTATATTCTCAAATATATTTTTAGTCTGGATAATTGACGTCTCGAGTTCAAGAGTTAATAAATAAGTACATATTATCTTTTTACAATTAACTAACTGACGAACCTGAGATATACAGTCATGAATCGGGACCATCGGACCTCTCAGCCGTGAGGGTGGGGAGGGGGCAGAACAACTCAACGGGGTTGTTTCCATGTCCTCCGTGTGAAAGTCGCTTGACGTGCATAATTCATTCGTTGATAACAATTAACGGTCAGTAGCTTCGTGGCCTCGACGCTCAGAGATCCGACGGTAAATAGATGATAACGGAGGGTATGATGGAGACTGTCAGGTTTTTTCTTTTAAAAATCATCGGCCACTAGATTTTGGTCTAATAGTTTAGTATATATTTTATAGTATTAAAATATTTAATATTTGACTTATATAATTAGGGGGAAAAATAAAATAGATAAGATATTTTATTATTTTTTTTGTGAATCAAACTCATTGTTTTACTTGTTTTAGTCTCCAATGGATATAAATCGTAATCAACACAATAGTGACGAAGTAGGCCTGTCAACGGATACGGATATTATCCGGATCCGCTTCGATTCGTATTCGTTTTTTCGGATACGGATAATATCCGAATTCGAATCGGAGCGGATACGGATATTATAATATTCGCTTCGAAAAATATCAGTTCGGAATATTATATATCATATAATACATATTTTTAAATAATGTATTATAAAATAAATAATATTATAAAGAAATTTAGATATTTTATAGTTGTATTTTAATTAAAAATTTATTTTATATATTTTTGACATTTTATAATTATATTTTATATACCTTTAATATTTTATAATTATATTTATATACTTTTAAATTTGAATCGGATAATTCGAATTTTAAAACGGAGCGGATACGGATAGTGAGATATTCGCTTCGAATCCGAGTCAAATCGGAGCGGATCAAAATCGGATAATTCGAATCGGAAAACGGAGCGGATACGAATAATCATATATTCGCTTCGTATCCGCTCCGTTGACATGCCTGTGACGAAAGTTTTGGGGGAATGCTTGAAGAGGAGACTTACCACAAAAGTAGATCCTCTTGGGTGAATGTGAAAAGCCTCTCAGAGACATAATTTTCACTCTTTTTTTTTCTTATTTTTTTTAAAGATGAATTGGAATTTAGGAGTCAAATTTCCTTTTAGGTGTCGTTTGTTTTCATGTAATTTTTCATTGAGTATCATCGATTTTAAAATTGACACATTTAAAAGTTTAAAATATAAACATTTTATTTATATAATTATTAAATAAAAATGGGATACTGTGTTGATTTGTTGTGATTATGTTGATTTGGTGTGATTTTAACTCATTTTTCCTTCGGTCTTAGTTTCCGGTGGATATGCATCGTAAATCAAAACAAATGCTGCTAGAGTTTGGGGGGAAGGTTTGAAGAAGAGAGTTAGGTCAGAAATAGATTATCTCGGGTGGTTTTAAGATCTCTTATACATAATTTTCGCTCCCTTATTTTTTTCTTAAAGAAACACTTTTAAGATGAGTTGGAATTTGGGAGTCAAGTTTCCTTCTAGGTGTTGTTTGTTTTCATATTTTTTTTATTTCAATATCATCAGTTTTAAAATTGATATTTTAACTTTTAAAGATTAATTAATTATTTAGATAATTATAAATAATTTTTACTCCCTTCTTTTTATTAAATAAATACTTTTAAGTTTTAAGATGAGTTGGAGCTTGAGAGTCCAAATTTTTTATGTGACGTTTGTCTTCAAGTAATTTTTATTTAAGTATAATTAGCAATTTTCAAATTAATATATATATTATAATATTAGTTTCTAGTGAATATAGATTATAAATCAAAACAAGAGAATCTTAGTGTGAGTCAGCCCCCTTATCTCATTTAAACTATTTTACAATCAAAAGAACAAATATGGAACATTGTAAAATAAAACAACAATGAAGTTTTACAATATTTTACGATGAACCAAATAATTGTCTCCATAGAAAATAGAATGTTAGTAGTTGGGCACGTGGATATGTGTCTTATAAAAATAATTGTGTACAAAAATTTAAATGATATGGACAGTAAAAAATAAATAAGCAGTAAAAAATAAATAAGCAGGCCGAAAGCAAACACATTGGACAAGGACTTTTATCCTAGTTGGATGGGGAAGGTCTTAGACGTTATTTCTTCCATATTTCACACTTAGATGCATCAACTTTTAATGTTGTCTAGTGTTATCAGATCTAAGATAAACATGATTTTAGACTAAGTATTTGGGACACTGTAATTGCGTTAAACTTGTAAACGAACTTAGCCATCTGGGATATTTATTGTGACATAGAAACTAAGACATTTAAAAGATATTTATTTTATCATAAGTCTAAAATAATTAATTTATGAGAAAAAAATATTATCTAATAATATTATATCTTTTAGTTATGACAAAATAAAGTTTAAATGTTTGAAAATTTTGATCTTTTATTTCAATTCTCAGAGTTTTAACTTGGTTATGGGAGTCAAGTTCCAGTTTTTATACTCCCCCTTTTTATCTAGGGTAAAAGAGAGATGAATGAAAATTTCAACAGTAATTTAGTACTCCCCCTTTTTGTCAAAAGCCAGACAAGGAGGTATGAAGGCGCTGGAGTATGATAGACTCCCGCTAAATGATTAAAATCCCCCTACGAATTTTCTTACTTGACCTAGTTGACTCCCCCTAAATCATTCAACTCCTTTTAAAGGACTAATAAGTAGGTACTCTCTGTGTAAATGATGTAAAACTGAACTCTACTTTGATTACTAAAACATAGTGGGGCATAGGGGGAAAATGGGAAACAAGGAATGACTTCGTTAATCGTGAGTTCCCAAAAATTACATGTGTGTGTGGAGAAAAATAAAATATTACATGGATTCATCTCCAGATTCTCCACCTTCGAGCTTTCTCAATAATGCTGGGCTTCTATTTGGGATTGAGTGCAGATGGGTAGAGATCCTTGCAGATGGGGCAGTACCAATTGTGGTTCCTATGCCCATTGAAATGTTTAATTCAAGGAAAGAGTGTACGTGGAATCTCATGTAGTTCTTCTGCCTGACTCTAGTATGACTTCAGAAATCTTTTGAAGTCAGCTGTTCTTTTTCTTAACTCTTTCAAGGCAGCTGAGCATTCGGGACTCTTCTCATGTGGACAGATACCAATCGTGCTGTTAAAGATTACTCACTAGTTAATTAGACGAGCAGAGGGAATCTGTGGTGCAGCAGTGGGTGGCCCTGCTACTGAGACTCCAGTTGCAGCAGATGGAGCTGCCTAAGGAGGAGCTGGTCTTACAGCTGCAATGGAACTCTTTGTGATACAACTGCTGTAGAAGATGAATGTAGTTCAGATCTATCCACATCCTGCCTTATCTGCTGTGGACACCTAAAAAAAAAGAAAAGAAAGAAAGAAAAAGAAAAGAAGAAGAAAAAAAAGAAGGGAAGAAAGAAAGAGAAAAATAAAATAAAATATTAAAATAAAATAATAAAAAATAAATAGAAGAAAAAAAAGAAAAGAATAAAAATAATAATATATAATAATAATATATAATAAAATAAAAAGGGAGAGTGGCCCACTCTCTCTCTCTCTCTCTCTCGTTCTTTCCCTTTCTTTTCTCCTCACCCGGTGCACCTGTATGTCCCTCTAACCGGTGCAATAGTCAGAGCCTCCATCCGGCACGCTTCTAGCGTCTTCTGCCCGGTGCACTCCTATGGTCCCCATCCGGTGCGCTCCTGCCACCTCTGCCCGGTACACTTATTGTGTGCCGGATAATACCCAAAAAGCTGTGCCGGATGGCATACCTCCGCCTGTGCCGGACAACACCCACCGCTCCTCCATCTCCGCCCCCACCGAATAACACCTTAAAGCCTCCCACCGGATACCACCGTTTAACCCTTCTCCACACACACACACTCTCTCTCTCCACTGGATTCCCGCCGTCCTGCTCCCTCGTGCCGTTGCTGTCCCCCGGCCCCATCACCATGGCCGCCGCCGGGGACGGGGTCCGTGGATATCTAGGGGATCATCTCCCAGGTGGGGGGAATATTGTGCACGTTTGCGAACGCCGTCGTGGCCGCGAACCCGGCAACTCCTGCCGCTGGCGAGCCCGATGCTGCAGTTGCTGTGCAAAAGAACAAGAGGCGATGGACGTGGATAAGCTGACTCACGGTGGCCACCTCATCAACTTCGATAGAGAGGAGATTGGAGTCAATTAGATGGAATATAATGTAAAATAAAATCCAGCTGGTCCTATAACTTCTACGGATTGTATTCTACAGTGGAGGCAATGGCAACTATTGATGTTCTTCCCGCTGGTGGGTTTGCTCATTCCCATGGTCTCAAGGCTTACATCTAAGCTCGTATTGTAGTGGAGCCTGAAGATCTGAAAACTCATGTGGCTTACGTGTGGGACAACACTAGAAGGTTGCTTCTTCCTTTTGCATTTACTATGATCAGATCTCCTAACATTGATATATGGTTGAAGCTTGATAAACTGTTGGAAGCCACACTAACAAATGAAGTAAATAGAAAGGCATCCATCATTCAGGGAGAAGCACTTTGAGAATAGCCGCGTCTGGTTTTCGGAGGTGCCAGTTTTCAGACAGATGAGAAGAGCCTTCTCAGGCTCAGCCACTGTCCATTTTCACCACGCATCCGTATGTGGTCTTATATCTGGATTTAGTAGTTCAACAGTGAAAATGCTCAATGGGTTTACCTATTTATGACAATGAGGGATACCATTTCAGCTGCAACAAGGCTTAATATTGTTGGTCCTCTTGGTGCGTCAGTTCTGCAACACCAGGTTGCTCAAATTCCTGAAAAGTTGTTAAAGAAGTGGACGGGCCGTCTTGTTGAGGAAGCATGGCCTCCCAGACAGTGGATATCAACAAATTCCTGCTCTCCGGATGCTGCCGTTCGTGTGATCCGCTTCTGAAGCCACCCTATAGTTGCTTGATTCCATGGTGTTTCCCTGAGCTCCCATGGGGAAAGCACCGATCAACCCCCCCATCCTTTCTGCAGCCACCGCACTCGGTGCACCCCCGCTGCCCTGTGAGCGGCGCACCTCCAGCAGCCGCACCACGACACACCTCCTCTCCACCCCGGCACACCACTGTGCCGGATGGCCACGCACCGCACCGGGTCGCGCCAACCACTGCCGCTGCTCCCTCCGTCAGCTACCCCTGCCTGTGATGGGACACCGACCAAATACGGTACTCTATTTTTTTTTACTTGGCTTCTGTCCCCCACCCGGGAACTCTCTGTCCAGATACACGAAGAGGCTAGGGAATTTGCTTATGAAGCTAGGGTCAGAGCGGTGGTTGCTTTTGGAGGAGCACCGATCAATCAACAGTCGCGGGAGCTGGAGAGAGGTGTTGACATTCTTGTGGCTACTCTTGGCCATTTGGTGGATTTGCTGGAGAGGGCTAGAGTGTCATTGCAGATGATCAGGTATCTTTGCCTAGATGAGGCAGATAGAATGTTGGATATGGGCTTCGAACCCCAGATTCGAAAGATTGTTGAACAAATGGACATGCCTCAGCGAGCTTTGCGGTAGACAATGCTGTTCAGTGCAACCTTTCCCAAAGAGATACCGAGATTGGCATCTGATTTCCTTTCAAATTATGTTTTCCCTGATGTTGGGAGGGTTGGTTCAAGTACTGACCTTATCATCCATAGGGTTGAGTTCGTTCATGAATCTGACAAAAGGAGCCACCTTATGGACCTTCTTCATGCCCAGAAAGCTAATGAAGCTCGTGAAAAGCAAGCATTGACTTTGGTTTTTGTGAAAACAGAGAAAGGAGCTGGCTCATTGGAGTGTTGTCTATGTATGAATCATTTCCCTGCTACATCTATTCATGGGGATAGATCACAGCAGGAAAGAGAGTAGGCCTTGAGGTCTTCTAAGAGTGGTGTAACACCCATCCTTGTAGCTGCAGATGTAGCAGCACGTGGGCTTGACATTCCGCATGTTGCCCATGTTGTCAATCTTGATCTCCCCAATAATATTGATAACTACGTCCACGGAGTTGGGAGGACTGGGAGAGCTGGAAAATCGGGCCTCGCGACTGCGTTCTTCAACAAAAACAACATCTCGTTGGCAAGGCCCCTCGCTGATCTGATGGAGGAGACAAACCAAGAGGTTCCTTAATGGTTGACTCGCTATGCAGCGCGTCCCTCTTACGGCGGCCAGGTCGGCAGGGTCGTGGTGCGGCTCAAGAGCAAAGAGAGAGAGGGAACCCCGACCGTCCTACGCACCGACGCCGTGGTGCTCGCCTTGGGACCGTGGTCTGCACGATTGCCATTACCAACTCGTTGTGCAGGGTGGCGGGCCTCAAGGCGCACATCAGCATCCTCCGCCTGCAGAACCCGGATGCCATCACCCCGCATGCCCTCTTCCTCAGCTACGTCCCCTCATCCGGCATGCCTCTGGGCGGTCTCCACCGGCACGCTCCAAACAGCCCTTGGCCGGCACACTCTCAGGGTGCTCCACCCGGCACGCCTGCTGCCCACTTCACCCGGCACACCCCAAACGGGCTTTGGCCGGCACACTCTCAGGGCGCTCCACCCGGCACGCCTCATGCGGGCTTCACCCGGTAATGCTGGCAGCCCTCCACCCGGCACAATTTAATTTCTTCTTCACCCGGTGCAGTCCAAACACCCTCAAGTGCCCCAGCGGCACACCCTCCTAGACCTTTCAACGACACGCCCCTGCAAGCCTTCAGCGGCACACTTCTTGGGTCTTCCAGCGGCACACTTTTCCAGCCTTCCAACGGCACACTTTTCCAACCTTCCAACGGCACACTATTTCAAACCTTCAGCGGCACACTTCTTGGGTCTTCCAACGGCACAGCCTTCTGGCTTCTCAGCGGCACGCCTTGCCACCCGGTGCATCCGGCAGAGGAAATCTAACGCCCATGCCCTAGAGATCCTTGGCGCGCAGTGGGTTGTCTAACGTATCAACCGGAGATGAAGGCACGCAGGCTACCTCCTGCCACCAAGGACGGGGAAAGTCAAATCCCCATTCAATACCCGTCACTTCCCGTCTCCGCCGTTCGTGTTCGAAGGCTCCCGCCACTGGGAGTATAAAAACCCCCTCTTCTCCAGCGAACAAGGGACGACCAGAGACGTAGAGGGCACACCCACGGAGACGAACAGAGCCTGTCACCGGGAGAAGAGAGAAGAGGAAGAAGAAGCTGCCCCGGCGTTGGAGGCTTCCCGGAGGCCAGAGAAAAGAGAGAGAGTAAGAGAAAGAGAGAGAGAGAGAGGGATGGTCTGTGTAGCAGGGGGAGTGGGGAAGAGTAGGGAGCCGTCGCCTCTGCTCGACCCTAACTCCCCTCCTATTTCCTCTCCATGTTCTTCCTTTTCTTCTTCTCCCCTCTTCTGTGGCTTCGGCATCGATGTATACCGCAATGTGCATGGCCGGTCACGGTCATTTTTCTTTATGAATGAAAGTCTCCCCCCTTTCTTTTGGGTTTCTTGTGGCCTCCCTCGATCTATCCCACCGCGCGTGGTGTGTTGTGCATTTCCGCTGCTGTTTTCTCGGTGTTCTTGGATTCTATGCGTCGATGTTCTTCCCCTCTAAGGGTCCGGATTCCACATTTGGTCTTTGGCCCAAATGGGAAGCTTGTTCCTTCCTCTCCTTGAGCCCTACGAGCCTAACATCTTTCCTTTGATCCCTTTGTCGCCCTCCTCCCTTGGTAGCTTAATCCCCCCTTGGCCAGTCTTGGAGATATCCTCCATTCGTTGGTTCTTCCGGGCTTTCTGACATTTTATCAAAGGTGTGGTCGCCCCTGGCGCACACCTCAGATTATCGGGTTCCGTCACTCCATGTGGGCGCGTTCCCTTTATTCTCCTTCCATCCTGGGTCCGGGGGAGATGCTGTCGAAATTTCGTCAGGATTAAAACGAATAAAAGAAATAAAAACACACCATAATTTTAACCTCCAAAACAATGGTAAATAAGAAATACATTGCATGAATCTCTGGAGGCCCGGCACGGCCCAGCCTTCCTCTTGTTCGGCACCTTTCAGCCCTTCCACGGCACACCCTTTCAGCCCTTACCCAGTACACCCCTTCAGCCTTGTACCCGGCACACTCAATCCACCCTTAACCGGCACACATTTTGGCCCTTCTATCCGGCACACTCTTAGCTTGCCTTCACCACCCTCTTCCAGCGCTCCGGTGTAGGGGAGATGCTGCCGCATTTTCACCAGGATTAATATAATAAAAATAATAATAATAAAAAGGAAATAAAATAAAAAGATAAAAGGAAATAATGCAAGCTTCCATTGTGCATTTCACGAATAAAAAGGAAGCACCCCTCCTCCATGCATGCATTAAACTAATTGCATCAAAACTTGTATAAATAGGGTCTTGTACATTGTGTGAAGACCCTCTCCCGCACGCTCCAAATGCAATAAATAAATAAATAAATAAATAAATAATAACAATAATAATAATAATAATAAAACTCATAAAAATATAAAATAAATATAAAATAAAATAAATAAATAAATGATAAAAATAAAAGAATGATAATAAAATAAATAAAGAAAGGAGAATATAATGCACCGGTAATAAAAGGAGAATCAATGAGCAATGCAAGAAAAAATAAATAGATAAATAAATGAATAATGATTACAATAATGAATAAAACGACGCGGCTCTCATCATCCCCGGACCCTACGCATGGAAATATCGATAAGGCCTTCATGGGTTACGCTTAGACCTCGGGTCTGTCCCGATTATGGTCATTGTCTGACCCATATCCTCGGCCTATAGCCCGCTCCCTTTGAACACGTCTTTGGTTCTGGGATCTGATCCCGGGACACTCCCCCGTTGCCCCTTGGCATCGGAAATATTAATGACGCTCATGAAAGTCTTGTTTCGACCGCGGGGGGCCCACCGCAGCATGGTCGCGGCATGATCTTGCACCGAGCCAACAAACTTGTTGGTTTCTGACTGCTTTAACCAGGATTTAACTGAATATTTGTCGTTCCTCTGGACAATAAATTTGTCGTACCCCAGCATACATATGTTCCGATTTTCCCGTGACGATTACGATTTCCTGAAACTGGATATTCGTCCGAATATCAAAATGGTCCCTTGAGCGACCGACAAATTTCGAATGCTTGCTTCCCTAGACATAGGTCATAGGGCTCTCCGACTGATTCGAGATAGCTATCGTCTTGTTTCTCTCGGTATAATTTCTTGGCCATGAGGCCCTGATCCTCGGCGATTAATCAAGGGTGTTCCCCTCTCCGAGGGGATGTAAATGACGCCGTGACCTTTATGGCGCGGTGAGTTATGGTCCCGACACGAACCACACAATTATCTGATTAGTCAGATCGAGTGCACCATGGGCTCCCATGGAGCCCGAATAAATTGTCACTTTGTGACTGGCACGCCCACGCACTTTAATAAACGAACAACAACATAATAAGTGAATTTTAGTGCGTCCACAAGTCTGGCACGCCCGGTGGGACTTAAGCCACCCTTCATCTCTTCGCCGGGATTCAGGACCTCATGGCCTCCTAATAAACAATGTTTACCTACTTTGATGAATTACAGGTGTTGTCTTCGCCAGCCCTATGGGGAGAAAAGTCAGACTAGGCGCACTTGTCTTTGTGGCCTGGAGGACGCTACCCCGAGGCGCATGCAGCTTCCAGGAACCATGAAGGCCGCTAAAAAAAAGAAGAGAAACAGAGAAGAAGGGAGGGGAAATCAAGCCCCCCTTTCCCTGAGAAGAAAAAGAAGAAAAGAAGAAAAGAAGAAAAGAAGAGAAAAAAAAAGAAGCAAAAATAGAAGAGAGAGAATTGACGAGAGAGGGTTGTACGGCCATATCCATCGACACCCATGCTGAACAAAGATTACCACTATGGGATTGGTACGGTGGAGCGAACCACTCATCCCCTCCTTGAGGGGGTGAGCGCTCTCCTGCGCTCCCACCTTGGTCTATTATGCAAAAAAAGAGAAGAAAAGAAAAGAGAAGACAAAAAGAAGAGTTGGCAAGCATCGCCGACTAAAAGGACAAGAAGAAGCCCGGCATCCCGCACGACTCTAGGAGGGTCCAAGTCCGCGGTGCAGTGCCCCGGTCCGTTCCACCGTCCTGCTGCCTCTATCCGGCACAAGACGGCCCCTTGAGTGGCTGTTAGAAGATCCAACAAGCCGCAACTACAACTTAATGAATTTATGTCCGCCGTGAGAAATGATTTATAGCAATGAGGCCAACCACGGCCACCACTCCCGAAGAGAGCATGTACATACCCCGCCATGGGGGATAAGAAGAAGAGATATACCCCGCCATGGGGGCATAAGAAGAAGAGATATACCCCGCCATGAGGGCATAAGAGGCAGAAAGAAGACACACCCCGCTCCCGGGGGCACATGAAGAGAATCCACCCCGACTCGGGGGCATAACAGACAACAAAGCTACACCCTGGCTTAGAGGCACATGAAGAAACATACTCCGTCACGGGGGCATAAGAAGCTAGAGAAACATACCCCGCCTGGGGGCATAGAAGCCAGAAAGAATACACCCCAGCTTAGGGTCATTTGAAGAGGAAACGTACCCTGCCTGGGGGCATAGAAGCCAGAAAGAATACACCCCGGCTCAGGGGCCTTTGAAGAAGAAACATACCCCGCCTGGGGATACAGAAGCGAAGAGGCATACCCCCCGACCTAGGGGGCAGATGAAGAAAAGATACACCCCACTCTAGGGGCATGTGAAGAGAAATACACCCCACCTTGGGGGCATAGAGTACATAAAGAATTACACCCCACCTTGGGGGCATCAGAAGCAGCAATACACCTCACCTTGGGGGCATCAGAAGCAGCGATACACCCCACCTAGGGGGCATCAGAAGCAGCAAAATACACCCCACCTTGGGGGCATAAGAAGCAGGAATGCACCTCAGCCTGGGGGCACACAAAGAGAGAAATTCGCCCCAACTTAGGGGCATTCAAAGAAGAAATGTACCCCGCCATGGGGGCACATGAATCAACACACCCTGCCTGGGGGCATAGAAGCCATAAAGAACAAGCCCCGGCTTAGGGGCATTTGAGGAAGAAACACACCCCGCTGTGGAGGGGCATAAGAAGCAAAGACTCTACCCCGTATGGGGGCATATGAAACAAAAAGAATACACCTCGACTTAGGGGAATACGAAGAGAAATATACCCCACTCTGGGGCAGAAGAAGCAGAAGAATCTACCCCAGCTCGGGGGCACAACAAGCAACAAAGTTACACCCTGATCTAGGGGCACATGAAGAGGAATACATCCCGCCATAGAGGCGTAAAAAAGAAAAGAGAGCAAGAATACACCCCGGTCTGGGGGCACAGAAGCAAAGAGACATACTTCCCGACCTGGGAGCATATGAAGAGAGGTATACCCCGACTTAGGGGCATTTGAAGAAGCAACATACCCCGCCACGGGGGCATGGAAGCCATGAAGAATTCACCCCAGCTCAGGGGTATTCGAAAGGAAATTCACCCCTGTTTAGGGGCATTTCAGGCAGAAGCTACACCCCGCCATGGGGGCATAAGAAACAAGAATTCACCCTGGCCCGGGGCCACACAAAGAAAGAGGCACACCCCGCCTTGGGGGCATAGAAGCCATAAAAGAATCTACCCCATTTTAGGGGCATTTGAGGAAGAACTACACCCCGCGATGGGGGCATGAGAAGCAAAGACTATACCCCGGTTTAGGGGCATTCGAAGAGAAACATACCCCGCTCCGGGGCATAAGAGGCAGAAGTTACACCTCGTCTGGGGGCCTGGAAGCCATGAAAGATACACCCCACTAGGGGGCACAGAAGAAAAGTTACATCCCAACCTGGGGGCGCATTAAGAGAAATACACCCCAGTCCGCGAGGCGTTAATGAGAAAATAAGAGCAGAACAAAAAAGAAAGGAGATATGAGGTAGACGTGGTCTTCGAACCCGCCTCTTCACACAAAAGAAGAAGAAAAAAAAAGAAAAGAAGGGAAAAGAGACATGAGGCAGACGTGGTCTTCGAACCCGCCTCTTCACAATAAAAAGAAGGGTAGAAAAGAAAAGAACCGTCACCAAGCACACGTGGTCTTTCCACTCGTCCCTTCGCATAAAAGAAGAAGAGAAGAAAAGAAAGTGAGCCTTGAGACAGACATGGTCTTTCACCCTCTATCTCCAGCCATCCAAAAAATAGACCCCTCATGTGATCGGCGTCACGACCTTTCGTCTAAACCGATAAAATTTTCCGCCGATGGGGCATTAAACCGATAAAACCTTCCGTCGACGGGGCGTTAAACCGATAAAACCTTCCGCCGACGGGGCGTTAAACCGACTAAACCCTCCGCCGACGGGGTGTTAAACCGACTAAACCCTCCGCCGACGGGGGGTTAAACCGACTAAACCTTCTGCCAACAGGACGTTAAACGGACAAAACCATCCGCCAACGGGGCGTTAAACCTACAAGATATTCAGCCATCGGGGCTTCAATCCGACATATACTCAGCCATCCGAGCTTCAAGCCGACAGATATCCCACCGTCGGCCTCTGAGCCGACAGCTACTCTATTATCGACCTCCGGATCGACAGCTATCCACTTATCGGCCTCCAAGCCGACAACTATTCATTTATTGGCCTCTGAGCCGATAGCTATTCAACCATCGGCCTCCAAGCCGACAGCTATTCATTTATCGGCCTCCGAGTCGATAGCTATCCAATCATCGGCCCCTGAGCTGACAGCTACTCCATTATCGGCCTTCGGGTCGACAACTATCCCGCTATCGGCCTCCTGGTCGACAGCTTTCTAATCATCGGTCCCTGAGCCGACAACTATCCAATCATCGGCCCCTGAGCCGACAGCTATTCAATCATTGGCCTCCGGGTCGACAGCTATCCAATTATCGGCCTCTGAGTTGACAGCTATTCAATTATCGGTTTTTAAACCGACAGCTTCCCATCCATCAGCTTCTGAGCCAACAGCTTCTCAACCATCGGTATTCCAGCCGACAGATGTCAAGTCAACAAACAACTCCATCTTCGGCCTTCGGCCACCCAACAAATCAAGAGACCTTTCACTTTGGTTCGGATCCTTCCCCGGCCAGAGAATAAAAGAACAAACCCTTTCACCTTGGTTCGGAGCCTTCTCCGGCCAGAGAATAAAAGAATAGACCCTTCACTTTGGTTCGGATCTTTCCCCGGCCAGAGGAATAAAAAAGAATAGACCCTTCACTTTGGTTCGGATCCTTCCCCGGCCAGAGGAATAAAAGAATAGACATTTCACTTTGGTTCGGATCCTCTCCTGACCAGAGAATAAAAGAATCAACCTCTCACTTTGGTTCGGATCCTTTCCCAGCCAGAGAATAAAAGAATAAACCTTTCACTTTGGTTCGGACCCTTTCCCGACCGGAGAGTCAAAGAATAAATCTTCCATTTTGGTTCGGATCCTCCCCCGGCCAGAGAATAAAAGAATGAACCTTTCACTTTGGTTCGGGTCCTTCCCTGGTCAGAGAATTAAAAGAAGAAATCCTCTCACTCTGGTTCGGACCCTTCCCTGGCCAGAGAACAAAAAGGGACCCCTCTTTTCGGCCCTTCGCGGTCTCCTTCCTCAGCACCTTGGCTGCTACCTTGATTTTATATGCACGTACAAGATACATATATGTAACGGCAGTATGTTCTTACGTAAAAAAAAGGAGGGACAAAAAAGAGATAAAATTTTGCTTGGCTGCCCTGCTTGCATGTTTGCTTAATATATAATAATACACCTCCTTGGAATTTTCTAGGACCGTGTTTCCTTGCTAAATAATGTTATCCCGATTCCGGATGCACGTGCGTCATGGTACGCACTCGAAGGGAACCTAATTATGGCGGGCGTACATGTCAAGGGAAAGAGTCATGGCTAAATTACTAGGCCCAACTCACAAAATAAACCTAAGGCAACACTCCCCACTTCGCACTTAATGTGTTCAATGGTCTTCAACCATAGGGATTGTCCGAATTTCTTCTTAACACTCTACGGATGCTTGAATTCCTGCACTCGCGTGAAAGGTAATCGTGAGGAAAAAGCGGCCTACCCCCACTTAAAAAAAATGACACAAAAAGAGAGAGAGAGAAATGTAAATCTGAGTAGCCGGGAATCCCATTGAGACACATGAGGAGACTCGCGCGAAACGGTGAGGCGAATTTCAATAAGGATGAAGCCTAGTAGCCGGGAATCCCCATTGAGACACATGAGGAGACTCGTGTCAAACGGTGAAATCCGTAATTGAATTATGATAAGGATGAAGCCTAGTAGCCGGGAATCCCCATTGAGACACATGAGGAGACTCGTGTCAAACGGTGAAATCTGCAATTGAATTATGATAAGGATGAATCCTAGTAGCCGGGAATCCCCATTGAGATACATGAGGAGACTCGCGTCGAATGGTGAAATCCGCTACCAAAATAAACAGATGGGGGCCGTGCGAAGCTACCGAAATCGAGAGCCTGAAACCCATGTGTAGGCGCTAGAGTAATCCTCGAGTGTTGCTTAGAAAACCTGTATATCCCTATGTTTAGGGCATTTTGTTCACATGTTCGCTCCTCCACTCTGCAGAGAATTACCTCGGGAGAAGATTGTAAGTTTGAGCTACGCATGAGAACCATGTGATATCCTCTTGACGGGTGCACCACCCCTTAGTTGTGCCTCATGGCGCGCATCGTGTCTGCGAATTATGGGTGATGTCCATATCCCATCCCCTATAGAGGGAGCTACCTTATGTATATTTATGTTATGCCTGCTGACTAATGCATGCATGCTTGAATAAAGAAATAAATAATAATAATATTAATAATAATAAAAAAACTTAATTCCGGCTATCGCAGTTTGCTGTCCCAGCTCTGGCTCGTAGAGCCCAATCTTGGCCCTCACGGCCTGCTTCCCGCCCACACGACCTGCCAACCTCCTAACTTCGGCTCATGTAGCCCGCTACCCTGATTCTGACCCTTGTGGCCCACTTTCCCAGTTCGAGTTTCATGGCCAATACCCCCAGTGCATTAAAAAACAAAGTACCATTTCACCCTGGCCCGAGCTTGCCGTTCGGGTGATGAGTCAACCCTCTTTCCTTGCGTCGACACTAGCCCATGTCAACGACTTGATTCCCCCTCTCCGTCCCCTTTCGGCGACGAATATCCCTTTCGATTTGGACCGTCCGTCCGGATCATTAAAAGAATAAACTCTTCCTTCCGTCCATTCGGGCGACGAATACCTCTTTTGAATCGACAAATTCTTCTCTCCGTCCCTTCGGACGACGAATATGTCTTTTGAATCAACAAACTCTTTTCTCCGTCCCTTCGGGCGGCGAATACCTCTTTTAAATTAACAAACTCTCCTCTCCGTCCCTTCGGGCGACGAATACCTCTTTTGAATCAACAAACTCTTCTCTCTATCCCTTCGGGTGAGGAATAACCCGTTTGATCCGGACCACATGTCCGGGTCATTAAATGAACAAACTCTTCTCCCCGTCGCACCGCGCTTCCGGTACCTCCCGGCTTTAGCAGCACGATCTCAACTACGGCTCCCATAGCATGCTGCCCGATTCTGGCTCACGTGGCATGGTTTCTCGACCTCAACCTCGGTCGGTGGACCCGCTCTCCTAATCAAAATAATGAATCTCTCAAACGGGCTGCACCCGCGCGCCCCGCTCTGCTCATCCTTCGCTCGCGTCACCCACGGGTGGGGGGCATTTGTAAACACCTAAAAAAAAGGAAAAGAAAGAAAGAAAAAGAAATGAAGAAGAAAGAAAAGAAAGAAGGGAAGAAAGAAAGAGAAAAATAAAATAAAATAATAAAAAAATAAATAGAAGAAAAAAAAGAAAGGAATAGAAATAATAATATATAATAATAATATATAATAAAATAAAAAGGGAGGGTGGCCCACTCTCTCTCTCTCTCTCTCTCTCTCTCTCCCTTTCTCTCTCGTTCTTTCCCTTTCTTTTCTCCTCACCCGGTGCAGCCGTATGCCCCTCTAACCGGTGCACCAGTAAGAGCCTCCATTCGGCACGCTTCTAGCGTCTTCTGCCCGGTGCACTCCCATGGGCCCCCATCCGGTGCGCTCCTGCCACCTCTGCCCGGTACACTTATTGTGTGACGGATAATACCCCAAAAGCTGTGCCGGATGGCATACCTCCGCCTGTGTCGGACAACACCCACCGCTCCTCCATCTCCGCCCCCACCGAATAACACCTTAAAGCCTCCCACCAGATACCACCGTTTAACCCTTCTCTACACACACACACTCTCTCTCTCCACTGGATTCTCGCCGTCCTGCTCCCTCGTGCCGTTGTTGTCCCCCGGCCCCATCACCATGGCCGCCGCCGGGGACGGGGTCCGTGGATATCCAGGGGATCATCTCCCAGGTGGGGGGAATATTGTGCACGTTTGCGAACGCCGTCGTGGCCGCGAACCCGGCAACTCCTGCCGCTGGCGAGCCCGATGCTGTAGTTGCTGTGCAAAAGAACAAGAGGCGATGGACGTGGATAAGCTGACTCACGGTGGCCACCTCAGCAACTTCGATAGAGAGGAGATTGGAGTCAATTAGATGGAATATAATGTAAAATAAAATCCAGCTGGTCCTATCGCTTCTACGGATTGTATTATACAGTGGAGGCAATGGCAACTATTTATGTTCTTCTCGCTGGTGGGTTTGCTCATTCCCATGGTCTCAAGGCTTACATCTAAGCTCGTATTATAGTGGAGCCTGGAGATCTGAAAACTCATGTGGCTTACGTGTGGGACAACACTAGAAGGTTGCTTCTTCCTTTTGCATTTACTATGATCAGATCTCCTGACATTGATATATGGTTGAAGCTTGATAAACTGTTGGAAGCCACACTAACAAATGAAGTAAATAGAAAGGCATCCATCATTCAGGAAGAAGCACTTTGAGAATAGCCGCATCTGGTTTTCGGAGGTGCCAGTTTTCAAACAGATGAGAAGAGCCTTCTCAGGCTCAGCCACTGTCCATTTTCACCACGCATCCGTATGTGGTCTTATATCTGGATTTAGTAGTTCAACAGTGAAACTTCTCAATGGGTTTACCTATTTATGACAATGAGGGATACCATTTCAGCTGCAACAAGGCTTAATATTGTTGGTCCTCTTGGTGCGTCAATTCTGCAACACCAGGTTGCTCAAATTCCTGAAAAGTTGTTAAAGAAGTGGACGGGCCGTCTTGTTGAGGAAGCATGGCCTCCCAGACAGTGGATATCAGCAAATTCTTGCTCTCCGGATGCTGCCGTTCGTGTGATCCGCTTCTGAAGCCACCCTGTAGTTGCTTGATTCCATGGTGTTTCCCTGAGCTCCCATGGGGAAAGCACCGATCAACTCCCCATCCTTTCTGCAGCCACCGCACTCGGTGCACCCCCGCTGCCCTGTGAGCGGCGCACCTCCAGCAGCCGCACCACGGCACACCTCCTCTCCACCCCGGCACACCACTGTGCCGGATGGCCACGCACCGCACCGGGTCGCGCCAACCACTGCCGCTGCTCCCTCCGTCAGCTACCCCTGCCTGTGATGGGACACCGACCAAATACGGTACTCTGTTTTTTTTTTACTTGGCTTCTGTCCCCCACCCGGGAACTCTCTGTCCAGATACACGAAGAGGCTAGGGAATTTGCTTATGAAGCTAAGGTCAGAGCGGTGGTTGCTTATAGAGGAGCACCGATCAATCAACAGTCGCGGGAGCTGGAGAGAGGTGTTGACATTCTTGTGGCTACTCTTGGCCATTTGGTGGATTTGCTAGAGAGGGCTAGAGTGTCATCGCAGATGATCAGGTATCTTTGCCTAGATGAGGCAGATAGAATGTTGGATATGGGCTTCGAACCCCAGATTCGAAAGATTGTTGAACAAATGGACATGCCTCAGCGAGCGTTGCGGCAGACAATGTTGTTCAGTGCAACCTTTCCCAAAGAGATACCGAGATTGGCATCTGATTTCCTTTCAAATTATGTTTTCCCTGATGTTGGGAGGGTTGGTTCAAGTACTAACCTTATCATCCAGAGGGTTGAGTTCGTTCATGAATCTGACAAAAGGAGCCACCTTATGGACCTTCTTCATGCCCAGAAAGCTAATGAAGCTCATGAAAAGCAAGCATTGACTTTGGTTTTTGTGAAAACAGAGAAAGGAGCTAGCTCATTGGAGTGTTGTCTATGTATGAATCATTTCCCTGCTACATCTATTCATGGGGATAGATCACAGCAGGAAAGAGAGTAGGCCTTGAGGTCTTCTAAGAGTGGTGTAACACCCATCCTTGTAGCTGCAGATGTAGCAGCACGTGGGCTTGACATTCCGCATGTTGCCCATGTTGTCAATCTTGATCTCCCCAATAATATCGATAACTACGTCCACGGAGTTGGGAGGACTGGGAGAGCTGGAAAATCGGGCCTCGCGATTGCGTTCTTCAACAAAAACAACATCTCGTTGGCAAGGCCCCTCGCTGATCTGATGGTGGAGGCAAACCAAGAGGTTCCTTAATGGTTGACTCGCTATGCAGCGCGTCCCTCTTACGGCGGCCAGGTCGGCAGGGCCGTGGTGCGGCTCAAGAGCAAAGAGAGAGAGGGAACCCCGACCGTCCTACGCACCGACGCCGTGGTGCTCGCCCTGGCACCGTGGTCTGCACGATTGCCATTACCAACTCGTTGTGCAGGGTGGCGGGCCTCAAGGCGCACATCATCATCCTCCGCCTACAGAACCCGGATGCCATCACCCCGCATGCCCTCTTCCTCAGCTACGTCCCCTCATCCGGCACGCCTCTGGGTGGTCTCCACCGGCACACTCCAAACAGCCCTTGGCCGGCACACTCCAAACAGCCCTTGGCCGGCACACTCTCAGGGCGCTCCACCCGACACGCCTGCTGCCCACTTCACCCGGCACACCCCAAACGGGCTTTGGCCGGCACACTCTCAGGGCGCTCCACCCGGCACGCCTCAAGCAGGCTTCACCCGGTAAGGCTGGCAGCCCTCCACCCGGCACAGTTTATTTTCTTCTTCACCCGGTGCAGTCCAAACACCCTCAAGTGCCCCAGCGGCACACCCTCCTTGTAATGCCCCGGGTTTTTCGGATCCTCGTTCGTGGGTCCCGGATCTAGTTTCTTGGAGCGTCTGACTATGTTGTGTCTGAAATTTTGTTTCGGACATCTTTCGTGTTCGGATCGGCGCGATCCGGAGTCGTTTCGGAGGCCCGGAGGCGTTCCGCGGCTTTTTTCGCGTGTGTTTTCCGATTCCCGGCGTGGGTTTCGGCTTTCCCTTCGGAACCTTATTGCGGGTGAACCGGGCCGTTCACCTAGGCGAGTGTGGTACAGTTGCGATCGGTGCGTTCCGAGGATCGCGAGGGTGTGATTTTCTATTTTTCGGGATTTTTTTGATTTTCCGGATTTTCCTATATATAACCATTTTCTCTCTCTCCCTCTCATTTCTCTCTTCCCTCCCTCTCTCTTCTCTCACGCTCTCTTTCTCCCCTCTCTTCTCCGGCGGCCGACGGAGTGAGGCGGGGGCGAGGTGGAGGTGGCGCGGGCGAGGATGCGGGCGAGGACAGGTGAGGATCGAGGCGGAGGAGGCGCGTGGAAGCTCGGTGGCGCGATCGCGAGCCGACGAGGGTTTCGCGGCGTTTTCTTCGTGAATCGGGGTCCACAGCGCGCGTTCCCTCGGTGGAGGTAGGGAGATGGACCCTCGACTCGCGTACTTCTTTTTCCGCGAGTTTTGTAGGCCGTGGTGAGCCGGGCGGGTTAAACGGGGCGATTTGGGAAAAATGTATATTTTTGGGGTGTGAGCCGGATCTCCCGTTTTACGGTGTTTTTGGGCGATCCAGGGGTTTAGATGCATGCCTAGGGGCTTGGGGAATGTTTCCCCTTTTGTTTCCCCTTCACCTGGGGGTGGACGGGACGTGGAATGGTTTTTCCCGCGGTTTCTACCGTTTTCGGACGCGGACTGAGAACGCGCTATGCTCCAGTAGCGCGTTCTTGATGGTCGCGCTGCCCCGACGGGGTGCGTTCATCGGAGAAGATGAACAGTTTGGCGGTTCCTGTTGCGCTATAGGGCCCCAGCGCGTTCAGGGTTGTCGGGCTATAGGATCATAGCGCGACCTGGTCTGGTCGCGCTATGGACCTGTAGCGCGTTCTTGTTGAACGCGCTAGGTATGTATAGCGCGTTCTTGTTGAACGCGCTATGCACGTGTAGCACGTTCTTGGAGGTGACCAGTCGGGCTGCCCGGGGCGGGCGGTCTACGGCTGATCGTGCTCCCCTTGGGCCATGTGTGTCTCGGACACCCCGTGGAGTTCCGTGACCGTGTCTTTGGGTGTCTGGAGGTATCGTGTTACCTCGATAAGCGTGCCCGTGGGCTTGGTGGGTCCGGGTGACTCCAGGTGTTCCGGGCTTCCGTGTTCTTGTTAGATCGAGTCACCATGTATCGGTGTGTGTGCGATGGGATCTCCCCCGCATATTGTGAGTTTCTTTGGAAGGTGATTTCCGTGTGGGCCACGTGTTTGGCCTTGGACTGCGAGTCCAGTTGTCCGGCCTGGGGCTGGAGGTTTCCCGCTTGCTTCGAGATGGGAAATCGACATGGCGGCTTGTGTGATGCCCTGGGAATCGTGCCTCTGTGTTTTTCCGTGTGGCCGTAGTCCCTTGCGTTCCCTTCCTGAGGGAACAGTCTTGGTGGCTTGTGAGCTGTCTCGGTATTCGTGATATCGTGGTTTTGGACCTAGAGATTGGACTAGATTGACGACCTTGTGCTGTTGCGTACAACGGTCTTGACCCCGAGTCTTGTGACTCAAGGACCGTTGGGTGTAGTGCGTCTGGAGGACTGTCCAGAGTTCAGTGGCTTAGCACCACTTGAGTTTTCTCGACTCTAGCGTACGGTGCGTGCGTGGCCGTGGACTGTGAGTCCCGTTCCTTCTCCGACTGTGGTCACCGTGCGACGGGGCCAGTACGTGGGGTGGTCCCCGTACGTCGTCAGATTCGAACGTTATTTTCCGTTGACTTGAGAGTCTACTCCTTCAGTGACCCTCCACTAGTCGTAGCCTACCAGTACGCGTGTGCTGGTTGCACCAGGGAGTGGTGTACGGGCTTACCCTGAGGGCAGTTTTAGACTGGTTTCCGTCGGGCCCCTCGTCGTAGCCAGAGTCTGGATGCGGGGGAAAACCAGTCAGAGGGCCAGACCTAGGACGCGTGGTCTGTGTGTGCACACGTGGTTGGGGACAGTGGACGCACGTCGACGGGCGTGACCCCAGCTAGTCACTTGTTTGTGGTTACTTGTACGGTGTTCGCGCCTCGGGTAGGACCTACCACGTCAGGCGGTTCACCTGCGGTGCGGTGTAAGACGTCAGGGGACGCTACCGGCTGTGCTTCTAGTGGGTGGTACTCCTGTCGAGTACGGAGTGACAGACTGTCAGTCTCTGTGTCTTTGACCTTCGGGTTTTCGGTCGTGTTGACCGGTGAGTTCGGTTGTTTCGCCGTGACGTGTGTGTTGGTTTTCGCGTCATTAGATTAGTGCTAGTGGCTTTACCGAGGTTGGGTCTTGTTGTGCGGTACCCGCGATCGGATGGTCGGGGTTGCACCTTGGACAGCGTGTCCAGGTTGGCTGTCCGGGGGACAGGCCTCTACGGCGTGGTTGCCGTGTGTTTTTACTTCGGTAGGTGGTACTAGCGTGGTTCGGTAGCTTCGACGGCGTGATCGAGGTCTGCCTTCTGGCAGTAGGAGTAATTGTAGTGCCGAGTTTTGACCGGCCACCGGTTTGCTGTTCCTGCTGTAGTTGTAGCTCTCCTTTCCGCTACCGCCGTTGTTTCCGGTTGGGGTTCCAAGGGATCCCTACTGAGTCTCTGTTTTGGAGACTCATTCCCTGCTTTTCAGGTGTGGCGGTCCTTCCTCGAGGTTCGAGGGTGCGGAGCGGAGGTTCTCAGTTGCCAGCTTGCCGGGCCGAGTGTTCACTTGGCATGTGGTACGTTTTACTGCTTTAGACTGTACTTTCTGTTGGACTGGACTCTGTTGTAGTTGTTTATTTATTTCTGTTAATTGTTGGCTTGTCCTGTTTTATTTCCTATTTCTTTGTGCCTCCACACTCCTTTTAGCCCTTCCGAGCCCTCCCGGCTCGTGAGCGGCGGTTCGAGTCTCGGATTATCGGGCCTTCTCGGTAATCGGATTCTCGGGTCGTTACACTCCTGGGCCTTTCAACGGCATGCCCCTGCAAGCCTTCAGCGGCACACTTCTTGGGTCTTCCAGCGGCACAACATTTTGGCTTCTCAGCAGCACGCCTTGCCACCCGGTGCATCCGACAGAGGAAATCTAACGCCCATGCCCTAGAGATCCTTGGCGCAGTGGGCTGTCTGACGTATCAACCGGAGATGAAGGCACGCAGGCTACCTCCTGCCACCAAGGACGGGGAAAGTCAAATCCCCATTCAATACCCGTCACTTCCCGTCTCCGCCGTTCGTGTTCGTAGGCTCCCGCTGTAGATCATGAATAATCCACTACTAAGAATAAGAATGGGAAAAGAGGGAGAAAAGGGGAGCATGCGAGGATGCTAAGGGGAATGTGATCGCCAGAGACGCGAGGGCCTCAAAGGATATAACAATAATAATATGGAGGGATCGCGAAAAATACCTCAAATGCGGGGATTGATGTGAGTGCTTTCCTTCTCTTCCAATCGGCCGGTCGATGAAGAGAGTTTTTCTTGATTGATTACCCTTGCAAAATTAACAACACCAATAAACAAACATGGATTAGAAACCAAGATGTGTAGCATCAAATCCAAATGTAAATATAGACATAGAAAGCATGGATATGAACACACCTTATTGGTATTTGGCCTTTAAACCCCTATGCAAAAGGGTAGGTAAAAGATGATGATGATATGTAAAATAACAAGTGTGCAAGTGTTACACCAAGGAGTCTCAACGTGGTTGAGAAGAAAGATTAACAGAAGATGCAATATGCATGCATATGTATGAACAAAAGAAAAGAATTGAAAAAAAGAAAAGAAAAGCCTGCGCTTTTGATCTTTGGCTTTGATGCTCAATGGGGAGGAAGACTCTGTCGGATGAACGATGATGTGCAGGAGCTTCCTCCTTCAGCCAAGCAGCAGCAGCAGCACCCTGCGTAAAATCGAGAAGAAGAAAATCTCCCCCGAACAGAGCCGTAGGGCTCTATTTATAGGGCAAACAAACAGATCTTAATCGGATCAGAACAAGCAATAATCAGCTTAGGCAAGGACTCTAGTTCCCTAATGGAGCAAAGTGATCAAACACGGCAGGGAACTGTTCAGGAAAGCTGCGTTCGAGCAGGACACGAAAGGTGGAAGACGACCTCGGTAAGGGCGTCAATTCACAAATTGACGACCTGCCATATGGCGTGAATTGAAAACACGTCTGGGAACAAGGCGTCATTTTCTGAATCAATTTTTAGAAATAAAACCTCCCTATATTTGAAAATTGTGAAAGACGACTGAACTAAAGGCGTTAATTAAAAACGCGCCCTACCAAGGGACGTTAATCAATACAGCCAAAAGAGAAAGGACGACTGTCGATTCGGGCGTCAATTTAATTGACGTCCGAATCAAGGTCGTTAATTCAAAATATTCAAAACAGGGTTATTTTTCATTTCTCAATATTATTTTCCTATTTTTAGGTGGAGGTGCATCCAACTGTGCTGATTCCAATGACTATTTTTACGTATTTTTCTGACACCCGGAAGGCCACCAAATCACCTTTGGAAGAGGGTTTAAAAATAATATTAAAATAATCAAATTGAAAGTGACGCCCTTGCTGAATTCCATTTTTTTTAATTTTTATTTTTTAAAAAATCAAAATAACGTCCCATGCTAAGTCGTTAATTTCAAAACAATTCTGAAAAATCTTCAGAAAAATCCAAAAAATTAGAAAAAAAGAGGAATTGACGCCTGATGGAAGTGGCGTCAATTTTCTTTTTCTTTTCTTTTAATTTTCTAAAAATGAAATGACGCCCCTCTTCATGTCGTTAATTCTGAAAAATTCATAAAAATAGGGAAAAATACCCAGAAAATCTAGAAAAATAGAAAAAATAAGAAAAGGGAGGAAAAATAGAGAAATCTAAGGAAAGCGGGAAAAACACTCAAACAAAGTTAATTTGAGGGTCAAATTGGGGTATTACAAGGTAATATGAGATGTACTCACAGTAACGTCAATTTTGGCGTGTCTACAGCTGCCCCGTCTTGGCGTCTGCTTTGCAAGGGACCAGAGTAAACTGAAAAGTGGATGCCAATGTGTGATGAGACACGCAATCAACATCACTTGATGAGAATGAAATCAAAAGCTCGAGATGAAGCAATCTCGGGAATTTCAATGAAATCAACGATGTTTGGATAAAAGAGGGAGTGTGCACGCGGGCACGAAGGAGAATGATCAACTTCCAGCGCGGTGGAAGTACCCCACTACTAAGAATAAGAATGGGAAAAGAGGGAGAAAAGGGGAGCATGCGAGGATGCTAAGGGGAATGTGATCGCCAGAGACGCGAGGGCCTCAAAGGATATAACAATAATAAAATGGAGGGATCGCGAAAAATACCTCAAATGCGGGGATTGATGTGAGTGCTTTCCTTCTCTTCCAATCGGCCGGCCGATGAAGAGAGTTTTTCTTGATTGATTACCCTTGCAAAATTAACAAACACCAATAAACAAACATGGATTAGAAACCAAGATGTGTAGCATCAAATCCAAATGTAAATATAGACATAAAAAGCATGGATATGAACACACCTTATTGATGTTTGGCCTTTAAACCCCTATGCAAAAAGGTAGGTAAAAGATGATGATGATATGTAAAATAACAAGTGTGCAAGTGTTGCACCAAGGAGTCTCAACGTGGTTGAGAAGAAAGATTAACAGAAGATGCAATATGCATGCATATGTATGAACAAAAGAAAAGAATTGAAAAAAAAAAAAAGAAAAGCCTGCGCTTTTGATCTTTGGCTTTGATGCTCAATGGGGAGGAAGACTCTGTCGGATGAACGATGATGTGCAGGAGCTTCCTCCTTCAGCCAAGCAGCAACAGCAGCACCCAGCGTAAAATCGAGAAGAAGAAAATCCCCCCCGAACAGAGCCGCAAGGCTCTATTTATAGGGCAAACAAACAGATTTTAATTGGATCAGAACAAGCAATAATCAACTTAGGCAAGGACTCTAGTTCCCTAATGGAGCAAAGTGATCAAACACGGCAGGGAACTGTTCAGGAAAGCTGCGTTCGAGCAGGACACGAAAGGTGGAAGACGACATCGGTGAGGGCGTCAATTCACAAAATGACGACTTGTCATAGGGCGTGACTTGAAAACACGTCTCGGAACAAGGCGTCATTTCATGAATCAATTTTTAGAAATAAAACCTCTCTGTATTTAAAAATTGTGAAAGACGCATGAACTAAAGTCGTTAATTAAAAACGCGCCCTACCAAGGGACGTTAATCAATATGATAAACAGCCAAAAGAGAAAGGACAACTGTCGATTCGGGCGTCAATTTAATTGACGTCCGAATCAAGGTGGTTAATTCAAAATATTCAAAACATTTTTTCATTTTTTTAGGTGGAGGTGCATCCAACTGTGCTGATTCCAATGACTATTTTTACGTATTTTTCTGACACCCGGAAGGCCACCAAATCACCTTTGGAAGAGAGTTTAAAAATAATATTAAAATAATCAAATTGAAAGTGACGCCCTTGCATGTGTCGTGAATTCTATTTTTTTAATTTTTATTTTATTAAAAATCAAAATAACGTCCCATGCTAAGTTGTTAATTTTAAAATAATTCTGAAAAATCTTCAAAAAAATCTAAAAAATTGAAAAAATAGAGGAATTGACGCCTGATGGAAGTGGCGTCAATTTTCTTTTTCTTTTCTTTTAATTTTCTTAAAATGAAATGACGCCCCTCTTCATGTCGTTAATTCTGGAAAATTCATAAAAATAGAGAAAAATACTCAGAAAATCCAGAAAAGTAGGAAAAAATACGAAAAATGGAGGAAAAATAGATAAATCCAAGGAAAGCGGGAAAAACACTCAAATAAAGTTAATTTTAGGGTCAAATTGGGGTATTACAAGGTAATATGAGATGTACTCACAGTAACGTCAATTTTGACGTGTCTACAGCTGCCCCGCCTTGGCGTCTGCTTTGTAAGGGAGTAGAGCAAACTGAAAAGTAGATGCCAAGGTGTGATGAGACACGCAATCAACATCACTTGATGAGAATGAAATCAAAAGCTCGAGATGAAGCAATCTCGGGAAATTCAATGAAATCAACGATGTTTGGATAAAAGAGGGAGTGTGCACGCGGGCACAAAGGAGAATGATCAATTTCCAGCGTGGTGGAAGTACCCCACTACTAAGAATAAGAATGGGAAAAGAGGGAGAAAAGGGGAGCATGCGAGGATGCTAAGGGGAATGTGATCGCCAGAGACGCGAGGGCCTCAAAGGATATAACAATAATAAAATGGAGGGATCGCGAAAAGTACCTCAAATGTGGGGATTGATGTGAGTGCTTTCCTTCTCTTCCAATCGGTCGGCCGATGAAGAGAGTTTTTCTTGATTGATTACCCTTGTAAAATTAACAAACACCAATAAACAAACATGGATTAGAAACCAAGGTGTGTAGCATCAAATCCAAATGTAAATATAGACATAGAAAGTAAGGATATGAACACACCTCATTGGTGTTTGGCCTTTAAACCCCTATGCAAAAGGGTAGGTAAAAGATGATGATGATATGTAAAATAACAAGTGTGCAAGTGTTGCATCAAGGAGTCTCAACGTGGTTGAGAAGAAAGATTAAAAGAAGATGCAATATGCATGCATATGTATGAACAAAAGAAAAGAATTGAAAAAAAAAAGAAAAGCCTGCGCTTTTGATCTTTGGCTTTGATGCTCAATGGGGAGGAAGACTCTGTCGGATGAACGATGATGTGCAGGAGCTTCCTCCTTCAGCCAAGCAGCAACAGCAGCACCCTGCGTAAAATCGAGAAGAAGAAAATCCCCCCCGAACAGAGCCGCAGGGCTCTATTTATAGGGCAAACAAACAGATCTTAATCGGATCAGAACAAGCAATAATCAGCTTAGGCAAGGACTCTAGTTCCCTAATGGAGCAAAGTGATCAAACACGGCAGGGAACTGTTCAGGAAAGTTGCGTTCGAGCAGGACACGAAAGGTGGAAGACGACCTCGGTAAGGGCGTCAATTCACAAATTGACGACCTGCCATAGGGCGTGACTTGAAAACACGTCTGGGAACAAGGCGTCATTTCCTGAATCAATTTTTAGAAATAAAACCTCCCTGTATTTGAAAATTGTGAAAGACGCTTGAACTAAAGGCGTTAATTAAAAACGCGCCCTACCAAGGGACGTTAATCAATACAGCCAAAAGAGAAAGGACGACTGTCGATTCGGGCGTCAATTTAATTGACGTCCGAATCAAGGTCGTTAATTCAAAATATTCAAAACAGTGTCATTTTTCATTTCGTAATATTATTTTTCTATTTTTTAGGTGGAGGTTCATCCAACTGTGCTGATTCCAATGACTATTTTGACATATTTTTCTGACACCCGGAAGGTCACCAAATCACCTTTGGAAGAGGGTTTAAAAATAATATTAAAATAATCAAATTGAAAGTGAGGCCCTTGCATGTGTCGTGAATTCCATTTTTTTTAATTTTTATTTTATTAAAAATCAAAATAACGTCCCATGCTAAGTCGTTAATTTCAAAACAATTCTGAAAAATCTTCAGAAAAATCCAAAAAATTAGAAAAATAGAGGAATTGACGCCTGATGGAAGTGGCGTCAATTTTCTTTTTCTTTTCTTTTAATTTTCTTAAAATGAAATGACGCCCCTCTTCATGTCGTTAATTCTGGAAAATTCATAAAAATAGAGAAAAATGTCCTGAAAATTCAGAAAAATAGGAAAAAATAAGAAAAATGAGGAAAAATAGAGAAATCCAAGGAAAGCGGGAAAAACACTCAAACTAAGTTAATTTGAGGGTCAAATTATGGTATTACAAGGTAATATAAGATGTACTCACAGTAACGTCAATTTTGACGTGTCTACAGCTGCCCCGCCTTGACGTCTGCTTTGCAAGGGAGCAGAGCAAAATGAAAAGTAGATGCCAAGGTGTGATGAGACATGCAATCAACATCACTTGATGAGAATGAAATCAAAAGTTCGAGATGAAGCAATCTCGGGAAATTCAATGAAATCAACGATGTTTGGATAAAAGAGGGAGTGTGCACGCGGGTACGAAGGAGAATGATCAACTTCCAGCGCGGTGGAAGTACCCCACTAGTAAGAATAAGAATTGGAAAAGAGGGAGAAAAGGGGAGCATGCGAGGATGCTAAGGGGAATGTGATCGCCAGAGACGCGAGGGCCTCAAAGGATATAACAATAATAAAATGGAGGGATCGCGAAAAATACCTCAAATGCGGGGATTGATGTGAGTGCTTTCCTTCTCTTCCAATCGGCCGGCCGATGAAGAGAGTTTTTCTTGATTGATTACCCTTGCAAAATTAACAAACACCAATAAACAAACATGGATTAGAAATCAAGATGTGTAGCATCAAATCCAAATGTAAATATAGACATAGAAAGTAAGGATATGAACACACCTTATTGGTGTTTGGCCTTTAAACCCCTATGCAAAAGGGTAGGTAAAAGATGATGATGATATGTAAAATAACAAGTGTGCAAGTGTTGCATCAAGGAGTCTCAACGTGGTTGAGAAGAAAGATTAAAAGAAGATGCAATATGCATGCATATGTATGAACAAAAGAAAAGAATTGAAAAAAAAAGAGAAAAGCATGCGCTTTTGATCTTTGGCTTTGATGCTCAATGGGGAGGAAGACTCTGTCGGATGAACGATGATGTGCAGGAGCTTCCTCCTTCAGCCAAGCAGCAACAGCAGCACCCTGCGTAAAATCGAGAAGAAGAAAATCCCCCCCGAACAGAGCCGCAGGGCTCTATTTATAGGGCAAATAAACAGATCTTAATCAGATCAGAACAGGCAATAATCAGCTTAGGCAAGGACTCTAATTCCCTAATGGAGCAAAGTGATCAAACACGGCAGGGAACTGTTCAGGAAAGCTGCGTTCGAGCAGGACACGAAAGGTGGAAGACGACCTCGGTAAGGGCGTCAATTCACAAATTGACGACCTGCCATAGGGCGTGAATTGAAAACACGTCTGGGAACAAGGCGTCATTTCCTGAATCAATTTTTAGAAATAAAACCTCCCTGTATTTGAAAATTGTGAAAGACGCCTGAACTAAAGGCGTTAATTAAAAACGCGCCCTATCAAGGGACGCTAATCAATATGATAAACAGCCAAAAGAGAAAAGACGACTGTCGATTCGGGCGTCAATTTAATTGACGTCCGAATCACGGTCGTTAATTCAAAATATTCAAAACAGGGTCATTTTTCATTTCTAATATTATTTTCTCATTTTTTAGGTGGAGGTGCATCCAACTGTGCTGATTCCAATGACTATTTTTGCGTATTTTTCTGACACCCGGAAGGCCACCAAATCACCTTTGGAAGAGAATTTAAAAATAATATTAAAATAATCAAATTGAAAGTGACGCCCATGTGTCGTGAATTCTATTTTTTTAATTTTTATTTTATTAAAAATCAAAATAACGTCCCATGCTAAGTTGTTAATTTCAAAATAATTCTGAAAAATCTTCAAAAAAATCTAAAAAATTGGGAAAATAGAGGAATTGACGCCTGATGGAAGTGGCGTCAATTTTCTTTTTTTTCTTTTAATTTTATTAAAATGAAATGATGCCCCTCTTCATGTCGTTAATTCTGAAAAATTCATAAAAATAGAGAAAAATACTCAAAAAATTCAAAAAAATAGGAAAAAATAAGAAAAGGGAGGAAAAATAGAGAAATCCAAGGAAAGCGGGAAAAACACTCAAACTAAGTTAATTTGTGGGTCAAATTGGGGTATTACAAGGTAATATGAGATGTACTCACAGTAACGTCAATTTTGGCGTGTCTACAGCTGTCCCGCCTTGGCGTCTGCTTTGCAAGGGAGCAGAGCAAACTGAAAAGTAGATGTCAAGGTGTGATGAGACACGCAATCAACATCACTTGATGAGAATGAAATCAAAAGCTCGAGATGAAGTAATCTCGAGAAATTCAATGAAATCAACGATGTTTGGATAAAAGATGGAGTGTGCATGCGGGCACGAAGGAGAATGATCAACTTCCAGCGCGGTGGAAGTACCCCAGGTCACCAACCTGTAGGTTTCACCATTGGGGAGCGATTACCAGCCAATGTGGACGTGCTGTAGCCAAAGTGGATCAAGGGAAAAGGATTGAAATAAGATGATAGAAATTCAAACAAGGAGTTTTCGAGAAAATGACCCCAAACAGCGACAAAACGAACTGAGCATTCCATTCAGCAATGAATATCTCATATCTTGAAAGATTAAGATCAATTTGACTCTCCAAATCAGCTTATCAGAATGATTTTCCAACGTTAATTCAAACTCCTATATGAATGCATGCTGGGTTTAAAGGGAAAAGTTAAAACAAATGAAAATATAAGATAATTAAGGATAATATTGTTAAACTGCCAAGACTGGGTCAAGAAACTGATTTCGCGAGCTGATACTAAGCCGAAGCCCGTTTATCCACGCACCAACTCGCAAAAGGGAACCATCGTCCCCAGTCTTGGACGGCTCAACGGCCTATCCGTGCGACTAAGACTCCTCTGGAACCATCATTGTTTTTGATGAAGGGGAACTCAAATTCCAGATTTACCAAAGCCACAAGGTCCTTGATATAATCTAATAGCATAATAACATATAGTAAAATGCATACAGGGGGGATGGTGATAGCAATGAGCATGGGGGAACTGAGAAATGAGGTGCAAGCACCGTGGGGCTTGGATGATGATGCCCAGTCGGTGGGACCAAGAGCTTCTTCCTGCGCTCAAAGATTCATCAGCCAAGATATAAAAGATAACAAGCAATTGATATGGCATTTAAGCATAGCAAGCATAGCATGAATCAAAGCATCAAAGCAATCATAATATAGACATCAAAGCACTCAAAGCTTGGTGTGGATAGCATTCAAACATGTATTAGCAAGGCTAAACATGAATTAAATCATAGCATTGTAAAACATCATTATTTGTTGTTTACCATGAGGATGACAATCTTGGCATGTGAGATTGAGATTGGATGATCAGGATCAATCAAGTGAAATCAGCAGGAGTTGATTAAAAGATTAAGAGATGAACGATCAGTTAATGCCCACTATAGAGAGATGGTAATCAGGAGTGTCCATAGTGACGAATCATGATGATATTGGGAAGAATCAAGAGATTGATAGCGGTGAATGGAGAGGACTCATCCCGTGCTCTTGGTCCTTACAAAATTATTGTTCTTGTAAAAAAACACCATCAGAAAATACAATGCAATTTTTTTTGGATTTTGAAATATGCATATTTTGTGGGTTTTGAAAAAGATATTCAATTTTTATGGATTTTGTAAAATATTTGAATTTTTTTTGATGATTTTTAGAAAATATTCATTTTTTTAGATTTTGATCAGGAAATATTCAATTTTTTTTGGATTTTGGTTTAGGAAATATTCAATTTTTTTTGGATTTTGATTTAGGAAATATTCAATTTTTTTTGGATTTTGATTTAGGCTTCGTTAATGCAGCATCAAAGGGTGTTTTTTTAAACCACTGGCTAGGGGTCCTTGTTCCTTCCCCTTTCACTAAAAACTGCCCAAAGCCGGGCGTGCATTGAAGGGTGGCGCCCTATAGCCGACTGCCCTTGATTAACGGTGCCCCTACCAAGGCCATACCCGAGAAACATTCGGTCTTAGAGGGAGAAGAGAAGAATAATTGAGGATAAGCTTTATGCAGGATGGGAGATGTCGGGACTTGAATTCCTTCCCAGGTGTTTCCCCTCAAAGAGGTAGTCTGTTGTGCCGGGGCTTTGTGCCTTTGATTTTTAGACCCTTGATATGCATACGACCAGGGTTTTCCCTGCGGGGACTTTGCCACTCTTGTCATGGCACAATTCATACTTTTGCATTTATCGAAATTCTGATTTGATTTCCATAATAGCCCTTTTGGCGCGATGTATATCATGAAATTTGTATTGATTTTGGGTCAAGACTGCCCCTATTTGAGACTCCTCTCGTATTGGGGAGTACCGAGGTTGGTCATCTCATCCGTCAACCTCTTGCCCGTGCACGCGGCCGAGTAAAGAAGAGAAAAAGACTTTCAGGAATTCTCATGGCATGGCCAAAGTAGCAACGGTGTTTTATCAAAGAGCCGGCTAAAGACGCCGTGAAGTGTGTGCGATGCCCAGCTAAGGGTTGCTCTTAACAAGCAGGGAGAGAACGTTGAATTCCCAGCGTGGGTTTTTATTAACCAAAGGTGCTGCAAAAGTAAGCCTAAAGACTCTTTTGATGATGATTCAATTAAAGAAAGGCCTAAGATAAAGGTCTAAAACACCACTTCTAATCTTGTTAAGAAGCACTTCATTTTGAAAATCATGCGTGAAGCAATGAGATAATGATATCATAAAAATGCATACTTACGCCAATATGTTACCTTGCAACCTTTGTAGAAGCAGCTATCAGAGGCGAGGTTGATCATCGTGTAGTCCTCTTTGGCAGTCAAAAGGATTGGAAGCAAAGGGTTTAAAAGTGGCTTAACAAGAAGGAGTGGTGCCAAGACCAGACTCAGACGAATAAGGAAAAAAGAAGAGAGACAAGGGCTAGAACTCCCTTGCTAAGGTGCGGAGACCCTGATTACATGGAACAGTCTACAGAAGAAGCGGGCAATTAGCAGGAGGAGTGAGGACTAAAGCCTCGAAAGCAGTGGGAGAAAGGGCAGATGCCCAAGGCAGTGGGTGTGGAAGAAGTTGGGTCGGACCCAGGATTAGGGGGAATCAGAAGAAGAAATTGATAGATGGAAAGAGGCGGATCTGGAGGGTCCGGACGTTGTGGAGGAGAATCCTGATAGGAGGAATCCAGAGGATCCGGAGGAGAAGAATCTCGAGGGACGCGATGCCCTGGGAAGAAATATGCAAAAAGATGGTGAAAAAGGAAGAAGAGGACAAAGGATGTGATATCCTGGAGGAGCAGGAAGATGAGACGGAGGAAAGATGGAGGGTCCGGAGGTTTCGGAGGAATGGAATTAGAAGGGTCGGGATGTCCCGAAAGAAGATAGAAAGAATAAGATGAAGAATCCGGAGGTTCCGGAGGGGAAAGATACCATGGGACGCGATGCCCAAGGGGAAGAGAAAGATCCGGAGGTTCCGGAGGAGGAAAATGCCGAGGAACGTGATGCCCGGGGAGAAGAAAAATATCCGGAGGTTCCGGAAGAGTGGAATTAGAAGGGGCGTCATGCCCTAAGAGGAGGGATAAAACACCTGGGGGTTCCAGGGAAATAGCAGGAAAGGGGTCGCGATGCCCCAGGAAGAGTGGATTTAAAGAGGATGAAGATGAATAAGATGTGAAATGCGGAAGATCCGGAGGTTCCGGAAGGCGTGGAAGATACGGGTCTGGAAACTCGGGAAAGAAGAAGTGCAAATGTATGCGAATGTAATGCAACAGATGTGATGAATGCATGGATGCAACAGAATGCATGTGATGCAAAGAATATGAAGAACATGAAGGGCGAGAGGATGAGATCCTCCTCCTTACCCCTGGAGTGGCCCATGAAGAAAATGCGATAGACAAGAATGTGGACGGCGTTGAATGGAAAGTGGATGAAATAGTGGAAAGCCCTTTGGCACCAAGATAACCGCCCTTCCATGGTAGTGAAAGTATATAGCCAATTGGCCTAGTGGATAAAGCAAAAGCCCATGATGAAGCTTCAATGGTCAATGGCAACTCCCTTGAAGAGTGAAAAGCAATAGTGCGAAGGAGTTGAAGAATTGGGAAAAGAAGCATCGTGCTGCCCAGGGGTTGTGGCGTATAGGGAGTGTTGAACAAAATGGTCATTCGCCCCTTGTATGGAAGAATGGGTTCAAGATTTGAAAGTTGGAACAAGGGGTGCCCTGCCCGGCCCTTACACAGCATCAAGGTTTGACATTCTCTCTTGGCGAGCAGTGGCGGGGACTTGGCCTCTTCGACCATGCTTGGCATAACAACCCAGATTGGCATCCGGCAAACAAACCCTTGCATCTTGAATAGCATGGCCGTAGCCAAATCCTTCCTGCCCGGCTCTTGATCATCTTCGGCACAAGTGCTTGAAGAAAGCCCCCCATTCCGAGTAGTAGAGGAAGGTGAAGCGGAGGCGGAAGGCTCAGTGGAAGGTGGAGGTGTAATGGAAGGTGTTGGAGAAAGGATGAGTGGATGTGGAGGTTCGAACACGTCAAGCTTCCCCCTTTGCTCAGAAGTAGTCAGGGTTGGCTCGAGTGCACAAAGGGGTGGACCTTGCTCAGGATCAGCCACGGGTAAGGGTGATAGGGTAGACGAAAGAATAGGCAAAGTGGGTTTTGGGGTTAAAGGGATAATGGAGGGCCGAGGTGGCGGTAATGGTAGGTTAATTGGGGAAGGTTCGATGGTGGGCTCGATGGAGGCCGATGGTGTGGAAACTAATGGCTTAATGGATGGAGGTTTAGTAGAAGACTCGGGGGAGGCTGGCGTTGTGAAGGTTAATGGCGTAGCTGGTGGAGGTGTAATTAGTGGAGGTTTGGTGCAGAGAAAACGCCGAACGGGGCGAGCGGTGTTAGGGATATAAGGAGACTCAAGATGTGCCGACGTGGGTGATTGGAGTATCGACCCATCATTGTAACACCAATTAGTCTCATAAACGGGGGTTGGATTGGGTATGGTGGCTTCGTCCTGAGCAAGGGGCTCATCAAGTGGTAGCGGAGGGAGAGGGAAGCGAAGGAAACTCGGGAGGGGTGCCTGCATAGCTTCATTGTCACGTGCCGCCTTGAGCTCTTCAATTGCCAGTTCTTCGTTAGCAGGTTCAAGTGGACACCGTAATGGAGGCGTGTATGTGGGTGGTGGAATGTAATGGTATTGTGTATGTGGAGGTGGAGGATGGTCAGTGTCCACTTGAACGTTGAAATCTGTCGGCTCTTGCTTGCTTGAACCGTCGACGCCATAGCCGTCTCTCCTATCCTTCCAATCTTTCTCCATCTTTGTAATGTCATTCAGAGCGGCGTGGAGGGAATTGACTGGAGTAGAAGGAGCGGGTCGTGGGCTCGTAACCCTCTTTAATTGTTCCTCCAACGAAGTGACTTTGTCAATAAGAGTTTACTGGAGGGGTGTGACTTGAGCAACAGAGGGTTGGCAGGGCCTTGAAAGAGGGGCCGCATAAAAAGGCCGTGGAAGGGGATTAATGGGCGGACCCATAGAAGAACCTGGATGGGCCGGGTTGCAAGGAATAAATGGGCCTTGGGGCCGTGGTGGAGGAGGAATAGAAGGAGGCGGGTATTGGACCACCCGAGGAGAAGTGTGAATAGGAGAAGATGGGTGATGGGCCACCCGCGTAGGATTGTGAATAGAAGAGGGAAGTGGGTGATGGGCCACCCGCGTAGGATTGGAAGGAGGATGAGAGGAATGAGATGCACCCTCAACAACGGCCTTAAGGGCTTGGATTTGTTGAGGGGTGAGATGATCTAATGCATGCAAGATCTGGGAGGCCTTCTCATCGTCGGGAGGAGAGGGTCCCGTAGGAGTAGTGGCTCGCGATTGAGGCGAGGGACCATGAGGTTGGACATTGCCCATAGGTCGGGCAATACCATAAGAATGAGGACGTGGTCCCTTGAGAATATGGTGAGGAATATGACGAACATGTTGAAATTGAGGAGTATAGGATGTGCTAGGTTGTGCATCCTCATTAACACAATTAAAATTAAACATGTTATTTTGTCTATCAAGGTAAGCCATTATGCAATCAAAGTTCAAGCAGAATAACTCGCAAAGAAGCACACAAGTTGGAATGGTTACCATTGATTTTTTTTTTTTGTTTGATCCTTGGTGAGTCAAAGTGATTTTCAACAAAGTTTGGAGTGATTCACACAAGGGAGGAACTTAGTTTCAAATGTGATTTTCTCCGGTGTCAACTAGGAACACTCTCTCACCATGCATAGGCCAACTAAACCCGGGACTTCAAAGGTACAACCTGCCCGGCGTCCGTGAGGGAATCCACGGGTGCGGGGAATTACGGAGGCTTGGTTTAGGAATTTACAATCCAAAGAGACGGAATGCTCAATGGAGGGTCCTTCCTTCGCCAAGAGGGGGTGTGACTCCTAATAATGTGGGGAGAGGAGGTCTCCCAAACCAATGCAAATGGATGAATGCAATCAGGTGATATCAGGCAGACAGGAAGAACATCACAGAACAAAATAACGACCTGGGAAAGGTCGCTAAATCATGTAGTCACTGTGAAAAGTGCTGGCAGAGGAAAATAAACGCCTTAGGGTGAGGCGCTTTCTATAGAATGGACGCCTGTGCCCAAGGGCGTCAAATAGTAGTAAACAGTGATAATAAAAACGACACCTTCCACCAAGGCGCTGCACAAGTAAAAGACGCCTGCGACAGGGTCGTCAAAATAAATTGACGCCTTTGTTCAAGGCGTTACTCTGGAAGAAGACGCCTCTGTTAGGGGCGCTAATTTCTCAAAAGACTGTGCACGGGCTCAAACTGAAAGACGCCTGGCTGCATCAACAAAGGACGCCCACAGTGATGGGCGTTAATTCCTGTGAACGCGCCCCTGTGAAGGGCGCTAATTCCCTTTGCTTCGCACCGCCCAGAAACCTCAAACAGTGATAAAAACTCTCACAACCACAACATAATACTCATGGCAATCAACAAACTATATGAATTAGGATTTAGCATGCTCATCATCAATTTTTTTTTGGATAAGTGGAATTTCTAAAAGAAATCTATCAAACTAACCAATCACATAGGGAGAGTGCTACGTGGAGCATAAAAGGAGGTGCACCGTGGGTGCAAAAGAGGAGATGGCACACGTGGGTGCCCAAGGGAAAGGGTAATCAAAGGAAAAATAAAAGGGGTCCCACCGTGATCGCCAATTTGTAGATCATGAATAATCCACTACTAAGAATAAGAATGGGAAGAGAGGGAGAAAAGGGGAGCATACGAGGATGCTAAGGGGAATGTGATCGCCAGAGACGCGAGGGCCTCAAAGGATATAACAATAATAAATGGAGGGATCGCGAAAAATACCTCAAATACGGGGATTGATGTGAGTGCTTTCCTTCTCTTCCAATCGGCCGGCCGATGAAGAGAGTTTTTCTTGATTGATTACCCTTGCAAAATTAACAAACACCAATAAACAAACATGGATTAGAAACCAAGATGTGTAGCATCAAATCCAAATGTAAATATAGACATAGAAAGCATGGATATGAACACACCTTATTGGTGTTTGGCCTTTAAACCCCTATGCAAAAGGGTAGGTAAAAGATGATGATGATATGTAAAATAACAAGTGTGCAAGTGTTGCACTAAGGAATCTCAACGTGGTTGAGAAGAAAGATTAACAGAAGATGCAATATGCATGCATATGTATGAACAAAAGAAAAGAATTGAAAAAAAAAAGAAAAGCATGCGCTTTTGATCTTTGGCTTTGATGCTCAATGGGAAGGAAGACTCTGTCGGATGAACGATGATGTGCAGGAGCTTCCTCCTTCAGCCAAACAGCAGCAGCAGCACCCTGCGTAAAATCGAGAAGAAGAAAATCTCCCCCGAACAGAGCCGCATGGCTCTATTTATAGGGCAAACAAACATATCTTAATCGGATCAGAACAAGCAATAATCAACTTAGGCAAGGACTCTAGTTCCCTAATGGAGCAAAGTGATCAAACACGGCAGGGAACTGTTCAGGAAAGCTGAGCAGGACACGAAAGGTGGAAGACGACCTCGGTAAGCGCGTCAATTCACAAATTGACGACATGCCATAGGGCGTGAATTGAAAACACGTCTGGGAACAAGGCGTCATTTCCTGAATCAATTTTTAGAAATAAAACCTCCATGTATTTGAAAATTATGAAAGACGCCTGAACTAAAGGTGTTAATTAAAAACGCGCCCTACCAAGGGACGTTAATCAATATGATAAACAGCCAAAAGAGAAAGGACGACTGTCGATTCGGGCGTCAATTTAATTGACGTCCGAATCAAGGTCGTTAATTCAAAATATTCAAAATAGGGTCATTTTTTATTTCTCAATATTATTTTCCATTTTTTAGGTGGAGGTGCATCCAACTGTGTTGATTCCAATGACTATTTTTGCGTATTTTTCTGACACCCGGAAGGCCACCAAATCACCTTTGGAAGAGGGTTTAAAAATAATATTAAAATAATCAAATTGAAAGTGACGCATGTGGTGTGAATTCATTTTTTTAATTTTTAATTTTTTAAAAATCAAAATAACGTGCCATGCTAAGTCGTTAATTCTAAAACAATTCCGAAAAATCTTCAGAAAAATCCAAAAAATTAGAAAAATAGAGGAATTGACGCCTGATGGAAGTGGCGTCAATTTTCTTTTTCTTTTCTTTTAATTTTCTTAAAATGAAATGACGCCCCTCTTCATGTCGTTAATTCTAGAAAATTCATAAAAATAGAAAAAAATGCTCAGAAAATCCATAAAAATAGGAAAAAATAAGAAAATGGAGGAAAAATAGAGAAATCTAAGGAAAGCGGGAAAAACACTCAAACAAAGTTAATTTGAGGGTCAAATTGGGGTATTACAAGATAATATGAGATGTACTCATAGTAACGTCAATTTTGGCGTGTCTACACCCGCCACTGGGAGTATAAAAACCCCCTCTTCTCCTGCGAACAAGGGACGACCAGAGACGTAGAGGGCACACCCACGGAGACGAACAGAGTCTGCCACCGGGACAAGAGAGAAGAGGAAGAAGAAGCTGCCCCGGCGTTGGAGGCTTCCCGGAGGCCAGAGAAAAGAGAGAGAGTAAGAGAAAGGGAGAGAGAGAGAGGGATGGTCTGTGTAGCAGGGGGAGTGGGGAAGAGTAGGGAGCCGTCGCCTCTGCTCGACCCTAGCTCCCCTCCTATTTCCTCTCCATGTTCTTCCTTTTCTTTTTCTCCCCTCTTCTGTGGCTTCGGCATCGATGTATACCGCAATGTGCATGGCCGGTCACGGTCATTTTTCTTTATGAATGAAAGTCTCCCCCCTTTCTTTTGGGTTTCTTGTGGCCTCCCTCGATCTATCCCACCGCGTGTGGTGTGTTGTGCATTTCCGCTGCTGTTTTCTCGGTGTTCTTGGATTCTATGCGTCGATGTTCTTCCCCTCTAAGGGTCCGGATTCCACATTTGGTCTTTGGCCCAAATGGGAAGCTTGTTCCTTCCTCTCCTTGAGCCCTACGAGCCTAACATCTTTCCTTTGATCCCTTTGTCGCCCTCCTCCCTTGGTAGCTGAATCCCCCCTTGGCCAGTCTTGGAGATATCTTCCATTCGTTGGTTCTTCTGGGCTTTCCAACGTTTTATCAAAGGTATGGTCGCCCCTGGCGCACACCTCAGATTGTCGGGTTCCGCCACTCCATGTGGGCGCGTTCCCTTTATTCTCCTTCCATCCCGGGTCCAGGGGAGATGCTGTCGAAATTTCGTCAGGATTAAACCGAATAAAAGAAATAAAAACACACCATAATTTTAACCTCCAAAACAATGGTAAATAAGAAATACCTTGCATGAATATCTGGAGGCCCGGCACGGCCCAACCTTCCTCTTGTTCGGCACCTTTCAGCCCTTCCCCAGCACACCCTTTCAGTCCTTCCCCGGCACACCCTTTTAGCTCTTACCCGGCACACTCTTTCAGTCCTTACCCGGTACACCCCTTCAGCCCTTACCCGGTACACCCCTTCAGCCTTCTACCCGGCACACTCAATCCTCCCTTAACCGGCACACCTTTTGGCCCTTCTATCCGGCACACTCTTAGCTTGTCTTCACCACCCTCTCCCAGCGCTCCGGTGTAGGGGAGATGCTGTTGCATTTTCACCAGGATTAATATAATAAAAATAATAATAAAATAAAAATAATAAAAATAAAATAAAATAAAAAGATAAAAGGAAATAATGCAAGCTTCCCTTGTGCATTTCACGAATAAAAAGGAAGCACCTCCTCCTCCATGCATGCATTAAACTAATTGCATCAAAACTTATATAAATAGGGTCTTGTACATCGTGTGAAGACCCTCCCCTGCACGCTCCAAATGCAACAAATAAATAATAATAATAATAATAAAACTCATAAAAATATAAAATAAATAATAAAAATAAAAATAAAAGAATGATAATAAAATAAATAAAGAAAGGAGAATATAACGCACCGGTAATAAAAGGAGAATCAATGAGCAATGCAAGAAAAAATAAATGAATAATGATTACAATAATGAATTAAACGACGCGGCTCTCATCATCCCCAGACCCTACGCATGGAAATATCGATAAGACCTTCATGGGTTACGCTTAGACCTTGGGTCCGTCCCGATTATGGTCATTGTCTGACCCATATCCTCGGCCTATAGCCCGCTCCCTTTGAACACGTCTTTGGTTCTGGGATCTGATCCCGAGACACTCCCCCGTTGCCCCTTGGCATCGGAAATATTAATGACGCTCATGCAAGTCTTGTTTCGACCGCGGGGAGCCCACCGCAGCATGGTCGCGGCATGATCTTGCACCGAGCCGACAAACTTATTGGTTTCTGAGTGCTTTAACCGGGATTTAACTGAATATTTATCGTTCCTCTAGACAATAAGTTTGTCGTACCCCAGCATACATATGTTCCGATTTTCCCGTGACGATTACGATTTCCTGAAATCGGATATTCGTCCGAATATCAAAATGGTCCCTTGAGCGACCGACAAATTTCGAATGCTTGCTTCCCTAGACATAGGTCATAGGGCTCTCCGACTGATTCGAGATCGCTATCGTCTTGTTTCTCTCGGTATAATTTCTTGGCCATGAGGCCCTGATCCTCGGCGATTAATCAAGGGTGTTCCCCTTCCGAGGGGATGTAAATAACGCCGTGACCTTTATAGCGCGGCGGGTTATGGTCCCGACACGAACCACACAATTATCTGATTAGTCAGATCGAGTGCACCATGAGCTCCCATGGAGTCCGAATAAATTGTCGCTTTGTGACTGGCACGCTCACGCACTTTAATAAATGAACAACAACATAATGAGCGAATTTTAGTGCGTCCACATCTGCTCCTCTATTTCTTCCTCTTTATCCTCAGGTAGTTTAGTCGAGGTTTCTCTTCTAGCTTCCATGTCTATAAATCTACCATAAGAAATAGGGGGCTGATGTTGGTTTTGGAGGTTCAAGTTGTGCTCATAATATCTAGAGAACTCCTTATCAACTTCTTCTCGGATGCCCTTTTCAGCCAGTTCTTTTTCCAGATCCAAACATTTTGATAGGGAAATTGGGTCTTGCCCTTTAACAATTCTTCTGGCATTAAAATCTTGGAAGACCCTATATTCATTGGGAATCTTAAATAGGTACTAGTCTTCAGTAAACATATAGGTCTTTTCCAAAAAGGAGATGATCTTCTCCACAGATACGGACCCATGCTTGATGGGCTCTTCCATGAAATCTGCTAAGTTATAACTTTCTCTTCCTAACTTCGCCTCCCTGTAGATGTGTCTAAACCATTTCTCATAAATCTTTCTCCCATCCACATCTTGTCAAAAAAACTTCAAAAATACTAAGGAATGGTGTTTGACCACCCCTGACTACAATATCGACAATCCTACTGTGATTTAGTAGGGTCTCACGATGAGTGGATTGAACTGAGAAGGATAGGGTGATGCTTGTGGAAAACTAAGTTTTATTGATGAAATAAATTTAATTCATGATTTTACACTGAAAATATTCAAGAATTTAAACCAAGGTTCAGACCCATACCAGCTGATTGGTCTGATGTATATTGAGATTGAGTTGAGCCACCCTCCCCCTGAGTTGACGGCCTCTATCCATAGACTACGAGGGATAGCCCTGGTTGGGTGTGTGTGGCTGATGTGAATGCTTCATCATCACGTAGTCCTTTTGCAGCGGACCAATGTTATCAGAATCGGATCGAATCGGCCGGTTGAACCGGTCCGACCGTGAACCAGTCCTGGAATCAGTTCGATTAACGCATGTCCGGTTTAATGTTAAAGAATCAGATGAACCGGACGAACCGCGGTTCAACCGATGAATCGGTCCGATCCGTTTCATCCTTTAAAATAAAAAAAATAAAAAAATAAAAGTAAAAATATTTAGACATTCAAAATTATATATACTTGTGAACAAAATTATCTTATTATTATTGATTTGTTGTTATTTATTATTTTATTTTAAATATATTTAAAGTTTAAATATTTAAAAGAATATAGATATCAATTGTGAAGAGTGAAGACCAATGAAATATTACAAAATTTTAAGGTTAGTTTATTTAATCATGTTATTGTTATTTTTTTACTTGTATAGTTACGTAATCATGACTAATAATTATACATATATGTTTATTTATTTTGATCATTATATCTTATTTGTTATTATATTTGGTTATAAAATCAGATCAGACCATCTATCAATATTACAATGGTATCACGGTTCAAACCGGTTCGATTGAACGGTCCAACCGATTCGAACCGAACCAGCTCATTGACCAGTTCAGGCACCGGTTCAGTTCTGATAACATTGCAGTGGATAGAAAGAATAGGAACTTCAACTAAAGTAGACAGAAAGAATTTCAATTAAAATAGACGATGAACAGCACGGGCGGACCATAGATGATATATTGAAGAGATATGAATGATATATTGACAACATGCAGGCAGACCATAGACGATATCTTAGAGGGATGGATGATATACTACCGATAATTAAATTGAAGAAATAGATGATACAAAGGAAAAATAATAAAGGATTGATGATAATTAGCTGTAATAATGAGATTAAGGGAGATTAAGGAGGTTAATTACATGTAGAAATGTTATAATGGATCAATATTAGACTCGTTAGAAAGGTAATTTAATTATTTATAAATCTCATGTTAAATATTTTTATTAATTATGACATATATTAAGTCAAAATGAGAAAAATAAAATTAGATAGTGAGTAAAATTATAATTTTGTCACTCGTTGATGTAGTTTAGCTATCAAGGTAATATTAAGAAGTTATATAAATGATTTTTTGTAAACAAACTATTGTTACATAATAAATTATAAGTATATTACTCATGAAAACATATTAGCATATATATCTTCACTATCTTGAAAAACTTGCAAAAATGTCACTACAGTTAACTGTCATCGTCGGGGTCTCGAATATTCTTCAAAGATTTCAATATTCCCGTTAAGTGACGGTCAAATGGCCAAGATGCCCCTCTCCTTCACACTAGAGAGAGAGAGAGAGAGAGAGAGAGAGAGCGCGTCCTCGCCAGTCACGTCGTGATGTAGCTCTTCGTCGGAGGGGGGGAGCTTCGCTGGAGGTGGAGGGGGGTTAGAAGGCCAGAGCAATAGGGGGGTTCGACGGAGGTGGGAGGCAGGTTGGGGGGGGCATAGGAGAGGGGGGATCGAGCTTTGTCAGAGGTGGCGGGTGGGGGGGGGAGGCAAAGCAACAGAGGGGGGCTTGATGGAGGTGGGAGGCGGGGTCACCAGAGGTGGCCGTGGGTTGGGAGGCCGGAGCAGCATGGAGGTTCGACAGAGGTGAGAGGTGGGGTGGGGGGGGCAGATCAAGTAGCAAGGAGAGGGGGGAAGCTTCCCCAGAGGTGGCAGGGGGGGCATAGCAGTAGGGTGGGGGGGGGTCGACAGAGGTGGGAGGCAGGGTAGGGGGGCAAAGTAGCAGGGAGAAGGGGGGAGCTTCGCCAGAGGTGGCCGAGGGGGTTCGACGGAGGTGGGAGGCGGGGTTGTAGGAGGTGGTGAGGGTTGAGAGGGCAGAGTAGTAGGGGGGGTCAACGGAGGTGAGAGGCGAGGTCTCCGGAGGTGGCATGGGGTTGGGAGGGCAGAGCAAGAGGGGGGTTCAACAGAGATGGGAGGCGGGGCATGGGGTGACAGAGTAACAGAGAGAGGGAGGGACATAGTAGCAGGGAGAGGGGGGAGCTTCGCCAGAGGTGGTGGGGGGGTGGGACGGTGGAGTAGCAGGGTGGGGGGGTTCGATGGAGGTGGGAGGCGGGGTCTCCGGATGTGGCATGGGGTTTGGAGGGCGGAGTAGCAGGGGGGTTCGACAAAGATGGGAGGCGGGGCGGGGGGCGACAGAGTAACAGGGAGAGGGGGGGACAGAGTAGCAGGGAGAGGGGGGGAGCTTCGCCAGAGGTGGCGGGGGGGGGGGTGGAGTAGCAGGGTGGGGGGGTTCGACGGAGGTGGGAGGCGGGGTGGGGGGGCAGAGTAGTAGGGAGAAGGGGGGAGCTTCACCAGAGGTGGCCGGGGTGGGGAGAGTGGAGCTGTAACGACCCGAGAATCCGATTACCGGGAATGCACGATAACCCGAGACTCGCACCGCCACTCACGAGTCCGAAGACTCGGAAGGGTAAAAAGGATGGTGTGGAGACTACACAAGTATCACAAATAATTGTGGGAATTAAACAGTTTATATAATTAAGTAGAAAATAAATAAAAATTTTAATTAATACATGGTCCACAAGATATAACAAAATAAACAACAGTAGTCCACAACTAGTACAGAGACAAGAAAGAAAAGTACAGCTACACGGGACATACCCCGGCTCTGAACTCTGGTACTAACGCTGGGCACGTGAACCACGTTGAGCCTCAGTCGCGCTCCTATGAGGCCGCGCCTCGCCTGAAACACTGTGAAAACACGCAGGGAATGAGTCTCGGAGCAAGACTGAATAGGGATCACTCGAACCCTACCTCGCAAAACGGGAAACCACTACGCTAGCGGTTAAGCGAGTACCTCGGAAATGAAAGCCCTGCAATTACAAACACCGGTCACACGGTACGAAAATCAACGCACGTGCCACGGCGAAACGACCGGAACACAACGGTCAACCCGACCAAAACCCGAAGGTCGAAGTCACAAAGACTGACTGACAGTCTGTCACTCCCTACTCGACAGGAGTACCTCCCACTAGAAGCAAGGCCAGATGCGTCCACTGACGTCTTAGTCCGCGCATCAGGTGTCCGCCTGGCACGATAGCCCCCGGCGGAGGCAAGGATACCGTACAAGTAACCACAAACAAGTGACTAGCTGGGGTCACGCCCGTCAACGTGGATCCAACCGCCCCCAACCACGTGTGCACACACAGACCGTCCATCCCTGGTCTGGCCCTCTGACTAGTTTTCTCCTTCAACCGGACTCTGGCTGCTAGACGCGGGGCCCGACGAAAACCAGTCTAAAATCATCCTCAGGGCAGCCTCTCCACCACTCTCTGGTGGGACCACTAAACGTGTAAGCAGGCTACGACTAGTGGAGGGTCACTACGGAGTAGACTCTCAAGTCAATGGAAAACAACGTCCGCATCCGACGACGTATGGGGACCATCCCACGTACCAACACCATCGCACGGTGACAACAGTCAGAAAAGAAACGGGACTACGAACCACCCGGTGTAGTCCTGAGCCTGGCGATCTGCTCTAGACGCGTCGCAGGCTCTGACGGTCTATCGATGGACCGTCACAGCAGTCTGACGGCCCAACACAGGCGCGTCAGACCCTCGGTGCAAAAACAACTGTGACGCGCCTACCCTGGTGCGTCACGGTCTGTGACGCGCCAGCCCTGGTGCATCACCGTCTCTGACGCACCCAACCTAGTGCGTTAAGAGACGAGGGGAAATAGGCTGTGACACACACCTCTAGGGGCGTCACAGTCTCTGATGGTCCTACCCAGGCACGTTAGAAGAATGGGCTGCGTCAACTCTGACGGTCCCATGCAGGGGCGTCACAAGGCTGTGACGCGCCATCCCTGGTGCGTCACATGCCTTGACCCCCAACGGTCAAAAACCAACGGTCAAGTGCCAACGATCGGATCGTCACCTGACGGTCCTACCTACGCGCGTCAGAGCGCCGTGGCAGTCTATCGTGGGACCATTACACCCACTGACAAACCAGTTGGCAAAACAGACACTGTGACGCACCCACCATGGGGCGTCACAAGCTGTGACGGTCACTGGAAGGACCGTCACACCGACCCGACGGCGAAACGGCGTGAAACGCCCAAAAACTCCAACCATGCCCCCATGCCTCCATAGGAGAGGGGGAAAATAAGGGGGAAGACCCCCGGGGACTCCTAGCATGCTTCTAAGCCATCAAAACGCCGAATCACGGCTCAAATCCACAGATCGGGCAAACTCTCCCCAAATCATGGAAAACCCAAACCCGGCATGAAACCCCGTCTCTCGGCCTCCCCTCGGCCTACAAATCACGGGAAAGGAACGCAAGAGGCTAGGGAACGTCACCCTACCTCGATCTCGCCTCAAGACGCGCCGGATCGTCCACAAATCGCGAAGAACGCTTTAGAACCCTCGTCCCTTCACGGTTCCCCACGAACACCGCACGCCCACGAGATCGCCTCGCAGCCGCCCACGTCGCCGCGCCGTCGCCCCGCCGCCGTCTGCAGCCGGAGAGAGGCCCGCCGCGGTCGAATGGGAGAGAGAGGGGAAGAGGGGGTGCTCACGGTGGGAGGAAGAAGAAAGAAGGAGGAGGAGGAAGAAGAAAGAAGAGAAAAAGAAAAAGAGAAAATATGGGGGTATTTATAGAAAATTTGGAAAATCCAGAAAATACTAAAAAATTAAAAATTACATTCCCGCGATCCTCGGAACGCACCAATCGCAACGGTACCAATCTCGCCTAGGTGAACGACTCGGTTCACCAGCAATGAGATTCTGAAGGATTTACCGAAACACACACCGGGAATCAGAAAACACGTGCGAAAAAGTCGCGGACGCACTCTGGGCCTCCGAAATAACTCTGGATCGTGCCGATCCGAACACGAAAGATGTCCGAAACGAAATTTCAGACACAACAGAGTCTGACACTCCGAAAAAGCAGATCCGAGACTCAAAAAGAAGGATCCGAAAGGTCCGGGATATTACAGCCCTCCCCCCTTAAAGAAATTTCATCCTCGAAAACAAAGCTCAGGGGAAGAAAAGGGGACTCACTCGAATAGGTAAGGAAACTACTGACGCATCTCGTCCTCACGTTCCCAAGAAGCCTGACCACCAGAGTGCCGCTGCCACACCACCTTGACCAAGGGGATGACCTTATTCCGCAGGCGCTGCTCTCGCCTATCCTCAATGCGGACGGGAAACTCTGGGAGAGAAAGATCTGGAGTCACCTTAGGCCAAACAGAATCCTCAAGCACACGAGAGTCATCGGGCATATACTTCCGCAACATCGAGACGTGGAACACGTCATGCACCGACGCCAACTCAGAGGGTAACTGCAGCCGATAGGCTACCTCACCAATGCGCTCCACAATGAGGAAAGGACCAACATAGCGGGGACTCAGCTTCCCACGCGCGCCCAAAACGCATCACCCCCTTTATCGGAGAAACTCTCAAGAACACATGATCGCCAACGGCGAAAGCGAGAGGCTGCCTCCTCCGGTCAGCATAACTCTTCTGCCGACTCTGGGCCGCCAACATGTTCTGACGAACCAGGTGCACGACATTTACGCACTGCTGCACCAACTCCGGTCCCGTCAAAACACGCTTACCAACCTCGAACCAATCAAGTGGAGTCCGACACGGACGCCCGTACAACGCCTCATAAGGAGCCATGCCGATGCTCGAATGATAGCTGTTGTTGTAGGCAAACTCCACCAACGGCAGGTGGTGAATCCAACTCCCCTGCCACTCCAGGCAGTAGGATCTCAACATATCCTCCAAAGTCTGAATGGTCCTCTCTGACTGACCATCCGACTGAGGATGATACGCCGAGCTAAAAGCCAACTCCGTGCCAAGAGCTCGCTGGAAACTCCTCCAGAATCTAGAAGTGAAGCGCGGATCCCGATCCGACACAATGGAGATGGAAATCCCATGCAACGGAACGATCCGCTCCACATAAAGACGAGCTAACTTGGGCACACTCCAGCTGACTTTGAGCGGTAACAACCGAGCCACCTTTGTCAGCCAATCCACCAGCAATCAAATACTGTCCTACCCACCCGGAGTCCTCGGCAATCCCACCACGAAATCCGTGGTCACGTGGTCCCATTTCAACGCGGGAACATCCAAGGGCTGGAGAGTACCTCCTGGTCGCTGATGCTCCGCCTTCACCTGCTGACTGGTCAGGCACCTGACCACGAATTCGGTCACATCTCTCTTCATGCCAGGCCACCAGAACTGCCTCCGCAAGTTCCGATACATCTCCGTCACACCCGGGTGTACGGTGTACCTGCTCCCATGAGTCTCGTGCAACACCGCACGACGAACTTGATCCTCGGCTGGGAGTACAGCCTGCCACGAAACCTCGTAGCACCGTCCTCGCCGAGCTCCACATCTGCCATAGTCAAAATTCGGGGCAACACAGGGTCTACATGCTGAGCCTCTATCACCTGACGATGGATAGCAATGGTGACAGTCAGACTCGCGAGCACCGCTAACCCTGGCTCTCGGGGAACCTTGAGCCTGAATGACACTCAGGGCACTTGTTCCCAGAGCCTCCACTTCCTCAACATCAAGGCGCTGACAGCGACCTTTCGACTCAAGGCATCGGCGATGACATTCATCCTGCCCGGCTGAAAAGATGGGGTGAAGTCATAATCCTTCATATACTCCATCCAACGCCTCTGTCTGAGGTTAAGGTCCCTCTGGATGAACACATACCTCAAACTCTGATGGTCAGTGAACACCTTTAACTTCTCGCCGTACAGATAATACCTCCAGATCTTCAGCGCGAAGATCACAGCCGCCAACTCCAGGTCATGGGTGGGGTAGTTCTCCTCATGGGGCTTCAGCTGCCGAGATGCATACACCACCACTCTACCATGCTGCATCAACACAGCACCCAATCCGACCCCCAAAGTATCTGTACACACCACAAAACCTCCCGATCCAGAAGGCAGATGATGTGCGACGGACCACGACTCGACTCCAAATGGATATGCGATCCTCGGACTCTAAGCAAGCTCGCGATCGTCCCTAACAAGGGAAGCGGCGGACATGCGCGGTTGAGAAACCGGCAAAGAGCTAGGGTGGTCGGCTCTCTCTTGTGCCAGGATCAGATCACGGGACGGTCTCGCTCTCTCTCACAGCAGCGGTAATATAAGAATATGAAGCGAGCTAATTACCCTATCATGCTCTCTAGCAGCAGCATATGAAATATATACGAATAAAGCAAGTTGCCGAGCAAGGGGCAGAATACGATACCTCCACGCTCCCGACGTGGGGAAGACGATCCCGGCCGAATTCGGTAACTCCCGGTAACAGTAATGACTTAAATTACAGCAATGAAATATCGCCCACTCCACGCAGGGAGGTAAAGGGCTACACAAGTGGGCCCGGGAGGACCGATCTCGGGTTGACGGTAGGCCTGGCAATTATCCGTTTAAAATTCAAATCGAATTCGAATTCGTATTCGTTTAATCGGATAATTATCCGAATAAAATATCCGACGAATAATTTAATTAGATATCGGATATCCGATTATTAATCGGATACGAATTCAAATATTGAGATATCCGTGTCGGATATTATCCGACCGAATATGAACCCTTAGATAAAAATCTAATGATATACATATTCTATATATAATTAACTTAAATCTTAATATATTTTTTGATTATTCTTTTTTATCTTTTTTGGTCTCAAAATATAATTTAAAAATAAGAAATTCACTTACACCCACTTCGTAAGTTATCTCCTATTTTTTAAGATGAAGTCTAATCTTTTGATAACATCTCTCAAAATAAAAAAAAACTTTCACTCTTTCTTTATTTTATTGATAAAATAATATATGATGCTCTCACACGGCTAACACAACTCACCCCTAAGTAGGCTTTGTAATTATCCGATTAAAATTCGAACCGAATTCGAATTCGTATTTATCCGATCGTTATCCGAATAAAGTATCCGACGGATAATTCGATTACTAATCGGATAATTCGATTATTAATCGGATACGAATTCGAATATCACACTATCAGCTCCGTATCCGACCGTTTACAGGTCTAGTTGACGGGCTGCACTTGATCACCCCGTCGGCGCGGTTCGGACGGCGTATGCTGCTGGTTGTGGGGCCCACGCGCTGGTCGGTGGGGCCGTGTGGGACCGGGGTGGCACCACTGTGGTGGGGACACCTGGGGAAGCACTTCCTGGGATGGCGGCGCACTGGTTCGCCGGCCGGAGGCCGGGCGGCTCCGATCGGCACCGGTCGGAAAGAGTGCCCACGGATCTGCTGCTTCTATTTTCAGGCGCGCGCTCGGCGAGATCGGCTGCTGCGATCAATCCTGATGTCGGATCGAAGCACAGGAGATACCGTTGGAAAGCTCTTTCGAAGCCCTTCAATTTAGGACCAGAGAGATGAATTGGATCTGCACGGATCTAGCCTTTGTTGATTTTTGAAGTTGCTATTGGATAGTTCCCGAAATCTCAGAACAGCAGAGCAGTTTCCTGAGAACTACCTTTGACCGCGCGGTAGACCTCAGATTCAGACCTCGATCTCTTCATGAAAGTTGTGGAGGGGAAAAAGAGGAAAACGGAAATAATTTTTGTGAAAGGTTTTGTTGAGATTTGGGTGGGGAAAAGTATTTTAGACTGGCGGGTGGTCGGATCTGGACAGAGGTAGGCAGAACTGTAGAGGGATCTGAAAGTGAATTTTAAAAAATAGGTGGTGGCCTGTGGAAATTCCAAGAAAATTCTTGGGTGGAGGGGATGGGTAGAACCTCCAGTAATTTTGGGGATTCCAGAAAAAATCAAAAAGGGGACCAAGAAGGCGAAACTCAAGGTGGCTGTGACTGGATCTGAACAAAAGGTAGAACTGGTGGGTGGAGATGCACGAAAATAGAAAATTATAAAACGGGACTATAATTTTTGTTCAATTTTTCTGGAGGGTTATGATGAACCCTAGAACCTACTTTGAAAATATCAGCTCCATAAAATGAGAGAATTGGGAGCTAAAATTCTCGGAGTGGCCTTCTGTCCAGCAAGATAGAACCTGGACAGAATTTTCGACGGTGGCTCGTGGCGGCTCGATGACGGCACGAACGGCGGCGGCGGCGGCACAGAATGAAATTAGATGTGGAGGGGCTAAGATAGAAGGGTTCACAACCCTGAAATACATAGGATGGAGAAGGAAAACCAGAGGGAGAGAGGAGAGAGGGCACACCCTTCTTGCTTCAAGTAATTTTCACATAATTTCTTCATTAAATCTCTAATGACACTATACATAGGCTTATATAGAGAATGGCAAGGGGTGGGGGCTGAGAATTTCATGGGAAATAGGCTATTTTCTTCCCCCATGTGGTCAAAAACCCAAAATAAATAAATTACATATGGAGGGGACACTCCTTTGACTAGGTAGGTAAGGTAGGTGGCCTCCCTTTGACATTTTCAACCACTTGTCTCCCATGTGTCCAATTGACATTCTAGATGCCACCTAGGACTTTGACCAGCCCCACATGGACCCATATGGCTTATGTGGACCAATGGAGAAGGAGTGAGGGCCCCCTTGCTAGACCTACTGATAATTTGCATAAAAACCCACACAATCCTAGGGAATGACACATTGGCTTACAAAGCCTTACAATTGCACATATACTCTCCCAAGGATATAAAAGTAAACTAAAGGACACAAATGCAAAATAAAAATGTCAATGCTCGGTGTCGATTCCCATCAACTCTCGCCGGGTGGGAGGAACTCGACCCCGTCGAGTAAGGGGTGCGGCTGCTCGTGACGTCGGCGGATCCGTCATCGTACCTGGAAGCGCGGAGTACGCTCCACTCCAAGTAATCGACACCTGCTCACCCCGTATAGATTCGATATGCACACGCTGCCATGTGAATGAGGCTAGAGGTGGACACTCCGGGGTGGGGTCACTCTCAAATGAGGGAAGGAGGCTCGAAGACTCACTAGGAATCACCGCTTGTCTCTTATGTGACTAGATCCGATATGAGGTAGAACCGATCCCAATAGTCCGACAAGCCTCGAACTCGAAAGGGCCAACAACGCGAGCATACAAACCGACTCGACTCGATGTATGCACAGACACACAAGACCCTAGACACACCTAATGTTAGTCCGACCCGTACATGGGTGACGGCGGACCAGGACACCCGAATGTGTGCCATGCATGCATTAGACGTAACCGGTGGTTGGCGGAATGTGGAATTCCTAGACCTCCTAAAGTGGGCCATGCATGCATATTGGACTTAGAGGTGGGAGGGCCAGTGGTTCCAAATGCATCTTCTTCCTTTCCCCTAGAGGATGGTGTATCTCGCAAGTGAACGGGCTTGGTGGGTGTAGACGACCCGGCCCATGGGGAAGGAGTGTGGTAGTGGATTCCCTTGAAGAAGTGAAGTATATAAGGTGGGTCAAGGGGCCCACTAGGGAATGGGTCAAAGGGATCAAAGAAGGTATAACCCCTTGTGGTAGGTTCCCACAAGTCACGGTCCCCGATGTAGAAGTCTTGAAGGTGTGGATAGTCACCTTCATACATTGTTGGTGGGACGGTGATCATGTATAGGATGTATGGTTCCTCCCTCAGATGAAAGGGTATGAAGTCAGGTTCGGCCGACATGGGGAGGAATAAGAGAACCTCCGTGGTGATACAACCCACGGTGCACACGGAGGTAATGGACCCTAAGGCCGGATGGGTGAAGTTACGGCTAGTGGGTTGGTCGAAGCTTCGGACCAATAAATGCGTCAACTTCCATTGCACGTCCAATCCCATAATAAGGTCATCCAATGTATCAACATGGTGACTAGACAGAAAGGTAGTGTGGAAGGAGTTGACGGGCACTATAGGTAAGGTGGGGTCCATAGAAGGGTAAGGACGTGGGATCAAGCCATCCTTGAGCCAACTAAGAAGTGGCTCGGCTATGTATAGCATTCCCATAAGAAACACGGGTGGCTCGGGTTTTGGTGGCTCCAAATAAGATGGTTCCGAATAAAGTTCGGAAGTAGATGGCAATGGAGCAATCATGGATGGTGAAGAAGCACATGTCCTTTCCAACCAATCCCAAAACTTTTTTCTCGATTTCCTCAAAGGAGCGGGTTGGAGTGGGGACCTCGGAGTGGACTTGCTCCTCGGCTCTCGGCTCGGGTGTGGACCTAGACTCGACTAGAAGCGGGGCTTCCACTTGGTTGGAGGTGCTTGGGTGGGATTGGACGGGGAAGCCAAGGGGAGGTTGGTTGGAGGCGACGGGGTGGACCACTTGAGAGGGGTTGCTTTGGAGGGCTTGGATGGGGGTGAAGGGGCGGGGTTGGTTGGAGGTGTGGCCCACTTGATTGCGGGTGAGTTGGTGGGGATGGCTAGTGGTATGACCCCCGTAGTTGGAGGTAGGTGGACGGGGAAGGTAGACCCTCCTAAACACTCTCTTCATATCCCACCATGACTCGATGGGCCTTAGCCTCCTATCTTCCCAGAAGTACTTGATGTCCCTCCATGTTTCGGCGGTCTCATAGAAAAGTCACCTTTTGGCTAAGTCGACTTGCGCGGGACCGGACATAAGATAACACTCAAAGTAGTCGTCCATAACGGCTTCCCACTCTAAGTAGTCACTCGGGTTTTCGGAGCCATAGAAGTCCCGGGCTTCGGGCCTTTTGGGGTGGTTCGGGTGGTCCTTTCATTTTAGATAGTATCGCCACCATGGATAAGATCCGGGTGTTCGGTAATCCATGGGACACGGGGAAGCTAGTGGATGGCCATGCCGACACTTGGACAAAACACTAGACACGACCCTAAGTAATGTAAAGTTGGAATGCCGACTCGACTACCAACCTAGACACGACCAAGATTCGGTACGCGACGGAGTTAATCGATCCGAAGATCACTCGCGCAAGTGTGCGGCCTTCCCGATAGGCGTAGCCTAACGTTCGGACAACACCTTTTTATATACCGATTAATGGTATGTAAATGTAACCTAGACCGACTTAGAAGATGACTAGACGTAATTGACACTTTTTTTTTTATTTTAGACACCCTAGACTCAAACTCGCTCTGATACCAAACTGATGCGGGACGGACCACGACTCGACTCCAAATGGATATGCGATCCTCGGACTCTAAGCAAGCTCGCGATCGTCCCTAACGAGGGAAGCGGCGGACGTGCGCGGTTGAGAAACCGGCAAAGAGCTAGGGTGGTCGGCTCTCTCTTGTGCCCGGATCGGATCACGGGACGGTCTCGCTCTCTCTCGCAGCAGCGGTAATATAAGAATATGAAGCGAGCTAATTACCCTATCATGCTCTCTAGCAGCGGCATATGAAATATATATGAATAAAGTAAGTTGCCGAGCAAGGGGCAGAATACGATACCTCCACGCTCCCGGCGTGGGGAAGACGATCCCGGCCGAATTCGGTAACTCCCGGTAACAGTAATGACTTAAATTACAGCAATGAAATATCGCCCACTCCACGTAGGGAGGTAAAGGGCTACACAAGTGGGCCCGGGAGGACCGATCTATGGTTGACGGGCTGCACTTGATCACCCCGTCGGCGCGGTTCGGACGGCGTATGCTGCTGGTTATGGGGCCCACGCTCTGGTCGGTGGGGCCGTGTGGGACCGGGGTGGCACCACTGTGGTGGGGACACCTGGGGAAGCACTTCCTGGGATGGCGGCGCACTGGTTCGCCGGTCGGAGGCCGGGCGGCTCCGATCGGCACCGGTCGGAAAGAGTGCCCACGGATCTGCTGCTTCTATTTTCAGGCGCGCGCTCCGGCGAGATCGGCTGCTGCGATCAATCCTGATGTCGGATCGAAGCACAGGAGATATCGTTGGAAAGCTCTTTCGAAGCCCTTCAATTTAGGACCAGAGAGATGAACTGGATCTGCACGGATCTGGCCTTTGTTGATTTTTGAAGTTGCTGTTGGATAGTTCCCGAAATCTCAGAACAGCAGAGCAGTTTCCTGAGAACTACCTTTGATCGCGGGGTAGACCTCAGATTCAGACTCAATCTCTTCATGAAAGTTGTGGAGGGGAAGGAGAGGAAAACGGAAATAATTTTTGTGAAAGGTTTTGTTGAGATTTGGGTGGGGAAACGTATTTTAGACTGGCGGGTGGTCGGATCTGGACAGAGGTAGGCAGAACTGTAGAGGGATCTGAAAGTGAATTTTAAAAAATAGGTGGTGGCCTGTGGAAATTCCATGAAAATTTTTGGGTGGAGGGGATGGTGGGCAGAACCTCCAATAATTTTTGGGATTCCAGAAAAAATCAAAAAGGGGACCAAGAAGGCGAAACTCAAGGTGGCTGTGACTGGATCTGAACAAAAGGCAGAACTGGTGGGTGGAGATGCACGAAAATGGAAAATTATAAAACGGGACTATAATTTTTTTCAATTTTTTGGAGGGTTATGATGAACCCTAGAACCTACCTGAAAATATCAGCTCCAGAATATGAGAGAATTGGGAGCTAAAATTCTCGGAGTGGCCTTCTGTCCAGCAAGATAGAACCTGGACAGAACTTCCGACGGTGGCTCGTGGCGGCTCGATGGCGGCACGAACGGCGGCGGCGGCGGCACAGAATGAAATTAGATGTGGAGGGGCTAAGATAGAAGGGTTCACAACCCTGAAATACAGAGGATGGAGAAGGAAAACCAGAGGGAGAGAGGAGAGAGGGCACACCCTTCTTGCTTCAAGTAATTTTCACATAATTTCTTCATTAAATCTCTAATGACACTATACATAGGCTTATATAGAGAATGGCAAGGGGTGGGGGGCTGAGAATTTCATGGGAAATAGGTTATTTTCTTCCCCCATGTGGTCAAAAACCCAAAATAAATAAATTACATATGGAGGGGACACTCCTTTGACTAGGTAGGTAAGGTAGGTGGCCTCCCTTTGACATTTTCAACCACTTGTCTCCCATGTGTCCAATTGACCTTCTAGATGCCACCTAGGACTTTGACCAGCCCCACATGGACCCATATGGCTTATGTGGACCAATGGAGAAGGAGTGAGGGCCCCCTTGCTGGACCTACTGATAATTTGCATAAAAACCCACACAATCCTAGGGAATGACACATTGGCTTACAAAGCCTTACAATTGCACATATACTTTCCCAAGGATATAAAAGCAAACTAAAGGACACAAATGTAAAATAAAAATGTCAATGCTCGGCGTCGATTCCCATCAACTCTCCCCGGGTGGGAGGAACTCGACCCCGTCGAGTAAGGGGTGCGGCTGCTCGTGACGTCGGCGGATCCGTCATCGTACCTGGAAGCGCGGAGTACGCTCCACTCCAAGTAATCGACACCTGCTCACCCCGTATAGATTCGATATGCACACGCTGCCATGGGAATGAGGCTAGAGGTGGACACTCCGGGGTGGGGTCACTCTCAAATGAGGGAAGGCGGCTCGAAGACTCACTAGGAATCACCGCTTGTCCCTTATGTGACTAGATCCGATATGAGGTAGAACCGATCCCAATAGTCCGACAAGCCTCGAACTCGAAAGGGCCAACAACGCGAGCATACAAACCGACTCGACTCGATGTATGCACAGACACACAAGACCCTAGACACACCTAATGTTAGTCCGACCGTACATGGGTGACGGCGGACCACGACACCCGAATGTGTGCCATGCATGCATTAGACGTAACCGGTGGTTGGCGGAATGTGGAATTCCTAGACCTCCTAAAGTGGGCCATGCATGCATATTGGACTTAGAGGTGGGAGGGCCAGGGGTTCCAAATGCATCTTCTTCCTTTCCCCTAGAGGATGGTGTATCTCGCAAGTGAACGGGCTTGGTGGGTGTAGACGACCCGGCCCATGGGGAAGGAGTGTGGTAGTGGATTCCCTTGAAGAAGTGAAGTATATAAGGTGGGTCAAGGGGCCCACTAGGGAATGGGTCAAAGGGATCAAAGAAGGTATGACCCCTTGTGGTAGGTTCCCACAAGTCACGGTCCCCGGTGTAGAAGTCTTGAAGGTGTGGATAGTCACCTTCATCATTGTTGGTGGGACGGTGATCATGTGTAGGATGTATGGTTCCTCCCTCAGACGAAAGGGTATGAAGTCGGGTTCGGCCGACATGGGGAGGAATAAGAGAACCTCCGTGGTGATACAACCCACGGTGCACACGGAGGTAATGGACCCTAAGGCCGGATGGGTGAAGCTACGGCTAGTGGGTTGGTCGAAGCTTCGGGCCAATAAATGCGTCAACTTCCATTGCGCGTCTAATCCCATAATAAGGTCATCCAATGTATCAACATGGTGACTAGACCGAAAGGTAGTGTGGAAGGAGTTGACGGGCACTATAGGTAAGGTGGGGTCCATAGAAGGGTAAGGACGTGGGACCAAGCCATCCTTGAGCCAACTAAGAAGTGGCTCGGCTATGTATAGCGTTCCCGTAAGAAACACGGGTGGCTCGGGTTTTGGTGGCTCCAAATAAGATGGTTCCGAATAAAGTTCGGAAGTAGATGGCAATGGAGCACTCATGGATGGTGAAGAAGCACGTGTCCTTTCCAACCAATCCCAAAACTTTTTCTCGATTTCCTCAAAGGAGCGGGTTGGAGTGGGGACCTCGGAGTGGACTTGCTCCTCGGCTCTCGGCTCGGGTGTGGACCTAGACTCGACTAGAAGCGGGGCTTCCACTTGGTTGGAGGTGCTTGGGTGGGATTGGACGGGGAAGCCAAGGGGAGGTTGGTTGGAGGCGACGGGGCGGACCACTTGAGTGGGGTTGCTTTGGAGGGCTTGGATGGGGGTGAAGGGGCGGGGTTGGTTGGAGGTGTGGCCCACTTGATTGCGGGTGAGTTGGTGGGGATGGCTAGTGGTATGACCCCCGTAGTTGGAGGTAGGTGGACGGGGAAGGTAGACCCTCCTAAGCACTCTCTTCATATCCCACCATGACTCGATGGGCCTTAGCCTCCTATCTTCCCGAAGTACTTGATGTCCCTCCATGTTTCGGCGGCCTCATAGAAAAGTCACCTTTTGGCTAAGTCGACTTGCGCGGGACCGGACATAAGATAACACTCAAAGTAGTCGTCCATAACGGCTTCCCACTCTAAGTAGTCACTCGGGTTTTCGGAGCCATAGAAGTCCCGGGCTTCGGGCCTTTTGGGGTGGTTCGGGTGGTCCTTCCATTTTAGATAGTATCGCCACCATGGATAAGATCCGGGTGTTCGGTAATCCATGGGACACGGGGAAGCTAGTGGATGGCCATGCCGACACTTGGACAAAACACTAGACACGACCCTAAGTAATGCAAAGTTGGAATGCCGACTCGACTACCAACCTAGACACGACCAAAGATTCGGTACATGGCGGAGTTAATCGATCCGAAGATCACTCGCGCAAGTGTGCGGCCTTCCCGATAGGCGTAGCCTAACGTTCGGACAACACCTTTTTATATACCGAACAATGGTATGCGGATGCAACCTTAGACCGACTAACACTTAGACTCGACGTAAATGACTCTTTTTTTTTTTATTTTAGACACCCTAGACTCAACTCGCTCTGATACCAAACTGATGCGGGATGGACCACGGACTCGACTCCAAATGGATATGCGATCCTCGGACTCTAAGCAAGCTCGCGATCGTCCCTTACGAGGGAAGCGTCGGACGTGCGCGGTTGAGAAACCGGCAAGAGCTAGGGTGGTCGGCTCTCTCTTGTGCCCGGATCGGGTCACGGGACGGTCTCGCTCTCTCTCGCAGCAGCGGTAATATAAGAATATGAAGCGAGCTAATTACCCTATCATGCTCTCTAGCAGCGGCATATGAAATATATATGAATAAAGTAAGTTGCCGAGCAAGGGGCAGAATACGATACCTCCACGCTCCCGGCGTGGGGAAGACGATCCCGGCCGAATTCGGTAACTCCCGGTAACAGTAATGACTTAAATTACAGCAATGAAATATCGCCCACTCCACGTAGGGAGGTAAAGGGCTACACAAGTGGGCCCGGGAGGACCGATCTATGGTTGACGGGCTGCACTTGATCACCCCGTCGGCGCGGTTCGGACGGCGTATGCTGCTGGTTATGGGGCCCACGCTCTGGTCGGTGGGGCCGTGTGGGACCGGGGTGGCACCACTGTGGTGGGGACACCTGGGGAAGCACTTCCTGGGATGGCGGCGCACTGGTTCGCCGGTCGGAGGCCGGGCGGCTCCGATCGGCACCGGTCGGAAAGAGTGCCCACGGATCTGCTGCTTCTATTTTCAGGCGCGCGCTCCGGCGAGATCGGCTGCTGCGATCAATCCTGATGTCGGATCGAAGCACAGGAGATACCGTTGGAAAGCTCTTTCGAAGTCCTTCAATTTAGGACCAGAGAGATGAACTGGATCTGCACGGATCTGGCCTTTGTTGATTTTTGAAGTTGCTGTTGGATAGTTCCCGAAATCTCAGAACAGCAGAGCAGTTTCCTGAGAACTACCTTTGACGCGGGGTAGACCTCAGATTCAGACTCGAGCTCTTCATGAAAGTTATAGAGGGGAAGGAGAGGAAAACGGAAATAATTTTTGTGAAAGGTTTTGTTGAGATTTGGGTGGGGAAACGTATTTTAGACTGGCGGGTGGTCGGATCTGGACAGAGGTAGGCAGAACTGTAGAGGGATCTGAAAGTGAATTTTAAAAAATAGGTGGTGGCCTGTGGAAATTCCATGAAAATTTTTGGGTGGAGGGGATGGTGGGCAGAACCTCCAATAATTTTTGGGATTCCAGAAAAAATCAAAAAGGGGACCAAGAAGGTGAAACTCAAAGGTGGCTGTGACTGGATCTGAACAAATGGCAGAACTGGTGGGTGGAGATGCACGAAAATGGAAAATTATAAAACGGGACTATAATTTTTGTTCAATTTTTTTGGAGGGTTATGATGAACCCTAAAACGTACTCTGAAAATATCAGCTCTAGAAGATGAGAGGATTGGGAGCTAAAATTCTCAGAGTGGCCTTCTATCCAGTAAGATAGAACCTGGACAGAACTTCCGACGGTGGCTCGTGGCGGCTCGATGACGGCACGAACGGCGGCGGCACAGAATGAAATTAGATGTGGAGGGGATAAGATAGAAGGGTTCACAACCCTGAAATATAGAGGATGGAGAAGGAAAACCAGAGGGAGAGAGAAGAGAGGGCACACCCTTCTTGCTTCAAGTAATTTTCACATAATTTCTTCATTAAATCTCTAATGACACTATACATAGGCTTATATAGAGAATGGCAAGGGGTGGGGGCTGGGAATTTCATGAGAAATAAGCTATTTTCTTCCCCCATGTGGTCAAAAACCTAAAATAAATAAATTACATATGGAGGGGACACTCATTTGACTAGGTAGGTAAGGCAGGTGGCCTCCCTTTGACATTTTCAACCACTTGTCTCCCATGTGTCCAATTGACCTTCTAGATGCCACCTAGGACTTTGACCAGCCCCACATGGACCCATATGACTTATGTGGACCAATGGAGAAGGAGTGAGGGCCCCCTTGCTGGACCTACTGACAATTTGCATAAAAACCCACACAATCCTAGGGAATGACACATTGGCTTACGAAGCCTTACAATTGCACATATACTTTCCCAAGGATATAAAAGCAAACTAAAGGACACAAATGTAAAATAAAAATATCAATGCTCGGCGTCGATTCCCATCAGCAGAACCAACACCGGAGCCGATGTGAGCAATCTCTTCAATTCCCTGAAACTCTGCTCACACTCATCAGTCCAGACGAAAGGCACATCCTTCCGCGTAAGTCTGGTCATCGGGGCCGCAATGCGAGAAAAATCCTGGATAGACCTCCGATAATAGCCCGCAAGCCCCAAGAAACTCCGGATCTCCGTCACAGACCTCGGCCTCGGCCACTGCATTACTGCCTCGACCTTAGAGGGGTCCACGGAAATACCATCACCAAAAATCACGTGCCCCAAAAAATGTACCTCACGAAGCCAGAACTCGCACTTGCTGAGCTTCGCATACAACTGGTGATCTCGCAACGTCTGCAGCACCACACCCAAATGGTACTCGTGCTCCTCGGCAGACCGCGAATAAATAAGGATGTCGTCCACAAATACGACCACGAACTGGTCCAAAAACGGACGAAACACCCTCTACATCAAGTCCATGAAGGTTGCGGGGGCATTGGTGAGCCCGAACGGCATCACCAGGAACTCATAATGCCCGTACGTCGTACTGAATACAGTCTTCTCCACATCGGACTCGCGAATCCTCAGCTGATAGTAACCGGACCGCAAATCAATCTGCGAGAACACTCGAGCAGACCGAAGCTGGTCGAACAAGTCATCAATCCGCGGTAACGGATACTTGTTCTTGATGGTCACCTCATTCTGCTGCCAGTAGTCAATACACAGTCTCAGACTACCATCATTCTTCTTCACGAACAACATTGGCGCACCACAAGGGGAAAAGCTAGGACGAATGTACCCCTTTAACAATAACTCCTGCAACTGCGCCCTCAATTCTCTCAGCTCAGCGGGGGCCATACGGTAGGGAGCCTTCGCCAAGGGTCCCGTACCAGACACAACCTTGATAACAAAATCGATCTTCCGCTGGGAGGTAATCCAGGTAAGTCCTCCGGAAAAATGTCGGGAAACTCGTACACCACCGGAATGTCCTCGACATCCGGCTCCATCTGGTCTACCACGATCACAGAAGCGAGAAAACCCTGACAACCCGCATGAAGTAAACGACGAGCCCTAATCGTCGAAATAAGGAAACGGGAAGAGGAAGACATGATACCTTGGAAATAGAAGGTGGGTCCACGAAGTCGTTGGGAATAAACCCTCTTCGAGCCGCAATCCACCAAAGCATGATGTGCCTCGAGCCAATCCATGCCCAAAATCACATCAAAGTCCTGAAGTGGCAACGCATAAAGCCTGGCCGACAAACTCCGCCCTTCAACCCACACCGGAACCTCATCGAAACAATACGGAGTGATCATAAAATCACCCGAAGGTAACTCCACTGCCAAATCACAAGACAACTGGGTCACCGGCTCCTCGATACTCAGCGCGAAATCATCCGAAATAAACGAATGAGACGCGCTAGAATCAAACAAAACCCGAGCCGCACAACCCAAAATCTGAACGGTACCTTCCACGAGCTGCGACGCCACTGCCTCTGCCCTGGTCATGTGTGTAATCTGGCCTCGAGCTCTCTGCCTGCCTCCCACACTCGCTGACCTGGGTAGCGGCGGATACTGTCCCTACTGCTGCTGCTGTGACCTCTGCTGCTGGGGAAACTACTGCTGCTGCTGCTGCCTCTGAGGACAGTCATAAGCCATATACCCTGGCTGGTCACACCTGAAACAAATCACCGGTGTCGTGCACTGCCTGCCTGGATGGGACTCGCCACACAGGGGACACGATCCTCGCGATCCACCCACTGACCCCTGACGCTGAAAAGGAATCGACTGATGTACACTGCCCGATGATGCCTGCCCCTGTTCCTTGTGCTTCTTACGGAAACTCTTCTTGAGAAACTTCTTGACCTTCGAGCCAAAGGACACAGATCCTGTCATCGACGCTGCCGGTGCCGGTGCTTCTGAACCACCCGTCGCATGCTGAAAAGAGCCATGCTGCTGGGTAGCTGACTGCTGGCTGCGACCTGACAAAGACTGCCCCTAGCTAATCGGTCCTCGAATCCTCTGCATATCATCTCCAAGGACGCTGCTACACGAGAAGTTGTCTCCAAATCGGTGGCAGCATTCGCGATCAAATGGTGCCTCAGCTCCTGCCTTAAGCCCTGTACGAACTGTGTTGTCTTCACCCTCTCATGCTCCATGATGTGAGGTGCATAACGACCCAGCTCAACAAATCGAGCCCTATACTACAACACGGACATGTCGCCCTGGACCAGCTCCAAAAACTCACGCATCCTCTGCGTAGCAATATACTCTGGACAGTAGGCACGCTCAAAAGCGCTGACAAAGTCGTCCCACGCAATCTGCTCAAGGGGACGAGACTGAAAATACGTCTTCCACTCGGAAGACCACCACGCCTGAGCCGTACTCTGGAACTGGTTATAGGCCAACATCACTCTGTCCTCCGCAGTACACCGCATGGAACTGAACACCCGCTCCATCTCATCGAGCCAACTCCGAGCCAAATCAGGGTCTGGCTGGCCGCCATAGTAAGGTGAATGGAACTGCATGAAATCCCTCACCGCTCGGCCTGGCCCACCCCTGGTCGACGAGCCCTCACCAGCCTCTCCGCCGAACTGCTGCGACATAAGCTGGTACATGCCACGAAAGAAATCTCGGCCCCTGGAAACCTCGCAGTATCCACTACCTCGGTGGCCGCCGGTGGCACTCTACTCTGCTCCTCCTGCTCCTACTGAACATCCTGAACCCCAGCCGACTGCCCCTGCTGAGAGCGAGTGCTCCACCTCGGCGCCATGCTCGCTCCTGAAGCAAAAGACAGAAAACACAGAAACGGCAAGGTCAAGAAACACACGATGCCCGATGCCAGAGTCAACTGTACATCATCGCTGTGGACTAGTGGACCACTACGATTACTTATGATTCTCGTATAATCCCACAACCGCGGTCTGGTACCAGCTGTAACGACCCGAGAATCCGATTACCGGGAAGGCCCGATAACCCGAGACTCGCACCGCTACCCACGAGCCCGAAGACTTGGAAGGGTAAAAAGGATGGTGTGGAGACTACACAAGTATCACAAATAATTGTGGAAATTAAACAGTTTATATAATTAAGTAGGAAATAAATAAAGATTTTAATTAATACATGGTCCACAAGATATAACAAAATAAACAACAGTAGTCCACAACTAGTACAGAGACAAGAAAGAAAAGTACAGCTACACGGGACATACCCCGGCTCTGAACTCTGGTACTAACGCTGGGCACGTGAACCACGCTGAGCCTCAGTCACGCTCCTCTGAGGTCGCGCCTCGCCTGAAACACTATGAAAACACGCAGGGAATGAGTCTCGGAGCAAGACTGAATAGGGATCACTCGAACCCTACCTCGCAAAACGGGAAACCACTACGCTAGCGGTTAAGCGAGTACCTCGGAAATGAAAGCCCTGCAACTACAAACACCGGTCACACGGTACGAAAATCAACGCACGTGCCACGGTGAAACGACCGGAACACAGCGGTCAACCCGACCAAAACCCGAGGGTCGAAGTCACAAAGACTGACTGACAGTCTGTCACTCCCGACTCGACAGGAGTACCTCCCACTAGAAGCAAGGCCAGATGCGTCCACTGACGTCTTAGTCCGCGCCTCAGGTGTCCGCCTGGCACGATAGCCCCCGGCGGAGGCAAGGACACCGTACAAGTAACCACAAACAAGTGACTAGCTGGGGTCACGCCCGTCAACGTGGATCCAACCGCCCCCAACCACGTGTGCACACACAGACCGTCCATCCCTGGTCTGGCCCTCTGACTAGTTTTCCCCTTCAACCGGACTCTGGCTGCTAGACGCGGGGCCCGACGAAAACCAGTCTAAAATCGTCCTCAGGGCAGCCTCTCCACCACTCTCTGGTGGGACCACTAAACGTGTAAGCAGGCTACGACTAGTGGAGGGTCACTACGGAGTAGACTCTCAAGTCAACGGAAAATAACGTCCGCATCCGACGACGTATGGGGACCATCCCACGTACCAGCACCATCACACGGTGACAACAGTCAGAAAAGAAACGGGACTACGAACCACCCGGTGCAGTCCTGAGCCTGGCGATCTGCTCTAGACGCGCCACAGGCTCTGACGGTCTATCACTAGACCGTCACAGCAGTCCGACGGCCCAACACAGGCGCGTCAGACCCTCGGTGCAAAAACAAATGTGACGCGTCTACCCTGGTGCATCACGGTCTGTGACGCGCCAGCCCTGGTGCGTCACCGTCTCTGACGCACCCAACCTAGTGCGTTAAGAGACAAGGGGAAACAGGCTGTGACGCACACCTCTAGGGGCGTCACAGTCTCTGACGGTCCTACCCAGGCGCGTCAGAAGAATGGGCTGCGTCAACTCTGACGGTCCCATGCAGGGGCGTCATAAGGCTGTGACGCGCCATCCCTGGTGCGTCACAGGCCTTGACCCCCAACGGTCAAAAACCAATGGTCAAGTGCCAACGGTCGGATCGTCACCTGACGGTCCTACCTAGGCGCGTCAGAGCGTCGTGGCGGTCTATCGTGGGACTGTTACACCCACTGACCAACTAGTTGGCAAAACAGACACTGTGACGCACCCACCATGGGGCGTCACAAGCTGTGACGGTCACTGGAAGGACTATCACACCGACCTGACGGTGAAACGGCGTGAAACGCCCAAAAACTCCAACCACGCCCCCCATGCCTCCATAAGAGAGGGGGAAAACAAGGGGGAAGACCCCTGGGGACCCCTAGCATGCTTCTAAGTCATCAAAACGCCGAATCACGGCTCAAATTTATAGATCGGGCGAACTCTCCCCAAATCATGGAAAACCCAAACCCGTCATGAAACCCCGTCTCTCGGCCTCCCCTCGGCCTACAAATCACGGGAAAGGAACGCAAGAGGCTAGGGAACGTCACCCTACCTCGATCTCACCTCGAGACGCGCCGGATCGTCCACAAATCGCGAAGAACATTTTAGAACCCTCGTCCATTCACGGTTCCCCACGAACACCGCACGCCCACGAGATCGCCTCGCAACCGCCCACGTCGCCGGGCCGTCGCCGCGCCGCCGTCTGCAGCCGGAGAGAGGCCCGCCTCGGTTGAATGGGAGAGAGAGGGGAAGAGGGGGTGCTCACGGTGGGAGGAAGAAGAAAGAAGGAGGAAGAAGAAGAAGAAAGAAGAGAAAAAGAAAAAGAGAAAATAGGGGGGTATTTATAGAAAATCTAAAAAATAGTAAAAAATTAAAAATTACATTCTCGCGATCCTCGGAACGCACCGATCGCAGCGGTACCAATCTCGCCTAGGTGAACGACCCGGTTCACCCGCAACGAGGTTCCGAAGGATTTACCGAAACACACACCGGGAATCGGAAAACACGCGCGGAAAAGTCGCGGACGCACTCTGGGCCTCCGAAATAACTCCGGATCGCGCCGATCCGAACACGAAAGATATCCGAAACAAAATTTCGAACACAACGGAGCCGGACACTCCGAAAAAATAGATTCGGGACCCGAAAAGAAGGATCCGAAAGGTCCGAGATATTACAGGAGCAGTAAGTGGGGTGTTTCGACGGAGGTGGGAGGCAAGGTCTCCGGAGGTGGCTTGGGGTTGGGAGGGGGGAGCAGCACGAGGGGAGGTGTTCGACGGAGGTGGGAGGCGAGACGGGGGGTGGGGGGTGGGCAGAGTAGTAGGGAGAGGGGGGTTTCACTGAAGGTGGCAAGGGGTGGGCACGCGAGCGGCGGGGTGGGGGGAGTTGGAACGACAGCGGTGGCAGGTCGGCAGGGGGGAGCGGGGAGGGGCGACAGGCTGCCGCCGCTGTCCATTAGGGTTTCAAAGAGGAGAGGAAGAAGATGTCTCTTTTTACATTTTCACCTTAAATTTTTTTTATTTATTTCTATACCCATATTTAATATGTTGTTTTTACTTTAAATTTATATTTCGACTTTTTTAAGTAACTCAAGTTCTAATAGAGATAACTGTGAACATTTCCATCTTTTTCCATGTCTAGTTAACTCTAATCATGGTTAACTGGACAAGTGACAACGGGGGGTTACGATAATGACATTTTTATAGAGTTTTAAGATAGTGGAGATATATATGTTAATACTTTTCTAGGGGTGCTACATTTATAATTTATCTTAAAATAATAGTTTATTTGAATTTTTTAATAAAATATATACATATCTGATTATTTATAATTTTAATAAAATGTCATCTCAAACAACCTACGGGTGTTTGAGGCTTGAGATGACTAGGTCCTCTATGTCATCATTCGCCTAGGATTACATAGGCATGTTGGGTAACTATCCTCTCCTCGGTGTCTTTTCTTGAGGATATGGTGCGCTATTACACACCATGACACATTTGATTAGAGAGAGAGAGAGAGAGAGGATTTACTATCTGAAATACATGCAAAGGGGAGAGAGAGAGAGAGAGAGAGAGAGAGATTTACTATCTGAAATAATACATGCAAAGGGCAGATTTCATTTCTCACTCAATTGTAGGAGGAAATGTCCTTTGATAGAAATCTTTGGGAGATGATTAGCATGGAAGGCCTGGCAGTGGGCAGTACAAAATATAAATATGTTATGGGAGTATGTTATTGTTGTGACGATGAGATCATGCGAGTAATATGAGTTATTTTTATTTTTTTGTGTTTATTAGCGTTTTTGGTAACTTCTTCCTTTGTTTTTCTTTAAAAAAAGAATCTACCGATCAGGGTGTGTTACACAACTAGCTAGTTTGACACCTCACATTAGATTTCCCCTCCCCTCCTCCCTGTTTGATTCCGCGTCGCCGTCCCCCTTCTCCTCTCCGCCAGAAATGGGATTCCGGCGAAATAATCCTCTGCGTCCCGAAACGCGGGAGAGCTACGCGTCGACCAAAGGCAGTGGAGAGTGGATTCAAACAAGCCACGTCATCTGTGGAACCTTTGCCTCAAAGCTGGACCACATATTTAAATCACCCCCCGTTCCCCACTCTGGATTACGTACGCTGGCGTACGCATCGACGCGTACGCTCTCCACGCGGACGCGTACGCTCTCCTCGTCCGCGTGAACAATAAGACCGCGGGGATTTATTTCCTTCGTCGCAGATCTCGACTCCCCTTCCCCCGTCGGTCTCTCCTGAGCGAAGAAAACCCAATCAGATCCAGATCTCGTCTTCTTCTTCTTTCCATCCAGAGCGAGTGCGGAGGAAGAGAAGCCCGAAGCGATGGCGTCGTCGCCGGCCGTCCTCCCCATTTCCACCTCCCAGGCGGGGCAGCCCGCGGGATCCGCCCAGCAGGCGGCGCCGGTCGCCACCCCGGCCTTCCGCCTCTTCCTCTCCCGCCTCTCCGACTCCGTCCGCCGCTCCCTCGCTGACCGTCGTCCCTGGTCCGAGCTTACCGACCGCTCCGCCCTCTCCCGCCCGGACTCCCTCTCCGAGGCCACCGCCCGCGTCCGCAAGAACCTCTCCTACTTCCGCGTCAACTACATGGCCGTCATCACCGCCGTCCTTGCCGTCTCCCTCCTCACCAACCCCTTCTCCCTCGTCGTCCTCCTCGCGCTCCTCGCCGCCTGGTGCTTCCTCTACCTCTTCCGCCCCGCTGATCCGCCCCTCGTCCTCTTCGGCCGCCAGTTCTCGGACCGGGAGACCCTCGGGGGACTCGCCGCGCTCACCGTCTTCGTCGTCCTCCTGACCTCCGTTGGATCGGTGATCATCTCCGCGCTCATGGCGGGGGCGGCGATCGTCTGCGTGCACGGCGCGTTCCGGATGCCCGAGGACCTCTTCCTGGACGACCAGGAGCCTGGAGGGGCTGCGACCGGGTTCTTGTCGTTCCTCAGTGGGGGGGCGCCGGCCGCTGCCTCTGCAGGGCCTGCCGTGACCGCACGGGTCTGATTCTGATCTGACGGCGTTTGCTTGGATCACAAGAGGTCTTTAGGTAGTTTTTCATTTCTTTTCTTTTCTTTCTTTTATACCTCTGTCTGTCGGATATAGATCCACGGGGATGTGAACCTTCTGGTTTTTACCTTTCGTGATACATTGAAAAGGGTGGTGCATGTGGAAATTCTGATTGCTTGTAACACTTTGCGGGTGATGGATGCTTACCGTGTAGTTTTCCTTTCCGTGATCTTTTACGATCTGTTGAAAAAAAATGTAGATCTGTGGGCTCTGGATTGGATTCTTTCATGATTATTATCATGGAAATTTCCTGCCTCAATGCTGTTGTTCTCGGGGGTGGGTCTTTACCATTGGATTACCTCTTGGTTGTTCCTTTCTCTGCAAATTTTCTCAGCATTGAAAAGAACAATGCATACTATAAATGATCCAGGGTTGTGGGTTCAAATGTTTGACAGACCTTTCGTCAGACTCCAAATTGAAATAGACAAGGCTTATGTTCTATTATGATGGATGGTCCTCTCTCTCTCCCATTGCTGTCATTCTAGATTTAAAGGATTCTATCTCTTCTTGCTTCTCTGTCGTATGGTTTCAAATGGTTTCATTGCGAAGAGCTGATTTGATTTTAAGATAGATGTCACTTGACGACGATGTTGTGATTTAAGCTGTGAAGATGGATCTGGGCATCGAATGGGTGAACGCCAACATAAAGGTAATGGTTCTGTCATCATATAATTGACACCCCAAAATTGCCAGTAAGGTCATAAAATTGACACCATGATTGGGTTGGATGCATTGCATTGTAGACATGGGCTGCAGCAATTTAGCTCTGTTTATCTTGTATTTCCTCATTTCTTTCTTCATGCAAGTGTAGATTAGTAGATATGAGACTTTTAAGAAAGTGATTCCAATGCAATGATCCTGAGGGATTGCACCTGATGACCCAACTTTATTTGCAGTAAACATGAGGAAGCCTGAACATATTATAGCAGCTTCATGCTTCATGGCAAACTCTTTGTTGACCCTTCTTAGGAGTAGGCTAAAAATGGTTGTGTGTGGATATTCTATGAAATGAAGACAGTCCATAAGGTACTGCAGGAGCTGGCATATGTAGATGCTATCTTATAGAGTAACAACCATACACGCCATCCTTACTACGAATGATTGGATTTGGCTGGATGCATCTCATGTCCGACCAATCGGATTTGATATTATGCGAATGAGTTGTATGTAACTGAGGTTTATACAGATATGAGGGAGAATTGAACATATATTGCAGATGCTATCAACTTGTAAGAACTATATCTTATATAACCTCCAACAGTTATGGAGTTGGTTGTGCACATGGCCATTTTTATGTCTAGTTTTAAGGTTTCTACTTTGATTAAGGGAAATCAAATGAAATGAAACTCATTTGAACCCCCCAATCAACCTAAAGCAACATACTAAAACTTGACATGTGTTGTGTCTGAGGACAGAAAAAAATGACTGTTTAGCTCGAGGATGTTCACATACATACCGCCGTCACAAGATAACCAGTTTCGTGTACTAGCTTTTGGATGTCCAAGAGTGTCGGTAAGCTTCTGATATTTTGTATTATACATCATGGGTTGCTCTTGGTGGTAGGCAACATTGTGATTTACCTTTGGGGGAATATGTAATAATTAACTTAATATAAAGACATTCTGCTCTTTTAAGTGCCCCTCTAGCGATGGTTACCATTTAGAATTAATGTTTCAACAACTTGGAAGATGGAAGAAATATATATATCATTGTGATATGAACCTACTCACAGCCCAAAGGTTGTGCAAAAAATTTGCTGTTCTTCCCTCTGGAGTATCAGACAAGCTTCCGAGATCGTATATTGTGCAGCAAAAAGGTAAGAACAGTTTGATCGTTTCCATTCAATGAACTAATTTATTGTATATGTCATGTGCTGTTTCACAAATTCTGCCGTCATTACCCTGTTCAATGTAATGATCTTCCAATGTTTCATTTGGACTGTCAATTCTCATCTTAAATGGTAGTAACCATAGTTGCTAACAATGCCATTGTGATGATTTCCCGAGGGGATTCGAACTTCAACTATACACAACGTAACCATGTTCTTGATTTCTTGTGCACAACGCTGCAGGTGATGTATGGCCTTGATATCGAACATGGCAACTTTTAGCAGGAGTTATTAATCTCACGTTAGTGATAATCCATGTAAGTAGATGTATCCCAACTTCCCGATAATTCTTAACGGGTAAAAAGAAATAGATGGACCAAACTGGTGCTTCAGTTAGGTTGAAACTTAAATCTGCTTTTACCATCTCCGTTCACGGTTTCTTTACTCCACATCCTTTTTCTTCCTTTATTCCATTTGTTATTGAAGCCGGCTCAGTTGTTACTGGGATACAGAAATAATTGATGTAGAATTTGCATTTCTGAAGGGACATGACTTGTTTTTTTTATCTGGATACCAATTTAGGCTTTCACTGTAGTCCTCTCCAACTTCACGTAGCTTTGGAGATAGTTCCATGAACTATAGTTATGTCTCAGATAATGTGAATCTGCAATGGATCATCACCTCACCTGTGTACTCTTAATGAACTCTGGGATGTTAATGTGAAGCCGAAAAGATCACCTTTGATTTTCTTTCCAACGAAGGGAACAGACGAGCAAAAAGTGAGGTATGACTTTTGTCTCCAAATTGTCCTATGGAATCTTGAGAAAGGCTGTAGAAATGTTCAAGGTTCGTTCCGATCGGCGATTCGTATTAACTAGGTCTGATCTATATACGGTATGATACGGCATGACTTGTGCCGACTTGGACTTGACTCAAAGAGACTCGATCCATCTCAAATTGAGTTGACTATCTCGACGTGACTCAGATACAATACGGTATAGTTGAGTCGGTGTGAGTTGTACTGATACAACAAACCATTTTTTTTTAACGTAAATCATTGTAAGGGAAGCGATAGGTTTGAAGCATAGTATATATGTAAACTGTTTACAAGATTCTGGTGCTCTTATTGATGAGCAATGTGTCCAGTGAAAACCTTTTCTCTTGGTTCCTCAAGGTTCATTGTACTCGGCGTTTTTTTGAAGGGCTGCAGAAATGTTTTTTATATAATATTTCTGAAGGGAAAGTATACGTTTGAAGCATCATTTATATTTATGATTCTTTGAGCAGAACCATGAAGAAGACCCCCCCTCCCTCCCTCCCTCTCCCAGAAACAATTGAAAAAATAGTCAAAGGATAAAGGAAGAAATGTTGTTTCTAGTTTAGGGCGCATTTAAAATTTTAATGGGATGGATTATGAAAGTAATTTTTAATAGTTAAAAAATTATTTATGAGAGACAAATATATTAATGTTCAAAAAAAGTGGTCTCATTTTAAAAGTGAATTCCTAAAGTTAGAGAGATATAGGAAAATAAGGTGATTTCTCTTTCAAATTTAAAAGTTTATTTTGATAAAATTTAAAAAAGAGAGTATATTTTAATTATTGGAGTGGTATCTACGTGTTTCATAATCTCTCACGTTGAAAATTCATCTCTTCTCACACATCTTCTCAAATGTATCTAGATCGACAACTGAACCGATATTTAATCCTTCCGATCCGAAGTTTACTATCGTATTATATTTGATCACTTGGACTAAACGCATGTACGATTCATCCTTCTGGTTTCCATTCATGTTATCTGGGATCAATTCCCATATTCAACAGAAAGATAAATGGGTAAATCTTGTTACCCGTCCCGGACGTTACCGGTCCGGACGGGTAAGTGTCCGGGACGGGCACCGAGCATCACTCAAGATAAGTATTTGCTTTAAACTTGATACACAATACTTACTGTAAACTGTCTCCATTGGATCACATCAACGTAATGTAAGTCAAATCAAACTGACAACAAATATTTTTCAATAGCAGATGGATTTGTGTGCTTGGATTCGAGCCCATGTCCCCCCAGTGAAGCATCAAAAAGCTGCACTGCTGATTGGAAGGCGTTGGCATTTCTCTAGAAAAATATATTTACGTTTAGCATCTCTCTCTCTCTCTCTCTCTCTCTCGGCAGATTTAGAAAAGTGGCTCCAACGGGCCTTTGGTAATATAGTATCCCTCAAAATCAGTTCTCATTTTGTCAAGACTGGCAGGAGGGGAAAATACCCTCGAAGTGCCCCCTCTGCCACATCATGTTAAAAGCATCCCAATGTCCCCTAGCAGCCTGCTCGGGAAAGTTAAGGTTTGAAAACACTTCTAAATTATCGCACACTTTTATCTGCCTTTTCAATTACATTTTGTAAACAAGTGGACATCTTTATATCTGTCTTAAATATCGGCAGGGATATGATTTTTGAGAAATTGGTGTGTACAATCCCGACACGTTCACATTGAATACGAAATTATCAATATTCTTACAACCGTTTAAAAGTGGAGAAGCGGCATTTTTCAATCGATATCTAATTTTAAAAAGGGCAAAAAACAAGCTGCACATTAAAAAATGGCAAAAAAAAACAAAATTTCCGATCCACATGATGCTTTTCAAGAATATAAGTTATAAGATGTCTAATTTTGAGGGATAATTGGTATGCTTCTAACAGTTATAAGAACAGAGATCTAGGTCACGGAACTTCGATGCGATCGGAATCGGTATCAGAATGCTCCGCCTCCGACTCCGTCCTGTTTTCGCAGCTCTTCTTAAAATTCTGTTAAAAAATGGACCGAATCCATGTACCACATGCCAGCCGCTCCTCCCTCGCGAACAAACTTCCAGAAGAGCTTCTTGAAACGGTGGGAATGAAGGACTTTAGGCGAGATTTTCTCAGAACCACTTTTGGCTTTCGGCTTCCGGCTTCGTGTAACATAATCTGGTCCATAAAAAGGCTTCCTGAAAACTAATCGGTGAAAACAGATGTAATCCAGATTCCGGTAACTATTTCCCTCGAGCAACCACCGCAGAGTCCAAAATGTGCTTCCAATCAGAAGTGCCAAACACGCACTCAAATCTCACCCGCACAGCACGAAAGGGGGGGGAGAGACCACAAACTGCACCGATGGGAAATACTGAACAACTGAATGTGATGATAAAAAAAGAAAGTGCCTGGGGGACCCAAAAAAAAAGAAGAAAAAAACGCCTGCACTACCACATCCTTATTAAGTTGATATTCCTAATATTTAGTGTACATTCACGTATGAAGAAAAAGGTTAAACAACCTCAATTTACAACCACTCCAGCCAGCCGCTCTACGCAATCTGTTTAGCATACACACTGGTTTCCTCTGCAACCTTCTCCCAGACCTCTGAAATCTTCTCCGCGTATCCAACCTAAATAACATAAGAAGTAAAACAGCCACTCATTTGTTGCTACGGAAAAAAGGCAGAAATGACGTACATGACTCGTGTAGAATGCCAATAAATTATTGCCATCAGCTACGGGACTGAGCCAGCAAAAATGACAAACAATGAGGCTAATTCATATACATCAAACACTTATCACACTTAAGTAGATGGAAAAGTAGATACAGATTACCAAAGATCAAGAGTACTAGTTGCTACATTAGAATAAAGCCTGTGAAGATCCAAATCCAATCCGAGGATCATTCATTATCCTGCTGCACCGGGATAACTCCTCTCAGATAAACTGTGAAGAAATGCTTCTCTCAGAAGGCCTCTAAGCCTTTGTTGTCAAACCACACACCAACACCCCCTCCCCACAAACCACCACCAATCCATCTCGACACCTGATCCGACCCTGGTTCCACTCCCAACATCCATGGAACTAGGACTGAAAAACCTTATCCAAATGATCCTCAGCCCCTGCAGTATCTCCAGGTTGTAGCCTGCAAACCACCTGGCATCTGGCTTGACCTCCTCTTGGACATTGGACCATGGTTGACAAGATCCACCATATGCTGAACATTTGCATCCATCAGGCCCTTCAGGCTGATCCCAACAATTCCCTGCCAGCAACTTCATTTCCACAGCTGATACCTTCCTAATGTCGCCAGCATCCTCAGAAGCCTTAGGAGCCTCATGAACCCTTGCAAGCTGAAGCCTCCCTTTGATTTCCAAACTTCAGAGCACATCAACTCCGGATCCGAGTCCTGCTTGGATGGAGATGGATGACCAGACCTATCTCCTCAAGAGGAGCAGGAGATGAATCCCATTCCATTGCAATCACCATTAGTCAGGGATTCAATAGAAGCTGCAGTCCCCCCCTCCCTATGCAAATCCCTAAGAAGTGCCTTGATCACTTCCCTGGAGCTGTTTTCTCCAGCAAAAGAAAGAGGGAACAGGAGATGCTTCCAAGGGCCTAGGGAACAGGGGAGGTCTGCATGCCTGCTTCTTGGAAAGGAGCTGTGTTGATGAAGAATGAACTGCAGCCACTGAAGCAAAGCTTGGAGCCTCCACTGCCGCCACCACCGCCCCTGAGGACACCGCCGCCTCCTGCCCAGGCACCCCCATCTTCCGTGAAGAAGCTCCAGAAGAGAAGACATCCCACACTGGACTAAAGAGCCTGCAGCACGTGGACCATATGACAGGAAGAGGCTGTAATGAAGATCCAAACCAATCTGATGTGACTACTCGAGAATGGGATAGGATCTGCATGACCTAATCAGTCTGCCTGATCCACATGCCCCACACACTTTCATTGACATCACTGATGACTTGAAATTTGAGTAAGAGTCCATATTTTGAATGTTCCACATCCAGCCGGACAGCTTCAAGGAACCGGTTACCTTCACACAGCTCAACTGGTAACCTTGTCTTCCTTGAAAAAGGGAGTAGGGTTTGTCAGCTCAAACACGTTACCACTCCCCACAACCCATGCTCAACCACGTCTGCCAAGGAACATCTCCTCTATGTGCTGCCTTGCACTCATCCTTCTCCAGCTACTGTGCGACCCAAACATCAAAAGCAAAGCCCCAGTGACGGAGGATGATCATGATAGGTAAGCTGACTTACTTCATGGCCACCAAGACACTGACTCATAGCTGGTGGGCGTCCCCAATCATCTCTTGTCCACCCTAATAACCTGATCAATCACCAGTTCCCTCATCCATAGATGTGAGGGAATCCCACAAATCTTGACCCAAGTCTATGTTCCACTCAAATAATGGCACCCACTCTGGTCCCCCAACTCTCAATCTCATACTCCCCCTGCGATGAGAACCCGCTTGGACTGCAAGATCTTGTCAGCCAACTTCTGGTGAGGGTACCTATCATTCTCCCATCATGCAAGTGACATGACGTCCAAGAACCTGTGCCTCTGATCTGTCGGCCAACTCCCTGGTTAATTCATCCACCTGCATGCTGGCGCCCCTGATCGCCAGATGGAAGGATACAGCACCACCCATCCTCTGTCAGCCTCATCATCTGAAAGATGAAGGACTAGATTCACTAGCAGATTGAACAGGCTTCCAGTTGACTTTGACAGGTGAGAATCCCCCTGCTGGACACCCACAACCTAGAGGACAATCCTGGGCAAGATGCCTAACCCTCTTACACTGCTGACACACCATGGCCACAACCTCAGGGGCCGTCAAAGTAACACTATGGGTGGTTGTTGCATCCAACCACCATACACTTTCTCCCGCCCTGCTCTCTACTGTCGAACTCCCACCCATCACATGTCATCCCCGCTCTTCCGACTCCCCCTTCCACTGATTGACCAATTACACAACACCTGGATTGAAGGAAAACCTTCCCAACATGGACAAACACACTCAGACGAATCCCGGATCCATGAAATATGCCGACTCCAAGTATCAGGTCTACATGTGGCAAAAGACAGCATATATGTGCTCTTGCATACACTCATTCAGGTGGTGGCAGTGTAATAACTTGGATGCCTAACATGCTAATGATACATCTTAGATTCACTTTATTTTGATCCAAAAACTTGTTCGATGCTGCCCCTTCAGCTAGGCAGTATAGCTGCTCAGTGATCACCCTTGGTTTCCAAACAAATAATACAAGGAAACAACATAGTTGCAAGTATATTTCAGCTGAGGAAATTCTTAGAACAGTATCTTCTTGACTGATACGGTATATCCAATCACATTTTGGGCATAAAGAGCATTACACAGTATGATATGATTCCTTTATCAATCTATTAAGAGAAATTAAAGGCAGCTTGTTTTTTCGAAAAGAAGGGCAGAATGTACCACCAATTTCATCAAATAAACAGAGAAGGTATATTCAAACAGAGAAAGAAAGGGAGGGGAGGTTCCTACCCTATCCCTTTTCAAAAAGGCAGTAGCTCATTTCAACTTTCAAGTATATAAAGACAAAAAAAAACCCCTAAAACCTGCAAAATAGACTGTCAACGAGATTCTATGTAAAATCTTTAAAATAAGAAAGGTCAAGAGTGCACCTTTAGAAGAACTCTTTTGTTGACTTTCTCCGGATTGAACAATTGTTTCAGTAATAAGTTCACCTATGTCAAAATGGATTCCCTCCAATGTCTTCTCATACAAGTGTTACCCCATCTTTATAACATCTACGTTCACGTACTGCTTTTTAGTCCATACAAAATTTAAATGTCATCCACATGACTCAGTAAAATCATTGAGCTAAGCAGATGGGACAAGGGTCACTGGATCTGTCTAGTTTTTATAATTGTTTCAACTGTTTTTTTGGTCAAAAATGTAGAGCAAATATAGCAGCATTTTGCTACAGCTTCAAATCCCCCTATGACTAGAAGAGGCAAGGGGATAGATGCTACAGAACTGCATCTGTCCCAAGCTTGCAATGGGAACCATTCACAGTGATTCTCCAGCATAAAAGTCTCAAACATGTAGATAAAGATTCACAACAGGTGACCGTGTATTTTTCCAGCATAGTATATGATATCCCATTAGAAAACAGGAAAGAAAATGGGCAAATAACATTGTCAAACTAGAGCATATATTAAACATATAGGGCAGTACCTGATTAATTACAAACCCTTTCAACATGCCCAAGAAATCATCATGCCTTTCTCTGTCCAGCCTCTCAATCTCATTTCGGTTGTTTTCCTGCATTGTTGCCATGATTGCCTTTTTATGCACAGAAGAACATAAAATCATATGAAAAAGATGTACAAAATAGTAGCATAATTTCTTTTAATAAGTCGAGTACCACAATCCACTAATAAAATGAAAAATCAAAAGGGTTGTGCATAATATTGCCGCCTTCCCTATTCATCTAGATTCTTTCAAAGTCTAGGGGAACCTTTTTGTATTGCCTCCCAAGAAACAGGATGGCACCACACATGTAGACACTACTAATGTGGTGACCTGTGGGTAGCATCGCACGAACAAAAACATCTATGGCAAGTAGTGCCCCTTGATTTCATGAGCTCAGGCAATGCAACTACTAAGGCAATTCCTCTAGTCACTTGGGCTTATGATAGGCCCCATATACCATGCAAGTTTCCTCAGGTAGCAACTCAGCACCACCTATTAAAGATTCGTTTTAAGTGGAATAACCTGCAACAAAGCTCTGCCAAGTCATTTTGGTTGTATCTGGTACTGGCCTTGGATTTATGCATAATGTTGATAATTGTAACGATGATGATGAGTCAGTACAATTTGGGAATGGGATTAACCCTCTTAGTTCAACAATTGCAGAATTGCCATCCTTATTTTGCTATTGTCAAAAATAACCATCTTGAATGAACACCAGTGCAAAATTGCCCTTGAGGATGTCCGTTTGAATCTATAAAGTTAAAATTTTGGACAAAAATAACTCTAGAAAAGTGTTATTTTCACCGGCACAATGTGCCAAAGAGAGGAGGAAAGATAAAGAGATAGATATGTGAGGAGAGAGTTTAGGAGAGATCAGGGGTATTTTGGTCTTTTCCCAAATTTGGTTAAAGACTAACCAGGGTTAGATAAGATATTTTAACAGAACAGTAATAGAGACTGACGTTAAGGGTATTTTTGCAAGTATTGCAATGTAGCACGGTTATTTATAAAATAGTAAAATAAAAATGGCAATTATGTGGATTGTAAGAGCAGTGTGGATCCAGTTTTTCAAGGCCATAGATGTTAATTGGAACCCACCGCAGAATTTACACGACTTCATGAAAGAGTGCCATGTTGTTGTCAATTTGGAAAGAGAGGAACAATAGAATTTCCATAGATGATTTCAAACAGCCGTCCGCTATCATCAAGACTTACGTCAAACACCTTCATGAGTCGCATTTCAGTATATTTCGTACTAGATTGGCATACTCCAACTCAATATATTGGTTAGGAGGGTGAAGAAAGCTTATTTTGTAACTGGGGCATACAATTTCATACGTGGTATTCAAAGGGTGGGGGTTCTCCTTTATCACCTTGATATGAATACACCCCCCCCCCAAAAAAAAAAAACCAAATGCTCTAATGTATTCTTCTCTACTACTGTTTTTGTTATGAAATTTGGCCTTTTGGCCATCTTCCGAAAAAAATGGAAATTCTGTAATTGTTGAAATAAGAGGGTTATTTTTGTCAATGGGTGTCAGCAGCATTGATGGCATGTCAGAACTGTATGTCTTTCTCCCCCCCCCCCCCCCCCAATCTTCATCATTCGTCCTTCACCTGCTGCTACTGAATTACTATTCAGCACTGCTGCTGTTGGACACTTGCATATAAGGGAAAAGTGGGATTTGAAACCTCCATCCTTTTGGTGAATAGGAACAAGGTTGGACTGATTCAACTCAGCCCAGACACAGTCAATGCATGAATGAATCAGTTGATTCAAGGCCGTCTTGGATGAGTGATGAGTCTGCACCAACTCTAACCCAGTTCGACATTCTTTTAATAGAATATACAGCATCAGTTTTCAGGGGACAAAATTGGATTGGTTCTTAATGTTCCGAACAATTCCAAGTGCTCATTAAGTTTCCACAATGTTTGTTTTCATTGATTAAATGTCATTTAACCTGGAAAACAAGGGACTAAATCCTCTCAGATTACAAATACTTCTTATCTAGGCCCATATTTACTACATGCATTTGTTTATGGGACAAGTATCCTATGGTGCCATGAACAGGGGTCAAATATATAAGCCATGTAGACAACTTGAGAAAGCCAGTGTTAAGCAAAAATGGCTACCGATAACTTCATCTCTGGTGCATGGCATATCCTGTTGATTCCTGTGGGTGGTATGCCAACATCTACCTACATAATGACGGGAGTAGAGGATTATTTGTTCAGTATGCAATTGTCCATAGCAGCTGGCATGTGAAGGATCTGTAAAATGAGGGTCTAAGGGTATTCACTAGACAGAAAGAATATGGGCCAAGATGAGTAAAAATATTTATTGACAAATTGGAAGCGCTCGCTAAGAACAATGAGGCAAAAAAATCTGATAAGGTTTCTAGTATTTTACAAATGCAACGTGCACTAGATTTGTCTATTGAACCAGATCCAGAGTTGTCCTACACTATTGATGTGCATGGAGAAGGTCACACATTACCAATAAGCAGATTTTCAAGAACTTCCGCTCTACTTGATTTAGTACAAATTCTTTTCACCTTCCACAAAAGGGAGAATTAAATCCCTAGTTTAATTTTTGAAGAGTTCTTTCAAAACTAAATTAACCAGATAATATTATTAAATTCAACAATTAACAATTAATTACGGTTTTCAGGTCGTCAGGCAAAGGCATGAGACATTACCTTGATCCGTTCGTACTCCCTGAGCGCGACAAGTTTTGCATCTTCAGTTACCCTAATGGTTTCTTTCAATTCCTCCACTTTACGGATTCTAGCCTTGTCAGCACCAAATATTTTTGAGGATGCAGTTTCAAGTTTTTCAGCCCTTGCATGCAAGGATGATAGCTCAGATAGAAGTGTTTGTACCGTCAATAGAGCACTGGAGCGGTCCGAGAAAGCGCCATGAACAGACAACATAAGTCCAAGATATTCATGGAGGGTATCCTGGAGAAATAGAATAAAAGACAATACCTCAAGATTCACATAAAGTTGACCATCACAATTTACAAAGCAATGCACTCTTGCCAAATTGCATCATTCAGTCTTATATCAAAAGCTCAAAGTTACCAAATGTTTAACAGTCTGTGCATTTGACTCTCGATAGAATCTACTAGCTTTTACAGCAGCTGTGGCAACACGCCTGGTATCAGCAGCACGTATTCTCTGAGAATTATAAACAGCCTCCTCTACTTCAAATTTTGTCAGTTTGATGAATGCCAACCCCAGCTCACCCATCGTTTCTCCAATATCCTGTTGGGCCTTAACAAGTGCTTCGGCCTCCATTAAAAAGAAAAAACTTATTATAGACTTGATACTAAAGCAAAGCATAAGAAGAAAATTTCATAGAAGATGTGCCAGAATTTTCATGACAACAGAATTTTCTCCTATCTCAAGTAAAGGAGTTCCCAAACATAGTTTATCCAGGAGAAAAGAAATAGGTTAACTTTTGCCATGGACTTTTATGCAATCACACAAAATACATGGTAGGCATGAAGAGGATTTGTCTAGTCTAAGGTCACTTTGGAGATGATTTATTCTTAATTGAAAATCATTCCTATATGGAAAAAAAAGATTGTCAATTTCTAGGGCAGAAGATTGCCACTCCACATTCACAACAGTTAATAATGGAAGCTTTTCTGGTTCTGTATATTACAAATAAGAGGATAGTATGAAAATAGATTTTGACCAAATTGTGCAGCATAATGCCACCTTAATCTGGTTGTAAGGCAGATGCGGCATGTCAAGTAATGACATGGCAAAGCAATTTTGGCCAGATTGTGCAGTAGACTCAGAATGTTCTGAAATGTCACCTTAATATGGACGTAAGCACATATTGCATGTCAAATAAGGAGAGGAAAACACAGAAGTTCAATAAATCACAAATACACTAACCTACAATTGTTCAAATAAAACAAATGTGCAACCATAAAACTAAAGAGTTTCAAAAGCAATCTAGCCTAGCTAGCTGCTTTTTACAAGAGTATCTCTGCAATACATTTGTATGATGATAAACAAACCTAAGCTCTCTGAAAAATTTCAGACATCAACAAGAATTATGCTGCAGAACATGAAATAGTGTATACTGAAGCCCTGCTAATAAAAAACTAAGAATAAGAAAAGAAACATAAGAGGGAAATGGAATATCCTCTTCAACTTGAACTCAAGAACTCCATGATTTCCCAGATTTATTACTATATCCAGCAGAAACTTTCCCTTCCTTTAAAAAAAAAAAAACTTGTTGCCAGATGACCCAAATTGTGCAGCATAAAAATCCAAAAAGTACAATGTAGCAGGCTAGTCATGAAATTTTTGCAACTACATAGAAACTGGAGTTACTTTCCATCAACTAGAAACATCCATACTGACAATGCCTTAATTACTCCCAAGTTCTTAATTTTGCATACAATAATAAAAAAAATAAATAAATGTGGCAAACCTGAGGAAGCTCATACAAATTTAATGTGTTGTATAAAAACAGAAGCAGCATTGGAGCAGATTTCAGATCAATTTAAAAACTTTGTATTTATAAGAATTAAGATCGTAAACAAACTACTGGACTCGAGAGTTAAATTTACTTATGTTCATGAAAACACTAGTCAATACCAAACACTATCAACAACTTATATCAGATCCTTGATTAGACATAAAAGTATGTCAACAAACCAACTACAGTAAAGCAGCTTTTATATTGAAATAAATTGCTTAAAATGATTGAAAGGATTAATCTGCACATGGACATTCTTGACATCCTACATTCATGCCCTCGTTTACAGATGCAGACAGAACACAGGAAACCACCTTGCTACTAAACCGTTTGTTTCATTTTCCAACAACTGCATTTTACTAGCAGTATAAAGCTTGTATGCAATTCAATGCAATACCAAAGCAGTGTGCTCAGGTTTCAGCAGTCACGATTCAAGAATTCTCTTTCTCTTCCAGATATTGCACCCACCTGGCATGTTGCAACCCGTACATGCAATGCATCAAAAAATAAAAAAACTATACGGTTTTTACTTTAGTCTTAAACAAGGATAGAGTTATTTCCCGCAAACTTCCGAGACTGAGACAAGTCGATAAGACCCTATAAAGGTCAGACGAATAAGAGATAAATGGTTAAACGAGGAATTGGTGGTGTTAATGTAAATTTACCTGTTGGGAGGCGGTACTAAGCTGCTGCTCTAGATCCTGCATCTTTTCCTTCCTCTCCAAAAACTCTTTATCCTCCTCCACTACCAGAGGCTTTATCCCTCCCCAATCATTCGCCACCGACTGCTTCAGCTCCTTAAAAATCCTCAGCAGATCTCTACCCCCCTTAGCCGGCTGCACCACCTCCTGTGGCGCTACATACCCCGTTCCTGCCTCCCCAAACAGCTGCTTGGGCAACCTCACCGCTCCATCCAGCATCCTCGAAGCCACATCCGTGGTCGCCGGCAGAGGTAGCTTCCCCTGCGCTTGGAGGAACACCCTGAGCTCCTCGCTCTTCCCAATCACCGGGTGCGACGCCAGCCTCCGGAGGTACTTCTCCAGCGCAGATCGACGCTGCTCCACGAACTCCTGCTTTTGCATCAACTGGCTCTCCACCACGTTCTTATCCGGCCGGGGCGGGATGAAGAACCCGCGGTACGCCTCCCCGAGCCGATCCGACAGCGTCACCACGTCCCGGAAGCGCCGCCGGACGTTGAACTCCCCCGGCCCGCCGAGATCGGGATCCTTCACCCTCGTCATGATCAGGTACGTCACGTAGGTGTTCGTCCCGGGGACCAGGGAATTGGTCGTTTCCTGCTCCTTCAGCGGATCGGAGACCGCGATCTTCGCGTACCCCGAGCTGGAGAAGCGATCGGATCTGGCAGAAGGATCCCTCTCAAGCGACATGTAGTGGTGGTGCTCGGACGACGCCTGCCCGTTCTCCCCCTCGAATGGGCTAAATATCACGTCGGCGTAGGACGGGGGGTCGAGAAAGGCAGCGGACGAAGAGGAGGGGGAGCTAGGGTTCTGGAGGAGCGCGGGCGCTGGCGAGGGGAGGGGGGAGAGGAGGGGGTCGCCGCCGTCGAGGGAAGAGGCGTGGCCGGCTGAGAGGGGATGGAGGCCGTCGGAGAGCGTGGAAGAGGACATGGCGCTGCGGAAGGCGGAGTGGTGGCCGTCGTCCTCGGTGAGGACGAGGCTCTCCATCTCCTCGCGGGGCGGGGGCGATCCGAAGCCGGGGAGAGTCTCCGGACCCATCATCTTATTGCGGCTGCGGGGAACAAATCTTCTGGGAATTAAATATAATAAGAATGGGGGATTTCGCGGCGGAGAGAGAAGGGCTCACCCTTTTTATTGCTCGCCGGAGTACTTAGAGGGGGACAGCTGAGGGGGGTAGCCGAGCGGGGGGTTCTTTTTGGCTGCGCGCCTGCGGCCCTGCGGCGACGGGGAGGTGGAAGGAGAGGGGCGCATGCGGGGTGTCGTCAGGCGGCGGTGAGAGTAAGGGAGCTTGTCGACGCGGACGTCGTGCGACACGGGAGAGGGGAAGGGGAGGATAAGGCCACAACTGATAATCATCAGTGTTAAAAAAGAAGAGTCAGGTAAGTAGGTTTCTTTTAATCGATGAGTTTGCGGGTGTGGTTAAAACTGAAAAGAGAAACTTACAAAAATACCTTATAGTTAATTTGTGTGCTTATGTACTTTTACTGGATAAATAGAATTTCATTTAAATTAAGTACTAAAGCTTAGTAGTTTTCTTACCCTATAATATTTTCTAGTTATTATTATCATAAAAAATATAAATGAGAGCACGTGTCTCACATGACACTAAGATTCTCTTATTTTTATTAAAAAATAAACACTTTGTGCATTATTTGAAAAAAAGATTCTCTCCTTTTGATTTATATATTTGTCAGAAATCAAAATGAGAGAAAAAAATAGTTGAAATCACATCTAAATAATCTAAAGAGAATAATTTTGATTTTAAAATTAAAAAATAATTTAATTTTTTTATGTAACGAGAGTTTGTAAATAGGTGTAACGGTAAGAAGAGCAACTGAGTAATGTCTTTCTAGGAGTATATTTTCACTAAATCCATGGTTAAATAATTTTAACAAATTTAATTAAGAGATTTTTATATTAAAATTATTGGTAGAGATAAATTTATAAAAAAATATTTTAAAAATATATTAACAGATATATCACTGAATAAATTTAAATAGTACATAAATATCATTTAAATATAATTTTTATAATTATTTAAATATTATATTTATAAATAAATATGATATTTTTACCTAATTTATATTTACACAGTGACATGTCTATTAATATATTTGTAAAAATAATTTTTTATAAATTCTCATTTAATAATAATTTTTATGTAAAAAATCCTTCAATATTAGAAAGGTAAAAATTGAATTTCCTTCTCGTTTGAGATCCTTTTGACACGAACTTATGTTCAATAACTAATGACCTGAATTCATAGGCGAACTGTCCTTACCTCATTAATTAAAAATTTTAACTCCTAAATAAAACTCAATAAAATATAGCTCAAAGTACGATTTATAAATTGGATTCCACCGCACATCTCATTACCAACCCCATCAAGTGACATTATTCTAAATTAGAATATTTTATGTTATTTTACTTATGTACTAACTAACTCTTTAATTTGCCAGGATATTCCTCCTAAATGAGAAAAAAGAGAAGGGGATGGCGACACGAGAAAAACATATTCTTATCATTTAAATTTAGGGTTTTTTACATATTAGTCTCTATATATTTAATAAATTTTCGATTAGTCTCTCCATTCTGAATATTATTTTAATAATCCATATAATCTTAGTCGTTACACGTTTAAGTCCCTACCGTTCATTCAGTTAACTAAATTATAGTTACCTTATACTAAAGGTAATAAAAATACTAGCTTACCCCTCGGTTAAGTGTGAGAGTGTGAGAGGGAGATAGAGAGAGGGGTGCCTCCCCCCTCCCCTGCGACCTCCCCCTCCACCGTCGGCCGCCCTCCCCCTCCCCTGCGACCTCCCCCCTCCCCCTCCCCCCTCCCCCTCCGGCCGCCCTCCCCCTCCGACCGGCGCGACCTCCCCCCTCTCCTGCGACCTCTCCCCTCCCCCTCCGGCCTCCTCCTCCCGGCCTCCCCCTCCCGGCCTCTCTCCGATCCAACCGCGGCCGCCTCCCCGTCATCCTCTTCCCCCTCCCTGGACTCCTCGTCGCCGTTGTTGATCCCCCATCCTAGACTCCTCCCTGTTGTAGTACCGCCGCCGTACGGAGAGGAGGCCCAGAAGCGGTCGCCGTGGTGGAGGTGGTCGGAGGTGTGTGGAGGTGGTGAGGGTGGCAGGGGGGCTGCCGCGGTGGCGTGTGCGACGTGGTGTTAGAGGAGGAGAAGGCTGCCGAGGGTGGGTTGGTGGCTACGTGGCCACGGCTGATGGCGGAGGGGAGGCTGTGGGGTGGTAGCAGGAAGAGGAGAGGCGGGCGATCGGCGACGTGGTGTGGGGTGAGAGAGAGGGAGAACGAGAGAGGGTGAGGGTGGGGAGTTGGCCGGTGACGTGGGGAGAGGGGCGACGGTGAGGGAGGTCGGCGGCGAAAGGGGGGTGCAGGTGGAGGGGCGGTTGCGGGTGTGGCACAGGGAGGCCGTGGGCGCGGTAGAGTGGCCGTTCGCGAAGGGGAGGGGAGGAGGGCAATCGCAGCAAGGAGGTGCAGGGGTGTGGGGAGGTGCAGGTGCAGGGGTGTGGGGAGAGGTCGACCTCTCCATCAAGGAGCATCGACACCACGGACAATCCAGCAAGCAACACCTTCTGTCTAGCCATGAAAGGTCGACCTCTCCATTAGGAGGTGTCGACACCTCACAAGGGTCCTTCAACAACACGGCGACACCACTGAAAAAGACTTTAGTGGTGCTAATATTATACAATATAAATGCATTATCAAGGCTCTCCCGATATTAACTATGGCTTCTTCACCACTATGGTGGCAGCTGGTGATGTGAAAGCAGTGTTTGTGGATCATATGTGTAAGGCATGTAATTTCCGTTGTCCCTGTTACCTGTATAAGAATGGCTCATCGCAACCGGTCCTTCAGTTTCTACATCATTGGACTCAGTAGAAAAGTATACATCAGGAACTATCCTTCAAAGTTCTGATGGGGGCTTTGTTGCTGTTTAGAATGGCTGAAGATGTAGTGAGTACTCTTTCATGCATAGACTTGAGAGATTGATTACTTTTCATCCGAAGAAACTACCATGGTTACTTGTACCCTAGTCTGCCGTTACATTGTTTACTTTTGATGTCGTGTGGAGAGTGGGTATACTGTATACAGTTATCGTGAGTTGGATCTTGTATGCATACAGACTTCCAAAGTTCAGAAATAAATATTGTAGAATGCGTCTCCTATGATGCATCTTGTGCTGTTCTTCATCCAAGGCTTGAACGTTTCAAGTACTTCCAATTAATGCAAAAGATTGAAATCTGATTTTTAAAATCCTTGGTTTAAAATCAGCGTAAACAAAATCCTTTTGAGTCTATTTTAGGGTCATTTTTTATGGAAAGTAAAACAAGGGATGGATTCATTTGCAAAAGAGTGAATCCTGATGTTAAACAAGTATTTTTGTCGATCTAGACACAAGGAACTCATAGTTTTCAGTATTGTACGTCAATCCAAGCAAAATGAATCCAGGGATTTCACTGAGTTTCAATGTTTAATGTCAAGCAAACACTCAATTTTATTCAATGGTTCATCCCTTGTAATGCTTTATATGGTGATCTTGATGGAGAGGTCGACCTCTCCCCACACCCCATCAAGGATGGTGATCTTGATGGATTTCACTAGCCCACTGCCATGAAATGTCGACCTCTCTATCAAGGAGGGTCGACCTCTCCATCAACTTTCAAAAGCACTTCCATCAGTTCAGAGGAGAGAGAGAGTACTTTTGTTGGTAGTAAATCTTCTCCTGTTCAGAGGAGAATCAGTTTATTCGGGAAATAGATAAAATAACAGATACTGATAGCCAAAAGTTAATAGTATTCTAGTTATCATAATCACTTTTTGATATTTTTGAACGAAGTAGATATTCTGATTTATTCGGGAAGAACTCATTCTTACTCGATGTGACATAAAAATATCAAATAGAGTAGTCCTGCGCATTATCAAAGAAAGCCGTGAAAGAGGGCAAAGATGGATACTTGAGGGCAGTAATGTGTTCCATTTTCATCTGGGCATCCATGGAGGTATAAGTGAGACAAGAACATCTCAACACAGATGGGGGGCGCACCCAGACAGACAGGTGAGAGGTGGGCAGGATCTTCTTCGTGCTCCTGCTATAGTTATCGCATTTGACTCTCTCTGCATCTCGTCAGCGAATATGTAAATGCAGTGGCCAACGGTGGTGGGGCAGAGACCAAGAGATCTGGCGGGTTGTTGTTGTAGCTGCCACGGAATGGATCTCGTGATGGAGGTACCAGATTCTCAGGATTTCTTTGTGTTTTGGAACCCCTCTTATTAAAAAGAGAGCATCACAATGGCTTTCTTTGGCAGGTAAACGCTTCCATGAAATGCAAGGGGCGTGATGGCAAGGATCGATTTGGAAGGGTTGCATGGCCTGCAATGCAAATTACATAACTTGCAGAAACTAATGTGTGTGAGAAGGGAAAAAGATTTCCACTTTCAAAATCGAAAATAGACGCGGAAAAGCACACATGGGGCAGTGCGTCTGCGGCGGGGCTTTGCGGTGGCCGGTGGGGCGTTGGCGGTGGGGCGTTTGTGTCTGCGGCTGGGGCAGTCCTCTAGAGGCCTTGCGGTGGGGCGTCTGCGGCGGCCGGTGGGGGCAGTCTGCAGATTGCAACGACGGTGGGACGTCTGCGGCTGCGTATGGGGGCGGTGGGGTGTGCGGTGGCAGGTGGTGGGGTGAAGGATTTCACAGGGAAAGTGGTATGATAAGGGTAGTTTAGGATTTTCAAGTTTTTTTTAAGAGAATGATGGAATATTCCATCGAATATCCAACTGTTTTAACGTCGATGAACTACATGGACCTTTCTGCTAGAGTTACATGATTTTAAGGGCTTTTTAAACAATAGTGAGATTTTAGGGACTAAAAAGTAATTCGTCATATTTGTAGGGACTAATATGTAAAAAACCCTTAAATTTGTAGTAAAGGCTAATCTAAATATAGTTACGTTAAAAACCTTCTTACGGCAGAAATTATTTAAACTTTTTTAATGTAACGGCCTAACGGGAGTTTGTAAATAGGTGTAACGGCAATAAAAAAACTCAAAGTAATATCTTCGGAGATAAATCAGTACGATACGTCTCGGTCTTTTAGGGCCCGTTTGGTATGGGGTTAGAGCGGGGATATCCTCGCTCTAACCGCTCTAACCCCATTATATGTTTGGTATGGTTAAAATGGGTGGGGATAAATCTGGTTAAGGGAAATAAGGTTAACCTCGATTTTGGGGTTGGAAATGGGGATAAGTCGTTCCAACTTTTGTTGGAATAACTTATCCCCATTTTTCTAACCCCATTTCACCCCTTGTGTATTAAACGTACGTGAGAATAAGACTAGATATAAATTATTTTAGAATGACTTATACATATTCTCCTCAAATTTTATCCCGATACCAAACATCACCTTAGATTAATCTCTTCCGCTTTGGATACTGTGAGGTGGGCCTTCAAAAATTTTGGAATAAATGATCCATACGAACTATTTGTGATACGTTAATACTATATTATATATATTTTAAATATTATATATATTATATTAAATATAATTTTATAAATAATTTGATTCGAAACGTTCTTATGAAACGTTAAAATTGTGACTCGAAACTCACGAGATGTACTGTTTTTTTAAGAAAAAAATAAAATCAATTCATTACAATTGTGAGATTTAAAATTTTAATCTCACAAATAATTAACACACTTATTAATCATTAAATTACACATATTTTTATCATATTTTATTATAATATATATTTATTAAATATTTATTTATTCTTAACATACGATATTATAATATGATATAATATTATATCATATTATATTTGATAAAATATCAATACAGTCGGAACGATCGGATGGACAGATCTTGAGTAAAAATATATTTATAATAAAAACTCCATTTTGTCTCTTCCCGTCGGGTAAGAGGGCCCCATCCGAGTTAAGGATCGGGTCACTGCATCGCTCCTGCTCACCTCTCGTGCCTAAGTTGCCTAACCTCCAGCCATGCGATGGATTGTCGTTCGTTCGCTAGCGGGGTCGTGATTCACGGGAGGTGAGGAGACCTTTGTCTGGGAGTGGGGCCATACCGCTTTTCGCACATGGAATTGCTGTGGATAAACCCTGCTTCCCGAAGTTGCCTGTCCAGTCTCCAGCACAATTTTACTGCTGGTTGTACGAATCGGGGCCCGGGGATTTTTGGGCCTGGACAGGCCCACCATGTGGAGTTGCAGTTTCGGACACAACCTGTGGTATCAGGGAAGTGACGGTAGTGTAGTTTGCACGTTCCCTGCAGGTGGATAAATGCATAATCTTGAATGATACCATATATATAAATATCACACAATATTGATACTAGAGGATGGATTTCCTGTTATCGGTAACAGGAAACTTACCGGTTTCCTTTTCTCAACCATTGGATCACATAAATGTCAAGCTAATGGTTCCCCACCCACCCAAAGAAAAGGGAAAAAATGTGCTCGGGTGTGAAAAGGGTGGCGACTAGGGAAGTGCTTGGCTGTAAAAAGTGTTTTTTTAAGGGAAAATCATTATCGCAGTCTGATCAGGTTTGGAAAGCCGATCACACTGCCATGGCATGCACTGGGGAGCATTTGCGCACGACGCAGCGCAACCCCCCCATGCGAGGATTCCGGGCCCGCTATTTCCTACCATTCATTTAGGCCCTTTTTATAAGCAGGTGAGGGTAGGTTAATCGACTCCGAAGGATCGATTAAGTCACCCGAGATCGATTAAGTGCATTTGTGTGAGGGGAAGGCGGGGTCCACCGTAACCGGGGGTGACTTATCCACCGACAGTCACCCGACCAAGCCGCTCTCAAAGCGGCCCTGAATCTTAGTTGTCGGATTGGGTTTCGAGAGTGGAGTACTGATGATCTTTAAATTACAGGGTGTTTGGTTATAATTTTTTATTTTTTCTTAAAATAAAAATTAAAAATAAATAACTCACTCAATCATGTTTGATAAGATATATTTAAATTTTTAGGATGAAATCTCATCCCGTTATAACTTTCCTCCAAATAAAAATATGTATTGTCATATTTTTTTTGAGAGAGTAACTTGCATGACAGCGTGCCCTTCCTTTTCCCTGACCACTGCTTGTGAAGGGAACCCACTCCCCCTCTTCCTCCTCTTACAAAGAGTCCACAGGTCAACCCTTCCGTCTCCCTCCTCCTCTTACGTATACTCCGAATACTCTAGATCGATCTCCGACAACTCCCCTTGCACCTGCCCCCACTGCACCTGCCACTTTAACCACTTCACAATGTCCTCTTCCTCTCCCGCCAGTGCGGCAACCCTAGTTCCCTGTCAATATCTCCACCAACATGGTCCTGAAGTTGTACACGTCCCCCTCTCGACTCCCTTGCCTCCCACCGCTGACAACACATACCCCAGGGACACCGCCGCATGGGTCACCACCGATGTCCACGGTGCCCCCGGCCGTGTTGCCATAGCCACCATCCAGTCTAGCCTAAAGTTCGTGAGGTGGGCCTCGAAGTCGATGTTGAACAGCATGCTCTGGGGCTTCACGTGACTGTGGGCGATGGAGTTGGTGTGGAGGAAGGCCAGCCCCTCGCCACCCCCAACATGATCAGGTGCCGCATCGCCCAATTGAGAGCGTGCTTGTCCTGGTGCGATGCCTCCTGCAACAACGTCGCCAAGTTGCCGTTGGCCATGTAATCGTACACCAGCAGCCAGACATCCAGTGGGGGCCGACGTTGTACCTCCCACAGCACCGTCAAGTTGTGATGCTTCATCTTACCCAGAGTCTCTGCCTGATTTCGAAAGGATGCTCCTTGATCACCATGGACCTGTCCGCCAAGGTCGTCAACGCCATCGCCCGGGCCAAGAACGCTAGCGAGTGCCTCGCCCATGTCTACACGGAGGCCCGGGTCGATGGGCCTCCGCCTCCCACTCACTAGTCTCTGCCATGGTCAGGGTGTTCCGGGCTTCCAGGGTCATTAACTTTCAGGTGTCCAGGACTTTCAGATTATTCTATCAAATAAATTCACACAAAATTTAAAAATTATGATATTTTTACTAAACAGATAATTATATGGTTTATCAATTTTAAAAATTAAGATAAAAATTAACGTAACATATTTTTTTTAAGTAGAAAGAGATTTTTTTAAGTGCTCTCAGACACCCTATTAAACTCTTTGGCCGATTCAGAGATTAAGTTTTCCCTCTTTCCCTACCTTGTGATGAGATGTCCATCCTAGAAGATATAGATTTGTCCTAAAACAGTGTGTGTGTGTGTGTGTGTGTGTGTGTGTGTGTGTGTGTGTGTGTGTGAGAGAGAGAGAGAGAGAGGGTGGAGGAAGAAGCACGGCCGAATGATGGGGCAAAAGAACAGGGCCAAGAGGAGTTCCAAGCGAGCCATAAGTGCAGCTCTTGCAACATGCTCACTTGCCCTGAGTGAACAATGCCGAAACGGGCACTAGAAACAGTATAAGTCAGTTTGAGTATATATTATATATATAGCCTGACATGTTGAGTTCAGTTTAAGTAGAAGAGATACACATACAGTAGGTTCTAATAGTTCCTTCTAAGCTCTATCTGTACTCCTTTTTTTTTTAAACGGCGGGGGAGGGGGGGGGGGGAGAAATAGTGCAAAGACGGACGAAGGAGTCAGGCTCCATGGATGTAGAAAGACTTCCACCTTCGGGTTCCAACCATATAAGTCTATGTGTAATCTTCCTCTCTTCTTTTTTCTGCGGTTTTTATTGTGTCTGTTCTGTTACATATGAGCAATTCCACCGGTGAGGAGCACGGGAACAATCAATCACAACATCAAGGTATATATACACGAAGTATTACCCAACTTCCCTATCATGCTCTATGGTACAGACCTCGATGATTCCAAGGCCAAGAAAAACATGTAACATATTGAAAGGTCTTTTACTTATATATATATATATATATATATATACTCCACTTAAAATTAAAATTAAAATTATGTGAGAATATATCTTGCGTTTGTATTTGTATATATACCGTTCGTGCATGCATTTCATGTCATGTATACCATAAGGTAAACTTCTATTAAACTATTAATACAATAATATTGTAGTTTTCTCGCCGAGGTGGGTTTCCTTGTGGATGGCTTAGGGACTCCGGCGAGGTGACTATTCTTCTAAGATATGTAGATCTCGATGTATCTTTCCGATGGACAAGCCATCAATGTCATAGGGTGCGTCACCCCTACCTCTCCTCTGTCCCACCGCTACAGTACACCCAAGACATGATCCGTGAAATCCGGTGAGGTGTTTCCCAACGGGATTGTTGGCCACATACAAACATCTCCCACTTGACCAACAAACTATTATATCCCCACTGTCCGTGGGTGGTATAATGTTTCCTTTGAATCACTCCCACTATCCGTGAGTAGTGTTTCCACTCACCATCACTTCTATACTGTCATTATCCATGAGTAGTATTTCTGATACGCTCCCACTATCTGTCAGAGGTATCATTCTTCTCATTGTCTCACTATACGTGAGTACTGTTCTGATACACTCCCACTATCCGTCAGAGGTATCATTATTTCATTGTCTCACTATGCGTGAGTACTGTTCCGATACACTCCCACTATCCGTCAGAGGTATCATTCTTTTCATTATCCATGAAAATATTTCTTCCTGGCTTATATATTCCTAAGCCCCATTAAGCCAACATGCTTAATGAAATTTTCTGCTGAGATACTTTTCGTCAATGGATCAGCAATCATATCACTTGTGGGAACATAAGTCACTTTTATTTCCCCTTTCTGTACAATATCTCGAACATAGTGATATTATACTTCAATATATTTTCCTCTTGAACTGTTTGCTCCACTGTTAATCAGGCTAATAGTCGCCTGATTATCACAGTACATCTCAATTGGTCCATCTACCAAGTTGAGATTCAAATCATTCAAGAACCTTCTGATCCAAACTGCATGAGTAGCATCTATACTACATGCAACGTACTCAGCTTCCTGTGTGTATCGAGCAACACACCCTTGTTTCTTACTTCCCCAAGAAACAGCACCACTACCAAAGATGAACAAATGTCCCGACGTGGACTTTCCGTCATCTTTATCTCCTCCAAAATCTGCATCCGAATATCCGAGAACCTCAAGCGTATCAGCTTGATAAATAAGACTGTGGTGCAAAGTTCCTCTCATATATTTCAAAATCTTTTAACAGCTTCCCAATGTGCTGGGCCAGGATTACTTTGGTATCTACTTACCAAACTGATTGGGTATGCCAAGTCCGGTCTTGTACACATCATTGCATACATCAAGCTTCCAACTGCTTGTGCATACGGCACCATGAGCGGCTCTTGTCCCTCTCCAGGGGCATTGACCCTTACACAACCGTTTCTGATGGACTAACGGTGTAGGTGCCGATTGCTATTCTGCATTCCGAATCTCTTGAGTACAGACCTCAAATATTTTTCTTGATTTATACTCAACATTCTAGACTTTCTATCCCTTAGGATTTGTACACCAAGAACATAGGATGCCTCACCCATGTCCTTCATCTCAAACTTTCCACTAAGTTCTAATTTGACTTTATTCATTATTTCTATGTCATTACTGGCGAGTAAAATATCATCCACATATAGGGATAACATGATATACTTACTCCACTATTCATGACATATACACAGTTATCCAACTTTTTTGAAACAAACCCTAGTTGGACAACTACTTCGTGGAATTTGAGATACCATTATCTAGAAGATTGTTTTAAACCATATATTGATTTCTTCAACTTACATACCCTTTCCTCTTGGCCTTCCACCTGAAATCTCTCAGGTTGTTGCATATAGATGTATTCCTTCAACTCTCCGTTAAGGAATGCTATTTTTACATCCATCTAGTGCAGCTCCAGATTAAAATATGCAACAATCGCCAGAATCATTCTTATGGATGCAAACTTAGCCACTGGAGAATAGATTTCTTGAAAATCTCTACCTGGTTTCTGCGTAAACCCTTTGGCAACTAACCGGGCCTTATATTTATCAATAGACCCATCAGCTCGAAGCTTTTTCTTGAATACCCATTTGCATCCCATAGCCTTTCGATTCTTTGGAAGATCGCATAATTCCCATACAATGTTCCTTTTCATGGAATCAATTTCTTCATTCATGGCATCTTGCCATAATTCTGTATCATGCGATTTTGTCGCATCTATATAATTCATGGGATCTACGCAATTTTCATCTTCCATGTCTATCATCAGACATGAAGGCTCACAGGAATACAAATGATAATCATCCATCCATGCTGGTGGAGTTCTCATTCTTTTGTTACCTATTCCGGGTTGACCAGATTGCATTTCATTCATAGGTACTGGTTCATTTTCCATATTTTGAGGTTCTTCCTCAATTTCTGGATCATTTCTAGGGACATCGTTGTAATAGTCATCATCCATTACAACTAGAGGTTCCTTCTCTTTTTCATGAGATTCCTCTTCCTCTAGATTTTCTAGAAATGTCGCATCCCTATATTCAATGATCCCTTTTTCTTTATGGAAAAATCTATAACCAGATGATTTCTCACAATACCCTATGAATCTACATTTCAATATCTTTGAGTCCAACTTATCTTAAGTTGACTCGGAATGAGAACATTGGCAATAGACCCCCACTTCTTGAGATGACTCAAATCGGATTTCCTCCCATTCCATAATTCATAAGGTGTACTCTCTACGGATTTTGTGGAAATTCTGTTTAAGATATGATTTGCCGTAAGCAATGCCTATCCCCACAAATTCTTAGGGAGATATGAATGCGATATCATACATCTAACAACATTCATCAAAGTTCTATTCTTTCTTTCTGCCACACCATTCTGTTGTGGCGTATAAGGCATTGTCACATATCTTTTAATTCCGTGTTCTTGACAATATAACTCAAATTCTTTTGAGTTATATTCCCCACCTCTATCCATTCTTAACACCTTAATATTCCTTCCATGTTGCCTTTCCACTTCCATTCTATATTTCCGGAAGTAATCAAATGCCTCTAATTTTGTAAAAATCAGATAAACATAGGTAAATCTGGAATAATCATCTATGAAGGTTATGAAATATTCCTTGTTGTTATATGTCTTTATATTTAGGGGGCCACAAATGTCCGAGTGGACAAACCCTAACAATTCGTTTGATCTATGACCTACTGCGAAGGGTTTCTTAGTCATCTTTCCTACTAAGCAATGTTCACAAGGCGTTAATTCCACCTTTGACAAATCCGACAGTAGGCCCATTTTAATCATTTATTCCACTTTAGATTTTCCGGGATGTCCCAATCTAAAATGCCATAGATCACATTCTGATAAAGAACACAAGGAATACTCAGAATCTTCAATATTATTATTCTCAGTGTCAATTACAGGGATACAAAATAAATCATGTTCGGGGACAAACCTCCCCATAGCAAGTACTTTCTTATTCTTCCCTATTGACACTCGATTATTATAGAACCGCACTTCCAGGCCATTTTTCATCAAGGCCGGTACAGAGATTAGATTCCGCCGGATTCCAGGTGCATAGAATACATCTTTGAGGACCATACTGTTATCCCCAAGATCCAGCCTATATGTACCAACACCTTCTACATCCAGATATGTGTTGTTACCCATATATATCATATGTTCTACTGTCTTGAGCTTGTTTAGCATCACCAGCCCCTTCTTCGTCTTTGCAATATGACGAGTGGCTCCAGAATCGACCCACCATTCATTTGAGTCGGTCATCGCGGCATTGCACTCCGTGACGCCGATAAATTCTCTCTTTCCAGCTCTTCTATTTTCTGGGTGTTTGTTTCCACCTTCATTGCCTTGCTTTTGGGGACCATTTGTCATGAAATGGCCAAACTTCCCACGTGTGTAGCAAGCACTACGAGGAACCTTCTTTTCTTTGCCTTGGAATTTGTTCCCCTTAAACTTGGATCTTTGCGTTCCGAGTGGACGATTCTGGGCGGTGGGCTTTCGGTGTATAGCATTCGCCTCCTGCAAGTGCGCTTCAAGTTCTTTTCTCCTGGCCATAATGTCCTGCTCAATCGCTAACCGAGCTGGCAAATCTGTGACACTTATAACAGAACCACTCATTCTTAAGGTTGTGGCAGCCATGTCTAATGATGCTGGTAAACTATTCAATATAGTCGCCACCTTCATCTTCTCTGGAATTTCGGTTCCAGCGGTCGATAGCTCCTTAGCCATGACAATAATTTATTTACATGCTCGACAACGCTATCACCTTCCTGCATCTTACATGTATTGTAACGATGCAATAAGAGTTGAATATTCACATCTGTTTTGGTGTCATACTTCTCTTTGATAGCTTTCCACATTTCATTGGAGGTTTTGTAAGTTTCGAAAAATTTTATTAAATTATCCTCCATGAACATGAGCATTAGGTTCTTAGCCTTTTTGTCATCTATTAACCATTACTCCCGTTTTTTCTTTTCCACTTGCGTGGATGTTTCATTAATTTTCGGAGCATTGGTATCAATGACATGTTCTATGTTGTCATGGATAAGGGCATATCGGATTTTCGGTGCCACATATCAAAGTTGGTTCCATTAAGTTTGTCTAATTTTACCAACTCCGAAGCAATGAGCTCACTAACCATTATGATTAAAATGAATCTGAAAATATGACAGCTTAATTTAATAAGCCTAAATATAATGATAAAAATTAATCTAAGGTTTAAGTTGATTAATTCTATCATTTATTTGTGAGGGGTTTTACAATTTTGTTTAGGCTTGTTTAATTAATATGAGCAAAATAACTAAGAAGTAACAATTAACTTACGACTAAATAATTAAACATGCAAAAATAACATGTCCAAATATATAAGACTAATATATTTTTTTTATAAACACTAAATGACAAATGTCCTGAATATCTATGTATGTATTTTAAATGTCAATAAATAGAGATATAACAATAAATATAAAATTATTCAGAAATTAATTAAATATATTTCTACAATTTGAACATATTATCAATGTAACTAATTTTAATCAAGATGTTATCAGCAGATTACATTAACATAGACATGATATATGTACAAGTAACATGCTGTTATCAATTTTAAGAAGTATAACCCCTTTATAAATTATTATCTGAGCAGAATATATATAGACAGAATATAAATGCAATTAATATTAAGCAAAGGTAAAGATGTTATACATATATTTTATCAACTCTTTTAATATATAAAAATATATGGGCTAACACCTCTGTGTTTCTTTGAGTACAACTTTTATTGTGTAAAGAAAACACATAAATTGGTTTACGTGAATACGTGCAGAGTACAGGGTCTTTACCCTTTTATTTTAACTGACAGTATTGTATGAGAACCTCCTGTGAATGTATTGTAAGTTGTGTCCCCTTTTATCGGATGAGAGGTCCCTTACTTTTTATGTCCGACAAATGATAGGATATTTTATTTTTATTATTATTATAACAACTAAGTTAACATGTGTAGCAGTGAAGAGTTTATCGATCACTGCATAAATTGTAAAAGTTCCTTTTTTATTATTTTTTAACTTCACAACTTTCTCTGTTGAACAGATGATGGATTCTGTTTAGTGTGAAGTGACTCTCTGTCCACTAACCCTTTTATTATTGCATGACCGATGGCAGGCTTTTGAAAAAAATTTATTGGTTCCCGTAGTTCATGTGAAGGTGTGCCACGGCTTTATTTCCACCTTCTCCCTTCTTTCCTCCTACGGTGCTCGGGATAACTTACCTGACGAGCAGGGAGCCCGCGTGTGAGGTCGGTGTCGGCCGCGTCTAGTGGAGGGAGCCGCAGCGGTGGCAGTCGGTGGCGGCCGTTGGCGATTGCTACAGATGCAGCGGCGATGAGAGGGCGGTAGCCGCAGCGGCGGTGGAGGGAGGAGGCACAGAGGCAGTGGCGTCGGTGGGCGCCCTGTAGACGGCTGGAAGGCGTCCACCCTCGAGGGAAAGAAAAACAATGATATAATAATAATAATAAACAATGACAATGATGAAAGGGTGATCGTCAGAGAAGGTATCGGTGGCGGGAGTTGTCGTCTACCCTCGTCTGTCTTAGGAGATGGAAATGACGAGATCAACTCAAGAAGAGAAAGAGAATAGGGATGCGGAACGGACTCTGGTACGTGGCGGAGATAGGGGTCGGAAGACCCTCTCGCGCAAACTGACCACTTCCCGGTAAGCGTGACTTACCGTTCCACGAGCAGTTTTTTATATACCGGGAAATCCGAGAATCTATGTAACAGAAGTGGAGAGGCACGAAGACTCAGAAATTACAACGGAATATCGTTCTCCAGACAATTACAACGACAATACGAACAAAGACGTACCACCACAGGACATTGGTCTTTGTGGGGTTCTAACAGCAATTTAATACTATCAGCAATAATGAATATATATGTACATATTAAGACCACCGCAAGACATTGACCTTACGGGATTTTTATTGCAGCATAAATAATAAATATTATATGTACATACATAAGACCACCGCGAGGTATTACTCTCCGCGGGGTTTTTATTGTAATATAAGTAATAAAAGGCTTCGCGAGGAATTACTTCCGTCACGTGCACCTTCGCGAGGAATTACTTCCGTCGCAGGGTTTAGACAGAAATTAAAGAAATAAAATGACAGAATGAAAAAGGCTTCGCGAGGAATGACTTCCGTCACGTACACCTTCGCGAGGAATTACTTCCGTCGCAGGGTTTAGACAGAAATCAAAGGAATAAAATGACAGAATAAAAAGCTTCGCGAGGAATTACTTCCGTCACGTACACCTTCGCGAGGAATGACTTCCGTCGCAGGGTTTAGACAGAAATTAAAGGAATAAAATGACAGAATAAAAAGGCTTCGCAAGGAATGACTTCCGTCACGTACACCTTCGCGAGGAATTACTTCCGTCGCAGGGTTTAGACAGAAATTAAAGGAATAAAATGACAGAATAAAAAAAGCTTCGCGAGGAATGACTTCCGTCACGTACACCTTCGCGAGGAATTACTTCCGTCGCAGGGACCTCCGCGAGGAATTACTTCCGTCCACGGGGTTTAAACAAAAGGGAAAATTGACAGGAAAGAAAGGGGGAAGGGGATGTGATCGTCAGGGGCCGAGAACCCCACAGGAAGTGTTCTGATCGCGTTTACCGCCGGAGCGGGAGCAGTGCGGGTCCTCTCTTCCTCTTCCGTCGGCCGGCCGACGAAGATGGCCTTCTTTGGTTACCCTGATTTTATTATTTTTTTTATTTTATCTTTTGTTATTATATTATTTTTTTGGGGGGTTTTGTTGCTTTTATTATTTTTTTATGTTTTTATGTCTTTAGAGAGACGTGAGAAGATGAAGAAAGAAACCGAGAGGTAGATGATAGAATAAGATAATATGATATAAGGAAAAACCACTAAGAAAAATATAGGTAGAGTGAGAGACGTATTCTAGACAAAACAGAAAAGAACGGAAATGAAGATTTAATGATATATGATAACAACAAGAGAGGGAAGATAGACTTGTTTTTAGACAAAATAGAGAGGGGTGAGGGTGGAAATTTAACAATAAATAACAATAATAAGGGAAAGAATTAAAATGAGATGAGGGACATGATAGCCGGGTACCTCAAAACAGGAGGTCGCATTTCATCCTCGAACTGGGGACATGTGAGTTGCTCCTCCTCCTCTCTCGGCTGATTAAGAAGCGGACTTCCGGACTGGTTAACCCTTCACAGAGAGAGCAAACGAAAGAAAAATAACAACGAAATAAGGACAACGGTGGTGTAGTACCAATTCTTTAGAAACCGATATTGAAAATAATATAAACGGATACGCACCTGATTGGTGGTGTTTGAAACCCCTTTGGAACTAATGGATGGATGAGCGATATGATGAATGAATGACTAAGATTCTCTCAAAGAGAGGAATTTGATGAATATGGCGAACGATGCGTGCATGCAATTAACTAAATAAAAGTAGAGGACGAAGGGGGGAAGAAAGCTTATTCGGAGATGGGTGATGGGCTCGAGGGTGAGCTTCTCCAGCAAAGTGAGAATGGTGCAGGCACACGGCACAGCAGGACAGCTTTAGAGTCTCTTTTCCACTTCAAATCAACGCGTGCATACATTCACAGACACGTACTCCTACACAAACACACACGTACACATATATATGTACATAAATATATATAGGTATATATATATATATATGTATATACATATCTATGTGTATGATATAAAGTATATATATCTACGATATATAAGAGATATATATAGGATAATCTACATCTATATAACAGATAGGGAGAGAGAGCACGTGAGGGGGAGAAGAGAGCAGAAAGAAAGAGGGAGGGGGGGGCGTGGCTTCTGGAGACAGAGGGAAAAGACAGGAGGGGGAGATGAGAAGAGAGAAGAAAGAGAGAGAGACGAGAGAGAGCAGAGAGAAGGAAAGAGAGAGGATGAGAGTAGAGAGAGTAAGATCAGAAACAATAAAAAAAATACAAACAAGAGAGATAGAAAGAGGGGGTGCGAGAGGAGAGAGAGGGGGAGAAATAAAGAAGGAAAAAAATGAAATGAGAGAGGGATTGAGTCAAAGAGCAGAGAGAGGGGTGGGGAGAGAGAACGTGAGAGGGTAAGAGAGAGGGGAGAAAAGGATTATAATAAAAAAGAAAAAAAAGAAAGAGAAAGTGGGGGAGAGATCGAGAGGGCAGAAAGAGAGAGAGGGGGGGGAAGAAAAGCAGAGAGATAGAGAGGAAGAGAGGGAGGGAACGGTGGAGAGAGAGAGGAGAGAGAGAGAGAGAGAGAGAGAGAGAGAGAGAGAGAGAGAGAGAGAGAGAGAGAGAGAGAGAGAGAGAGAGAAGCAGAGAGAGAGGAAAGAGAAGGGGAGAGAGAGCACACGCGACCGTGGCGGTCGCGAGCGGAGAGAGAGAGGGAGAGAGCGAAAGGGAGAGAGGGGTGGGGGTCCGGCGGCGACGGCGGGAGCGGCGACCGGAGGGGCGACAGCGAGGCGGCCAGAGACGGGGACCTCGGGGGGCGACGGCGGTGGCGTTGAAGTGGAGAGGGCGGCGACGTGGATGGAGGTGGCCGCCGGGGGTCGCAGTGGAGGTGCCGGAGGCGACGGGGGCGTGCAGGCGGCGGTGGCGAGCGGTGCAAGGGGAGGGGGGGGGCGAAGCGGCGGCCGGCTGCGTGCAGGAGGCGGGGCGGCGTCGGAGCGGTGCAAGAGGGCGACGGGGGCGTGCAGGCGGCGGTGGCGAGCAGTGCAGGGGGGCGACGGAGCGGCGGCCGACTGCGTGCAGGAGGCGGGGCGGCCGGAGGCGACGGGGCCGGAGGCGACGGGTGCAGGCGGCGTCGGGGCGCTGCGTGCGGCCGGAGGCGACGGGGGTGCAGGTGGGCGGCGTCGGGGCGCTGCGGGCGGCCAGAGGCGACGGGGGCGCAGGTGGGGGCGTGCAGGCGGCGTCGGGGCACTACGAGCGGCTGGAAACGGAGTCAGGGAGACGAGGGGGGGTGGCTGTTGTGGAGAGAAAGAGAAAGAGGGAGGGGAGACGGTGGAGGTGAGGGTGGTGGCCGCAGAGGGAGAGAAAGAGAAAGGGAAGAGGGAGGTGGAGGTGGCAACGTGAGTGCATGCAAAAAGGGGGGGGGTATGTGTGTATCGTGAGGGGCTTGCGATGGGGTGGTGGGTTACGGAGGAGGTGAGAAGGGGAGAGAGAGAGTGTGTTAAAGAGAGGGGGCAAGATCCGGATAAGGTGGGAAGAGAGTAAAAAGTAATAAAGGATGGGGTCAAGTTTATTAAAATTTGTTTATTTATTCTTAGAACAAAAATGGGCCAAGCCCATTAGCATACACCTATATATATATTTTTTATATTTTTGAATAGGAATGGGCCAAACCCATTAGCACAAATATTTTTTATACACACATTTTTTTGAATAAGAATGGGCCAAGCCCACTAGCACACACCAACTTCTCTGTAGAAAGAACAGGTTAAGTCCATTAGCACATGATTCCAAGTCCATCAACACAAGAAGTTTTCATGTAGACAAGGATGGGGTGAGCCCATTAACACATCTATTGTAAGAAAAGCATAGCCACGAACCCCTTGACGAGGGTCTCATTTATTACAAGAAACAATAATTTACTTTTCGTGAGACAAGATTATCAGATAAAAATTGGAGATCATTCAGATAACTTAACCGTACGAGCCACTTTGGGGCGTCTTAGTGTAATACGGGATTTGCTCAGCATAATGCTTAAAATGCCGTGTCTACAGCTGCCCCGCCTTGGCGTCTGCTTTGCAGGGGAATGACACGGAGTGGAATGAAATAGCAGTGTAATGAAGTGGAGTGGAGAATAGACTGAAAAGTGGATGTCAAGGCGTGATGAGACACGTTTTCAACACTACGTGATTGGAATCTTTCCTGAGTTTCAACAAAACAACCTTGAAGAAGGTCCTCCGAAATCAACGATTGTTTGGCTGGAAATAACAAAAGACTAACAGAAAGAGGGACCAACTTCTCGGCGCGGAAGTACCTGAGTCGTAGACCCGCAGGTTTCACCTTGGGGAGCGGTTACCAGCCAATGTGGAAGTGCTGCGACCAAGGTGAGTCCAATGGAGTAAATAAAAAGGGTAGCTGATAAATCCAAACAAAGGTCTATTTTGGCCAACCAGCCCAGGATGGTTTCACAGAAACTCAGTACTCGATTTAGAATGGAATATCCCGTATTAGTCAAGAATTTAAGCACAGCGGCCCTCACAATCGAGTTAAATGAATGATCTTCCACAGTGATATCAAAGTCCTACATGAATGCATGCTGGGTTTAAAGGAAAAATTAAAACAAACTAAAAGTAGAAAATAGCCAAGGATAATATTGTTAAGTTGCTTAGGACGGGTCAGGATACCGATTCGATGAGACGATACTGAGCCGGGGCCCGTTTATCCACGCACCGACTCACCGAACGTGACCATCGTTCCCGAGCTACCACAACCTAACGGCCTATCCGTACGTCATGATCTCCTCTGAAGTTATCACTGTTTTTGTTGGAGGGGAACTCAAACTCCAGATTCATCTAAGGCATAAGGTCCTTGACGTGCTCTAATAGCGTAAATATCATATAGTAGGATGCATGACACAGTGGGGTCAGTCACCGAGGTGACTGATGGTGGGACATGGTAGGGCAATGGCACCCTCTTGCTCTCTTATTTTCATTTTATTCTTGGAACCTGCACCGAACAGCAAGCAGTGAAGAAGGAGTTATTTCATAAGAAGTAAAATTACATTCAACTGTACAGGACGTCTGCACACTAATACAGGAGCCGGGAAAAACACGACACAAATCAGACAAGATTCATCCGGTTAAAATTCACCACGGTAACTTGTCATAAATGCTTTACATTTACCTTTTTATCCCCCCCCCTTTTTTCACTATAAGTACCCCTTTGATCCTTAGCAAAAGATCATCTATTGGTGCATGGTTCGGGGAGTCAGACACTTTTGAGATGGGAGAGAAATCCTGCCCTTTTGAGATGGAAGGTGGGCCTTCCCGCCCTGCCAAGAGGAGCAAGTTCGGCTGCGAATTCAGGAGGTTGACCGACATTGAAGGCCATCTGAGCGAGAGGATTCTCTCACGGGCGATAAGTTGGTTCTTTCTCCTAGTCTCCTTCATGAGTTCTCCCTAGCTTTTTCATTCTTTTCTTTTCCTTCCTTTCAGCCGTATCCTCTTTTTCCGGACCCGAGAAAATTTTCAAAGCTGCCCTGGCTATCGAAGCTTACGTCCAACATCACCATCGGTATGAGGGCCGTTATTTCAAAATGGCACCTCCAAGGGTTGGTGATCCATGCCAAGCATTATGACAAGATCTACATGGATTGGGCGGCCCTGAGTGCATTGGCAGAGGTTTGGCATCCGGAAACCCACACTTTTATCTTCCCTACTTTTGAGGCAACGGTCCTCCTCGAGGAGGCAGAACTTCTGCTAGGCTTAAGAAGGTCGATGAAGGATGACAGGATAAAAGTTTCGCGGATGCGGAAGAGGGTATCTACCGAGGATGTTCTTGGAAGCTTTATGCCATCTGGAACCATAAAGAGCGTTCGGACTCAGAAGGGAGTCAACTTGCAAAAGCTCGCAGACTGGACCGTGACTACCTTAGAAGGGTTGATAGATGATGAACATTTAGAAGGGCTTATGAAAGGGTTCACAATTTATTTGGCCGGAGCTCTCCTCTTTCCTTGCACTGACAACATCGTAGAGGAAGACCAATTGGGAGCGATTTGTGGACTTTGGGAGGGAAGGAGAGTGGGGCCTGCTGTCCTCGCGCATCTTTACAGTGGTCTCACGGCTTCTAGCATGGGTAGGCCTCCTCACGGGTGCATGCTTCTCCTCAACTGCTGGATTGATCTTCACTTCAAATTTCATCACTACGAAGGGGTACAGACCGCCTCCAGGATTTTCGAACAAAGCCCCCTCCATTACATGGCCGATGTGTTGGGCTTTAGTGGGAAGGTGGCCAATCGCATGCCCTGTCTGAAGACACGCGGCGACTGGCGTACTCACTTCAGCTCCTTGGCGCGAGAGATGTTCACTTGTGTGCCAGCATGTTTACTTTCACGTGGGCTTCTCACGCGATCTTCTCCTGATGCGGAACTCCATCTTATCGGTGCAACCAAATTTGTTCTTTACAGCTCGCACCGGTGCTGCCTACAAATTGGCCTTTCTCGGCACTCTCTTCCCATGCCATCCAACCTTCCTCTGATTAAGGAGAGAAAGCTGGGCACGGAGGATGATGCGAAGGATGTGAAGGCGATCAAAGCTTCGTGGAAGGCAAGCATTCCGAGGAAGGTGACGGTATATGTGAGTGAGGATCGAGAGCTATGGGAGGCTTATGTAATGGAGCTCGGGAAACTGAGGCCTGAGGTGCCCAAACCCTGATGTATGTTATCTTAAAATAAATGCAGAGCCTTAATGCCATTGCACTCTCTTTCAGTCTCTCCCCTCCTTTTCTTTGTGACTGGAATGGCGGACGTCGGGTGATGGTCGGCCGTTACCGAATAGGATCTGGGGGACTGAGGCAACTACAGTATGCGGAGATGCCCTGAGATGTCATGGAGCTGAGGATTTCTCTTCAGGTGGCGAGGAGAGAAGTAAACTGGGAGAGAATGGAAAGAGGAGTGGATAAAGCGACATCGGGATCGAGACGAGAGGAGGGCACGTGAGGCCCAAGTGATGAAGCTCCGGAAGACACAGCGCTCGGACATGTCACTCCTTCAGAGTCACTGCCGTTTGGAGGAGAGTTGGAGCTCACGGTAGAGGAGCTCCTGGGGTTGGTGTAGTCTCCATTGCAGAGTAGGGGGCGGCTCAGCAAACAGCCTCGGGTTCAAGAGCTTCGCGGCCGTCGGGGTCGCGAGAGACCAGAGGAGGGCGAGGAGCGCTACGTACGATGCGATGAGATAACTGCAACGTCGCAGAGCTCTAGATGACCTCCCAGGGACCTCCCTCTTAGGAGAGGAGAGAGACGACCAAGAGGGTGGTGCGAGATTTGGCAAGTTGCTCATACACCCGCTCTCTTCTCATGGTGAACACGACAGTTTATATAGACGTATGAATGGAACGACATGCTCTCATGCGACGGGTTTGCCCGCCATGCGTTCCTTCTCTTCTACGCCTCTTCTTTCCATGCCGTCCTCATGTGACGTGTTTAACAGATCTCCCCTGAGATAACGGATCATGTCTCAGACTTATTGGGCATTTCTTTCGGGAGAATCCATCACAAATTTTAATGATGTACCACCGAATTCAAAGATGCCAACCGCCCTCCTGTCCTCTTTCCATGTAGACGAGTCCGCTCCCGGATTCAAAGATGTCGACTTCCATTGTCCTTTCTCCTGTGGATGAGTCCACTCCCGGATTCGAAGAGGTCGACCTGCATTGTCCTTTCTCCATGTAGATGACCTCATCTCAGATTTATTTGAATCACGATGAACACAGGGAACCTAGAGGTGTAGGGTGTGAATCAACCAGCTACGCCCCCGACCTTGTTCACTTCGAGTGAAAGATGGGTGCTTTGTTACAAGGCCCATTGTAAGAGGAACTGAGACAGAGCTGGATCATATCCCTTCAATCCTATAAATACTCCCCCCGCCTGCTTCACTTGAAAGCACGGAGTTATGGAGACTGGTTAGAAGAGTGAAAAGTCGACAGGAGGGAGTAAGAGTTTCTCATTCTCTGAGATGGAGGGAGAGTCCAGTTTCAGGGTGGAGGGCGAGTCTTCTCGCTCCTCGAAGAGGAGCAGATCCAGTGGTAGTTTCAGGAGACTCTCCGATGTTGAAAGGCAGCTCAGTGAGAGGACCCAATCGGAGTTTGTAAACGAGCCAGTTCTTCCCTCTATTTGTTCATGATCCCTTTCTTCCTTTCTCATTCTCTTTCTCTTTTTATTTCAATGATGCACCCGCTTCTTATTTCCTGTGTAATCCACAGAGTATGACGAGGTCACATATCTCATGGGAATTAGTGGTGACCGCCTATCGAGGCTTGCCTGACTTCCAGAAAGCTCGACTAGATGCGATGGGGTTTGGTGCATTCCTCCGGATCGAACCCATTAAGCTCGACCTCGCCCTCATCCAAGCATTGCGCGAGAGATGGGACCCAGAGAGTCGTGCCTTCTTGATGCCCTGGGGGCACATGGTGCCCAGTCTCGAAGATGTGGCCCGAATCACCGGCCTTAGAGTGGATGGTGAGGCGGTGACCGGGGTCACCTACCCCGATTATCGCGAAGTGGCTCAGAAGCTTCTTGGTCTGGAATTAAAGGACCAAAAGAACAGGTCAATAGCCAAGGCATCTATCATGGAGGCACTGGGGCTCACTGACACTCGTCACCGTGATAACGAGTCCTTGGAGGAGTTCATGGAGAGAGCGGAAAGAGGGTCCCGCGCTGTGTACTACGTGGATGCCAGTAGCTAGGAGAGGTCAAACATGGACTTGAGGATATTCCTCCTCTTCCTGTTGGGAAAATTACTGCTGCGTTCCAAAGGAGACGACATCCATTGTCGTTTCCTAGAATTTTTGGTGGACCTAGAGAGGGTAGGGCAATATGCCTGGGGAGCCGCCGTGCTGGCGCATCTGTTCGCAAGTCTGTCCCAAGGGACAGATCGAGAGGTGACTGTGAGTGGCTTCATACCGTTTCTCCAGGTAATTATTTGTTTATTTATTTATGCAACTAATCTATTTCATGAAATGCTGATGACATGTGACGACACAGGTATGGAGTTATTACTACATCCCCATGGGGCGAGCTCGACAGTGGCGTGCGGCTGTGGCACCACTAGCTCGGCGGTGGCAACCCATTATGAGCACAGCCTCTCTATCTTACCAGCTGATGGTATTAAGGCGTGAGCTGCAAGAGTTCCCCGCAGAGATGGTAGGACTCAATTTTTTTTTCTTTTGTCTCTCTTTTTTGAGTGATTGAGGAGACATACGCATGCCAACGTAGGTGATCTGGAGGCCTTACTCGGGCTTGGTCGATGTCGACCAACCGTGGGTCATCGCAGGTCGCCCTCGATTTGGTCGGGACCTTTGGGTCCACTGCCTGAATGAAATCGAGCCACTCCGGCTACGATTGGTCATGAGGACTCTAGGGCTTGCTCAGGAATGGGTAGATATGACCGCACCACCCCGCGTCGGGAGGAAGACACGTGGGCCGGTAACCTGTGTCGACTGGCGGGTGCGCTTCCCCGAACAATATGAAGATTGGCAGCGGGGTGGCACGCTCGTGGAGTCACACGCCCGGGATAGTGAAGATTATCTACGTCTCTATAGGGCGATGTATGCAGAGCGACTCCATCTTGAGGGACTTGTGGAGGTATATCTCCTTTCTCACTTTTTGATCATTTTTTTTCTATTTTTTTTATCATTTTTCTAAATGTAATGCTGACTCTATGACATGGGTTTAGGATGCCCGTGATACCATGATAGCGAACTTGCGGGCTCGATTGGCGGACACGGAGGGAGAGTTGGGTGACACCCGTGAGGCTTTACATGTCTCGGTGAGTATGTATGCAAATGCATATTCCTAATTATACCCCTAGGTTTTGGTGTTTAGCCACTCACTGTCACTTCTTGCTATCATAGCGTGCTCGGCTCGACGCAACCCTACCAGCAGTAGGGGCAGAGGGTGCTTCTTCCAGTCTATGGATTCCTTCGTCGGAACTAGATTCGCTCCATGAGCAGCTTGCCCGTGTAACACAGCGCGCCGCAGAGGCAGAGGGAATGCTTTCCGCGCAGGTGAAGGTTCCTCTTATCCGAGCTTCTCTGTTTATGTCTCATCACACCCCTGAAATGACGGATATGGCAGGCCGAAGAGATGCAAGAGATGTTTGCTCATGCATCACAAGGGAAGGCCAGGATAGCGGAGCTGGAGGAGGAATTGCAGCGTCGCTCAGATGATAATTTTTCTCGGGACGCCATGGAGCTGAGGATCACCCTTCAGCTGGAAAGGGATGACAGAGAGAGAGAACGTGCTGAGAGGGAAAAGGACAGGGAAAGAGAGAAGGCCAAAAGATCAGTCGAGAAAGAGGAGAGGAGGGCCCTGGAGGCCCAACTATTTGAATTGAGGACCAGTCTCGGTCTCGCCGAGCAGTGGCTGAAGGATGGCGAGGAACGCTACCGAAGGGCACGAGAGCGTGGCTTTCGTGTTAGTAGCTTCTTTGCTGCTCCCGCAGATCGACGTCGGGGAGTGGAGATAGAAAGAGGACCCCAAAGCGGTAGAAGTACCGCTTTTCATGGTTGGATAGCACCTTCTAGAGTTTCTCGTCCAGAAAGCGGCGAGACGAGTAATGTAGAGAAGGAGGGTGGGAGCTAATGTAGGCTCTCTCTTGTTGTTTGTTTTTGTTGAGTGGGAGTGGAATAAAATGTTTTGTGCTTGGTTCTCTGCTTCTTTCTGATCTCCCGAATCCCTGTACACATCTAAGCAAACAAGTTAGCATTTCTGCTCTGACTTGCCCCTTGCTCAATAAACAAACGTGATTTTGAGTTATCCTTGATAACGAGTCAAGGGGCAAGCCTTTATTAACAAAGGCAATGATAAAAAAGGATGATGAATGCGACAGACAAGCACACGGATGCAAACGAGAATTTAAAATGAATGGTGCATACAAATGCGATCATGCGAAGATGTGATTTTTGTTTTATTTTTGTAGGTGTATTCATTTTTTTGTATTTTGTTATTTTTTTGGTCTTTTATATTTCCATTTTTTTGTGCATGTACATTTTTTTGCTTTTTTTTTTTTGGATTTTTGGATTTGTTATTTTTTGTTTGTTTTTGGTTTGTTTATTTTTTTTATTTTTGCTAATGCATGATGACCACTTGATATAACATCTAACCTGCATGAGAATGAGGGTTTCTTGCTAACCTCCCAGGCATCCTAAGTGCACGTCTAAGTTGATTTGGGCCTCTAGACTCCTCGAATGATAATCCCGCCGGCTAAGACTTACCCTGATGACAATACCGTCATACCATGCTTAGGCTCCCAGTTGCTTCCGACCACATGGATTCACCCAAAAAGTGTTTGAGGTAAATGATTTGCCCGACCCGGGTCTATTTCCTCACAACTCTAGACGATATGTAATGGAACGCCCTGGAACCCAAATGACCAACCGCGCGACGCTGACCCGGAATCAGACGCCGTCGCACCCATAGGTGACGCGCTTGCATTGGTCTAAGCCCGAGGTTAGGCTTAGAAGACATTAAGATGGTAGATAAGGGTCTTGACCGGCCAGAAACACGGAGACTCTGACAATGACTTCTGCTTTCCAAGATGGACAACCATACGTTTGTGTCGAAAGGTGGTTGCAGACTTTGGTGAGTTTCACCCTTCAGGAACTCCATTGAGCCTTTATCTTCAGGGGAAGAAGGAAGAGTATTAGGGGCAAACCTCCTGAGAGGACCGGTAAAACCGTTAACCCGGCGAGCCAGTAGGGGCACACTTAACTCTCCCTTTCGGACAACTTCAGACCAAATCTCGAGCATTCACATCTCATGGCCCCTCTTGTATAGAATTTTGACTTTCAGTCAAAAGGGGTTTCATTTGTGGGATCAGGCACGGTTACGACCAGGCTTTTCACTTGACTTTGATTTTGTTCTTCTTTTCTGATTTTTCTTGACAGATTTTTGCGAGGGACATAGTATCTTGACATTATGAAATCCCTCTTGGATGCCTGCGGGGACACTGCCCTCTTCTCGTGCTCTGACCCATGCTCGAAGAATTGGGCCCTACTCTTGCCCTAGGGGTTGTGTTCGTGTTTTCCATGCTCAGCGTTTTAAGGGCGCCGGCTGTCTCATTCGGTTGAAGAGAGAGAGAACGAAGATTTAAGCATTCTGGAGACCTTCTAGGTGAGACCTCACCATGAGCGATGCTACCGATCTTTCATAGAACACATGTGTACATGTATGTTGCCCCTTTTGAGGGGGGCATAAGCCGAACTAGCCGGACAGGGATCCCCACGGTTCTGGCAAACCAAGACCCGGAACCTACCAAGTCTTAATAGGCCCTATCCCAACACGGAGGTTGAATGCAATGACTTAACTACATGGTGATCTCCGGGCATTAGCATTTTAAAATTTTCTATTTTTTTTCATCTTTTCATTTTCTTCTATTTTTTGTCTTTTATTGTTGTATATATACATATTTTTATTATTTTCATTGTTTTCTATTTTTTTTGTTGTTTCATCATTTTTTGACACTATGTACACCTATCTAAGGGTGGTATTTCTTAAGATAAAGCCCATTCCAAGGGTGGGATAACTCGATCCCCTCAGCATTGACTAGCCTATAGGCGTTGTCAGGATGCACAGCCTGAATCACGTACGGTCCTTCCCAATTGGGTTGGAGTTTAGAACGCGGCCCACCAGGTTTTACAAACATTCTTTTCACTACCATTTCAGCGACTTGAAATTTCCTTTCAATGACCTTCTTTTGATAAAAACGTGTGAGTCTGTTTTGATATACCCGTGCATGCTCGGCATCGGCCAGCCGTTTCTCATCTAAGAGTTCCAATTGGGCAAGGAGTGAATCACGACGTTCGTCGAGGGGGAGGTCCTTATCCAATTGTACTCTCAGAGAGGGGACCAGAATTTCGTACGGAACTACCGCCTCCATCCCATAAGTGAGGGCGAACGGGGTTTGCCCAGTGGGAGTACGGATTGAAGTGCGATAGGCCCATAGAGCTTCAATCAATTTTTCTGACCAATCCGAGAACTTGTTAGACTCACATGTCTTTTTTATGATTTTAATCAATATTTTGTTAGTGGCCTCTGCTTGTCCATTACCTTGTGGATAATAAGGTGATGAATGATGCAATGTAATTTTATACCTTTTGCAGAGGTCCTGAAGGTCCTGAGAAATGAATTGCGGTCCATTGTCGGTGACGATCGTGCTTGGAATGCCGAACCTGGCGATGATGTTCTTCATGATGAATTTACAGACTGTTGATGCTTTAACCTCCACGTAAGCTTCGGCTTCGGCCCATTTGGTAAAGTACTCCGTTGCGGTAAGGATGAATGATTTTTACTTAGTGAGGGAGTAAGGATTACCGAGAGGACCAATGACATCGAAAGCCCACATGGAGAAAGGACATGGGGAGGATACTGGATGAAGTGAAGAAGATGGGGAATGAATTTTATCGGCGTGAAGTTGACACTTGACACACCTGTGGACATAGACGGCACAATCTTCTTCCATGGTGGGCCAGTAAAAGCCTTGCCGAAGGATTTTCTTGGCAAGCATTTGGCTATTCACATGGCCACCGCACACACCAGAGTGTGCTTCCTCGACGCATTTCCAGACTTCCTCTTCGTCGAGACATCTTAGAAGAACACCAGTAAGACTTCTCTTGTATAGCACTTCTCCGACCAGCACGTACCTCTGTGCCACCCTCCTTATGGCTTTTCTATCTTCCGATGTGGCTTCTTCAGGGTAGGATTGATCTTTGCAATACTTGGCAATTTCGTAAAACCATGGCTTCTCCTCATCAGCCAATTCTTCTTCTAATTCTGTCAACATAATTTCCCTCTTCTCAAGGATTTCTTCATGTAGGGCCTTTCTTGCTATCATGTCCTTGATATTTACGTATGAAGCGTCATCGATTGCAGGGGCGTGACGCTTGTAGACGTGAATGGTATCAAACAATCTTCCTAGAGAGAACCTTAGAGATTATGCCAATGAGGCGAGGGCATCGGCCAGAATGTTCTGATGACGAGGGACATGGACAAAGATCAATTTGGCGAACAATTTGGCAAAGGCAGCAGTGAGTTCTTGGTATGGCTTGAGCTTGGGATCGCGAGTGCGATATTTGGTGAGCACCTGGCGAAGAATGAGTTGACTATCACCTACGACTCGCAATTCAGTGATACGAAAAGAATGAGCGAGTTCTAGGCCAGCTAGAAGAGCTTCATATTCAGCTATATTGTTGGTAACGGGGAATTTGAGCTGATATGCCAGTGGGAATGTAAGGCCTTCAGGTGACAGGAGGGCAATGCCGATTCCTTTCCCTTGGGAATTCAGAGCTCCATCAAAATATAACGTCCACATGCAATCATCTGATTGGTTGATGGACATTAGTTCCTCATCTGGAAATTCTGATTGGACATGATCGAATCTGGGAAGAGGATGGTGAGCGAGATGCTCAGCTATAGCATACCCCTTGATCGCCTTTTGCTGAATGTAGGTGATGTCAAACTGAGAAAGAAAGCTTTGCCATCGTGCTAATCTATCCGTAAGGACATATTTTTCCAAAAGGAACTTGATAGGGTTCATTCGAGCAATCAGATGGACTTCATGAGCCAGAAAGTAGTGTTTCAACTTCTGCACTACCCAGACAAGGGCGGCACAAGTTTTCTCCATAGCCGTGTACTTCTGCTCATAGGGGTTGAGGAGTTTGGACAAGTAATAGGTCGCCCTTTCCTTGCCCGCTTCATCGGCTTGTGCTAGGACAGCTCCCACGGAGTCATCCAGGACTGAGACATAAAGGACTAAAGGTCTACCTGGCGTGGGTGGAATTAGAACGGGTGAATTGGCCAGATATTCTTTCAATCCTTCAAAAGCTTTTTGGCATTTAGAATTCCAAAGGAATTCTACTCCTGACTTAGTTAACTCGTAGAAAGGTTTGCACCTTTGTGAGTGCTGTGACACAAAACGACGAATGAATTGCAACCTTCTAATTAAACCTCGAACTTCTCTCAGATTTCTCGGAGGTGGCATCTCCCTGATTACTTTAGCTTTGTTGGGATCTATTTCAATACCCCTCTTACTCACAATGAAACCAAGCAATTTGCCTGACGAAACACCAAATACGCACTTTTTTGGATTCATTTTCAAATTGAACTCTCTGGATCTTTGCAGCACCTTAGCTAGAACTTTCGGGTGTTCTGCCCTAGTCCTAGATTTGACCAATAAATCATCCACGTACACCTCTAAATATACATGCATCATGTCATAGAATATTGCCATCATAGCCCTTTGATAAGTAGCTCCAGCATTCTTCAAACCAAACGGCATGACCAAATAGCAGTAAGTTCCCCAAGGTGTGGTGAATGATGTTTTCTCCTGATCCTCTTCCGCCAAACGGATCTGATTATACCCCGAAAATCCATCCATAAACGAGAGAGTTTCATAGCCTGCTGTATTATCAACCAACACGTCAATGTGAGGCAAGGGGAAATCATCTTTTGGACACGCGCGGTTAATGTCCCGAAAATCGATACAGATTCTCACCTTTCCATCCTTTTTCATGACCGGGACAATGTTTGCCACCCATTGAGGATATAGGACGACTCTAATAAACCTGGCTTTGTGGAGCTTATCGACCTCTTCCTTCATTTTTAAAGCCATTTGGGGATGGAAACGTCTTAACCTTTGCTTTACCGAGACGGACCCTGGTTTTAACGTTAGGCGATGTTCGACCAGGCTGGAATCTAATCCCGGCATATCCTCATAACTCCACGCGAACGTGTCCCTATATTCCTTTAGGACCTCGATCAATGCCTCTTCTTCAGATGGTGGCAAATTGTCACTTATGAGGATGATTCTAGGGTCTTCCTCGGTCCCCAGGTTGATCTCTTTGGTGGGTTCTTCTATAGCGGCTGACGGTTCCTCAAACCTCCTCATTCCGCTAGCATATACGTCAGCCACGTCCTCATATTCTTCGTCCCCTTCTTCAATAGGGTACTCTTCATCTTTGAGCTCATAAACTCCGTATTTCTCATCAATTATGCAATCCTCCTCACATTCTAACTCCGGCAGATGGATGGGATTTTCTAGCAATTGAGGAATGGCTAGAAAGGCTTGACACCTATTGGCTAGATCTAGAAGGAATCGACGAGGAATTTCCCTGCCCTTGGATTTTCTTCTAGGTACTACCCTTGACTCGCTATTCCTAACCTGACTGACTTGTTCTACAGACGAAGAAGAAGTTGAAGAATGTACAGGAAGAGACCCCTCGATAGAGGGGTAAAGAAGGTCGCTCAAGGGACCTTGAATGAGTGGCCCGTAAGTCGGGGCACACTCGTGAGAGAGGTAGGAGGTCTCCTCAAAGGAGATGCACTCTTGAGGAGTTTGAAAATCGACGTTTTTTTTTCATTTTCATTTTCAATTACAAAACAATTGAAAGAAATTAGAGAATGGGACGAGGGAACTATAGCTAGGGGGTTACATGGCTCATTGAGCAGATCATGGTTGAAAATTTGGCATGGGCTGAGAAATCCACGCAAGAATGTGAGTAGAGAAGGGGACCTGGGAATATCATCAGATAAACGTCGGGTCCAAGAAAGAGTCAGCAGCAATGGCTGAGGAGAATGATCAGATAGAATGACGGAAAGCGATCCGTCAGTGGCAACTTCCTCTCGGCGAGGAAAACTTGGAATTTCGGCAATGTCAACGACATCTTTTGGTACCTCAGAGATCAAAAGTGGCCCCTCTAAGTCTGGAGACGAGAACATCTGTTGTAGTGCCATGGAAATATCCTGTATATCAAACCACTTGTTCCACTCACAATCCGGGTCATCGCGTTTCCCCTTCTTTGCAGCTCTCGAGCAACCTTCAGCCAAGTAGGCAATATGCAATTTCCCATGTGATTGTCGCGGGTAATCCCCCAACTGTATAACCGGACCCTTTCTGAAATGAGAGTACAAGGTCTATGTAAGAGGTCCCCCATATGCTTCAAGTGGCCCTTCAAAGCCTAGGCCGGCTCTAAGGGTTAACTTTATCTTTTTTGACAACTTCAGTCTCCCTTGTAATTGTGCCCCCAAACCTTTGCCCTGTTGGTAGCCAATGTTTCTCATGATCTCCCATCCCTTAGCATGGGAAGGGTGACATGACTTTAGTGTTGGAAGTGGCTTTTGTGTAAAATGGGTGCGACGAGGGTCACACACATCTAGCAGTGAAAGAATTGGCCGGTGAGTTGGCCAAACAGAAGGCAATGAGGTATTAATAGCGTCCACTGTAGAAAAGATGGGCATGCTATTTACCTTGATAATCCAAGCCTTGTACGGAAACTTCAAGCACTGATGATTGGTGGAAGGCACCGCATTCATAACCTCAATGTAAGGGCGGCCCAGTATGGCCTTGAATGTGGGATCCATATCAAGGATATGGAATTCCGTGAAGACTGATGCAGGGCCCAATTCTACATTCAAGATGACCATCCCCATTGGCGGCTTTTTGCTATTATCATAGGCCGTAACCGTGATTGATGAAGGCCTTGTTGGATACGGACTGAATAGATCTAGAGGGGGGGTGAATAGATCTTTCCCCCTTTTTGATAATTTACTGACTATCGACCAGATGAGCTACTGGTAATTAATGAATCATAGAACTAATGCGGATAGTAAAGATGCAAGCATACGTATAGGAAATCAAACACACACAAGCACACCACAAGAAAGGATTTTTAAGGTGGTTCAGTCTCTTCCTGAGACTTACATCCACCCCTTGCTTAACTCAAGCAAGGCTTCACTATGAGAATCTCTGATCTCAACCAAAACACAGCTGACACACAGCTTGTACCTGCTGACACACAGCTTGATTCTGCTGCCTCACAGCTTGACAATAATTGTAATCAGAAATGAAAAGATGATAAGAAAGACAGGACTGAATATTGGCGTGTGTAGAAGAATAGGTGTTCAGCCTGGGACTTGATCACGCTTATGAAGAAGCCTAGACTCCCTGTTGATCTTCCAGTCAGTTGCCTTCGATTGTTCTGCTGCTGGAGATCACACAGTCTTGAGCTAAGTCTTCCTTCTGCAGCAACGAGATTGCCTTTAACCTTTCTGCAGATTTTTGATTGGTGGAGAGCTCCTTCTTCCTCTTCTGTGTGTATCTTCCTTGGCTTCTATTCCGTGCTCTCTCACCGCTTCCTTCTTCGTGATTAGTTGCCTTATATTCTTCATATAGCTCTTTTTATTTTCAAGAATAAAGTTCTTCCCGCTCAATTTTCAGATCGAGCGCCAATCTGCTAGAAAACAGGGATCGGTTTAAATCCAATCGTTAGAACGAGTTTGACCACTTCTAAGCAAGATTGTTTCCTTGATTCCCGTGCGGAAGCTTATCTCCTGAGCAGCCCAACAACCTGCAACAACCATCTGCAGGTTTTAAGGAACCAAAACAGAATTCGGTTAGAGTTCGATTTTGGACGATATATAAACCCGTGGTCGACCATGACCCTGTCGCTGGTCGACAATGGGCAGTCCCCAGACGGCCGGTTCTTCTGGCTGAAACTCACGTCGCCCGTTGGTCGACCACAGCCTGGTCGCTGGTCGACAGGGGGCAGTTTCCAGATGGCCAGCAGTTCTGTCTGTTGCTTCTGTCTTTTCTGTGGTCGACCAGAGGCGGGGCTTTGGTCGACAGCCAAGATGCTTCCAGAAGACAGATGATCTGATGCTTTTCTGGTTGAGTTCGTTGGTCGACCATAACCACTTCCCTGGTCGACAAGCGGCCTTTGACACTTCTTCTGATTTGTTGATTCCACTTGGATTTCAGTGGACCTGAAATTACTTAACTTATCAGAGGTAAATTGAATGAGTCCAATACTTTGAAGGAACAATCAAACCACTTGTATTTGTTATGAAACAAGATAGAACTTGATTAATCAAACATATCCTATTGTCATCATCAAAACCAAGGGATGCACAACATTCTCCCCCTTTTTGATGATGACAACCATGAGTCATTGTGACAAACAACAGATTATAAAATTCATTTGATATTGCATGCAAGGCTATCATAGCACAGATTTCATTCAGTCAATTCGTTTGATGTGTCTTTCAAAAACAATAGCACTAATTACATGAGAGACTCAAAAAAGGATAAAGACACTGAGGACACGTAGACAAAGTAAATTTGACAATCTAGACTCACATCTAGACACACAATGACACATAAAGTCCTATCTCCCCCTTTGTCAACAGCAAAAAGAAGATCATTTGAACAATCCCTCTGAGGAGGATGAGGAGGTCTCAATTGTTAGGGCAGTGAACCATCGCGATGCAAAGAACGAGCGGTCACGATTAATCAGCATAACTCATATTTTGGGAAATTATTGAAGTGTACCCCCTTTCTTTAATAAGACAATTAAGTAACCTTTCCTCCCTTTCTCAAAGACCACCTTGTGACAAATTCGAGTGGGTCTTGTGGTTCAAAGAATTTGAAAGTATTGCCCCAATAAATTGACTCCCCATATCCACTTTCTTACTCACGGCTCCTTAAACTTATAATATTGTTCATGAGATAATTTTACTAGCTGAACAAGCTGAACAGTGTTTTATGCCTCTATTTGCATATAGTGCATTAGGTCAACCATTTTTGTTGCCTTTTCGTTTTGAAATATTTAAGAGCTGTGGTCAGGTTTATCACATGCTTTTCCACACGAGGAGACACGCTTATTACACGCCAGAAACCCCGGCTACTTAGCATGCCTAACCATTCCATTTTTAACTGGGACACACTTTTTATCCGTGAGGATATACGTTTATCAGACGCCAATATCCCCAGTTACTCAGGATGCCCAATTAATAATTTTGAGAGTGGCAGAGGTAGATTGAGTCTTCATGACATACATGTCTCCCACTTAATTTTTCAGCCAATTTTGCTTTGTGATAGAGAACAGTAGTTTCTCAGAACTCAGTCCATTGCTCTACCAAGAAGGCAGAATTATGGCGTATTCCATATACATTCATGCTATAGCAGCGTTTATTTTCACTGTCCAACACAGACACAGGTAGAGAAACAGTCTCATTACTAAAAACATAAGTTCTCAATAGTCTTGAGTCAGAGTCATAGTTATGGTTTGAATTTATTGCAGTAGTACAGGTCAAATTCTCATTACTACACTTAACCTTTACTCTAATTGATGACTTTGGTGATTTTCTTGTAAGATATGGTTAGGTTGTTCAATGATTTATTAAGGAATGAGTTTACACTTTTTACTCCCCCTCAATTTGTGAGTCCTTGCTGAAGATAGAAAACAATAAGTTGGCCACAAAGAGATATAGAGACACAAGGAATAGGAAGTGTGAACAAGGATGAGTGAGTAAAGCAAAACTGAGCTCAGAGTCCAAAAAGTTCAGAAGATTTCCCACCAAAGCCAGCAGCTTGATTAGATCCAATTTCCCTTTTTCAGGTCCTTTGTCGACCATGGAGTGGCCTGTGGTCGACCTTTGTGCTGACACAGAACCTGCCTGTTGAGAAGACTGCGTTCTGACAAACCTGTTGTCGACCATTGGATCGCCTGTGGTCGACAGCTGCGAATTCCCAGAGCTAACTATTTCCTGTCCTGATGCCTTGGTCGACCAGCGCCTTGTCTGTGGTCGACCACAAGAGATGAGCCGTAGAGAACCAGTATTCTGTAGAACTTGCTGAAGTAGCACCCGACACAAGACTTTCCAAACTCAAAAACTTGACCAGTACTAGAGACCTAGTTGACATAACTTAGACAGAAATGACAGAATCTATGCAGTGAACACATGAATATGATTATTTCAAGAATTTTCAGGAGAAATTCTACAAATTCCTAACTCCCTTCTTAGAGTTGAAAATCTGTCATTGTTAAGGGGTTTTGTGAAAATGTCTGCCAGTTGTTTTTCAGTTTCTACAAAATGAAGCATGAAATTTCCTTTGGAGACCTCATCTCTTAGAAAGTGATGACGGATCTCAATGTGTTTTGTCCTAGAGTGTTGAATGGGGTTTTTAGACAAATTAATAGCACTAGTGTTGTCACAGAAAATAGGTGCACATCCAAGATCTACATTGTAGTCTTGGAGTTGATGTTTTATCCACAAAACCTGTGTACCACAGCTCCCTACTGCGACATACTCAGCCTCAGCAGTGGAGAGTGCCACAGAATGCTATTTTTTAGAAGCCCATGATATTAAACATCCACCTAATATTTGACAATAACCACTAGTACTCTTCCTATCAATTTTGCAACCAGCATAATCAGCATCTGAATATGAAATTAAATCTAGTTTGCAATAAGTAGGATACCATAAACCCAATTCTTGGGTACCGGCAAGGTAACGAAGGATACGCTTGACAGCCCCTAAATGTGAATCTCTAGGGCTAGATTGATATCTAGCACACATGCATACACTGAACTGAATGTCTGGCCTAGAGGCAGTTAAATATAGTAGGGATCCGATCATACCTCTGTATTTCTTGGCATCTACCATGTTACCTTTTACATCAGCCTCCAATGTTTCATTTGTCCCCATGGGTGACTCTATTGGTTTGCAGCTCTCCATGCCAAACTTTTTCAGCATCTCCTTTATGTACTTGGATTGATTTATGAAGTAGCCTTCTCTACATTGTAGAATCTGCAATCCAAGAAAGAACTGTAAATCACCCATTAAACTCATTTCAAACTCATTGGTCATTAGATTTGCAAATTCAGTACATAACGAAGCTTCAGTGGATCCAAACACAATATCATCCACATAGATTTGCACAATTAGTATATTCTTACCTTGGATCTTGGAGAATAATGTTTGATCAATTTTACCTCTTGTGTAGCCCTTTTTGGTGAGGAATGAACTCAGTCTGTCGTACCATGCCCTAGGAGCCTGCTTTAAACCATACAAAGCCTTATGCAGTTTAAAGACATGATTAGGAAGATCATCATTTTCAAAACCAGGGGGTTGTTCCACAAAGACTTCTTCCTTTACAAAGCCATTTAGAAAGGCACTTTTTACATCCATTTGCTGCAATTTAATTCCATGGGACGCCGCAAATGCTAACAATATTCTAATGGCTTCTAACCTTGCAACTGGAGCATATGATTCTTCAAAATCAACTCCAAATTCTTGGTTATACCCCTTAGCCACCAACCGAGCCTTGTTCCTCATAACAACTCCTTCTTCATTAAGCTTATTTTTATAAACCCATTTGGTTCCAATAACAGGATGAGATGAGGGTCTGGGAACAAGTTTCCAAACCTGATTTCTTTCAAATTGATTTAATTCTTCATGCATGGCATTTATCCAAGATTCATCTCTTAAAGCTTCCTCTACATTTTTAGGCTCAACTTGAGATACAAGGGCTAGCTGATCTAATTCATCAACTGTTTTAAGCTGAGATCTAGTTTTCCTCGGTTCATTAATTCCTCCAATGATGTTATCTAGAGGATGATCTCTGAGAAATCTCAGATTTTCAGAATTGTTACCTGGGATGATCTCTCCTTCGGGTTGATCATTGGAATCACCTTGCTTTGGTTATGCTTCAGTCTCCATTGGTTCCTCTTTGCCTTCCAGAAATTCCCCATCTTCATCTTTGCCTACCTGTCCAGTTTTGTCAAAGTCATTATTTTCATCAAATGTGATATGTGGGGATTCTTCAACTAGCTGATCTTTGGTGTTGTAGACTCTATAGGCTCTTGATCGGTCAGAGTATCCCAAGAAGATTCCTGGGTCACTCTTTGGTTCAAATTTGTCCAATGATCTCTTGTCATTGTTATGAATAAAACACCTTACACCGAAGATCCTAAAATGAGCTAGAGATGGCTTCTTACCTTTGAACACCTCATATGGAGTTTTCGCACTAGATGGTCTTACCATTGCCCTGTTTACAATATAACATGCTGTATTGACCGCCTCAGCCCAAAATCTTCTTGGAAGATTGGCTTCAACTAACAAGGTTCTGGCCATTTCAACAAGTGTGCGATTCCTTCTTTCCACCACTCCATTTTGCTCTGGCGTCCTTGGTGAGGAGAACCTGTGATTTATTCCTTTGTTCCTGCAGAATTCATCAAACTCTGAATTTTCAAATTCTCCCCCATGATCAGATATTATTGAACACACTTTGGACTTACCATCCTGCTTCATTCTTCTGTAAAAATCCTGAAATTCATGAAAGGCATCGTTTTTATGTGATAAAAACATTACCCATGTGAATCTAGAGAAATCATCAACTAGTACATAACCGTACCTCTTACCACTAAGACTAGCAGTTCTTGTTGGGCCAAAAAGGTCCATGTGCACAAGTTCTAGTGGTCTAGAAGATTGACTTTCAGTTCTACCTTTGAATGATTTTCTTGTTTGCTTACCTTGGGTACATGATTCACATACTTTGACATTTTGAGCAAACGAAATTTCAGGTAAACCAGAAACCATTTTATTCTTAACCAATTTGTGCAGCACCCTGTAGCTAACATGCCCTAGCCTTCGGTGCCACAACCAAGTCAGGTCCTCCTTCTTGGCGGTGAGGCACAAGTTGGAGTGGGCTGGATCATCCAAGTCTATCATGTAGACATTATTTACTCTCTTGCCCATAAACTTAACTTTAGCCGAATTTGGTTCAAGAATTTTACAGATCTTAGAATCAAAGACTACTTGATGGCCTTTGTCGCATAGCTGACTGATGCTTAGAAGATTATATTCCAGGCCATCCACTAGCAGTACATCTTCAATGCAATTTGTAGATGTCTTACCTACCTTACCTTTCCCAATGATCTTGCCTTTGTTATTTCCTCCAAATGTCACATGTCCTCCATCTTTTGAGTTTAGCTCGGAGAATTTTGCCTTGTCCCCTGTCATATGTCTTGAGCAGCCACTATCTAAGTACCACTTGTTGTGTATAGCTGCCAAACACACCTGCATCACAAGTTAAACAGAAACTTTTGGACCCCAATGGTACCCGGGTCCAAGATAGCTTGTGAAATTATGAAATTGCTGCAGTAATCCTTTGGGAACCCAGATTCTATTAGAGCAGTGTAAATTTTTATTTCTGAACTTGTTCAGGTTGGGTTGCTTTTGTTCTAAAGCTTCTTTAATCTGAGTCCACCTTTGTGTATTCAAGTTTTCATTTTGTTTTACCCGAGAAAACCTGTGATTTCTGTTTGCTTGTCTGGCCATGGTCGACTTTTGGTATGTCTGTGGTCGACCATCGCGTCTCCAGAACTCAGCGTCTGTTCTGGCAGCACCTCTGGTCGACATCTAGTGTACCTGTGGTCGACCACTGCTTCTCCAGTAACCAGCGCCTGTTCTGGCAGATCCTCTGGTCGACAGATGAAGGGTCTGTTGTCGACCAGCCTGTCTCCAGACATCTTGTTTTCCAGATTTATGTCTTTTAACTTGGTTTAGTCCTTGGTTTGTTTGGTGATTTCTGTGAATTTGGGTTTCTTGTTTATTATTTTGAATCTTATATTGATTGACTGTTTTCTCTTTAAAATTTCTCTCTTCCTTGGTGACATTGTTTCTTTTGGAGGAGCATTCAGCTACATCCTCTTGTTTATCTTGGTATAGATTAATCAGGGGCCTTTTTCCTTTTGAGTCAGCAATCCCAGTTACGGTTTTTATTTGGAATTCCTTTTTAGCCGTAGGATTGTATCCTAACCCTTCTTTTTGAAAGTTTACTTTTATTCCCAAGACAGCATTTAAGTTTTCTTGACCTTGAGTCATTTTTTCCAAGGTCTCCTGTTTGTTTTTCAGGTCACTCTTAATTCTTTCTATTTCTCTTAGGAGTTAGTTGTTTTCTTCCTTGAGTGAATTGTTTCTTTCTTGACTTAACTTAGTTTCCTGTTCATATTCTTGAGTCTTTAGTTTTAACTCATCAATGTCGTTTTTTAGCATTTCATTCTCTTCGGACATTCTCTTGTGGTTTTCTTCATCTAAGTCCATTTGATTCAGCTTGTTTTTCAGTGACTTGATTTCCATTTCTAGTTCAGTTTTGTTTTCCATTGAATTGCTGTCTTTATTCAGTTGACTGATCTTCTTCTTCAAATGTTTATTTTCCTTTCTTATTCTTTCATAAGTATCAAGCAATTCTGAATATACTTCTTCCCAATCCGAACTAGAGAAGTCTTGAAATGGGGAACTTACCTCAAGATCACTGTTGTCTCCCTTGGCCATCAGACAGAGCTTTCCTTCTTCTTCCTCGGAAGTTGTTTCCTCTTCACTGCTCTCTTCCTCCTCACTCCAAGTGCTAATCATCGCCTTGGGTTTCTTGCCTTTCCACTTGAAGCTTGATTTCTTAGGAGCTTCTGGACATTCAGCCTTCATATGTCCAGGCTGCCTGCAATTGTAGCAAATGAGTTTGTTAGAAGGAGCCTTATGTTTATCAGATTTAAACTGGGATGACTTCCTTACCATGCCCTTTGGATTTCTGAATCCTTTACCTTCCTTCCGCAGGAATTTTTTAAATTTTCTTGTAAGCATGGCTAGCTCACCAGATTCTTCACCTGAGCTAGATGAGTCATCATTGTCAGACACCTCAGAGGTGCTTGTCTTAGTCTTTAGGGCAAGTTGCTTCTTTTTCTTGCCCTCATCTTCCTTTCTCTTCAGATTGACCTCATAGGCCATCAGGGATCCTACTAACTCATCCACTGTCATTGTTGTGAGATCCTTTGAGTCCTCAATGACTGTGGCCTTGGTATGCCACATCGATGTGAGAGACCTTAAAATCTTCCTCACTAATTCCTGCTCTTTGTATGTCTTCCCTAAGCTCTTCAAGCCATTAGTCAATTGTACTAATCTGGCATACATCTCAGAAATACTTTCATCATTTTTCATCCTAAACATCTCATATTCTGAGACTAGCATATTTGCTTTTGTCTCTCTTACCTCGGAAGTACCTTCGTAGATTACCTTTAGACGATCCCACATTTCTTTGGCTGTTGCGCATTGGGAAACTCTTGAGAATTCTGTGGGGTGTAGTGAGCACTGCATCACGTTCATGGCTCCCCAGTTGACAGTTGATTTCCTGACCTGTTCTCTGGTCCAGGTTTCTTCATCTTCCGGTAGCTCAAAAGGTCCGTGGCTCACTACCCTCCACATCTCGTGGTCTTGCGCACGTAAGAACACCTGCATACGATTTTTCCAATAAGAATAATCAGTTCCATCAAAATATGGAGGTCTAGTTACAGAGTGCCCCTCAGCTATGAGGCTTTTAGAGTTCAGTCCGCCCGGTCTCTCCTGGTTGTTAGACCACATTTTTGGAGAAGCTGCTCTGATACCACGTGTTGGATACGGACTGAATAGATCTAGAGGGGGGGTGAATAGATCTTTCCCCCTTTTTGATAATTTACTGACTATCGACCAGATGAGCTACTGGTAATTAATGAATCATAGAACTAATGCGGATAGTAAAGATGCAAGCATACGTATAGGAAATCAAACACACACAAGCACACCACAAGAAAGGATTTTTAAGGTGGTTCAGTCTCTTCCTGAGACTTACATCCACCCCTTGCTTAACTCAAGCAAGGCTTCACTATGAGAATCTCTGATCTCAACCAAAACACAGCTGACACACAGCTTGTACCTGCTGACACACAGCTTGATTCTGCTGCCTCACAGCTTGACAATAATTGTAATCAGAAATGAAAAGATGATAAGAAAGACAGGGCTGAATATTGGCGTGTGTAGAAGAATAGGTGTTCAGCCTGGGACTTGATCACGCTTATGAAGAAGCCTAGACTCCCTGTTGATCTTCCAGTCAGTTGCCTTCGATTGTTCTGCTGCTGGAGATCACACAGTCTTGAGCTAAGTCTTCCTTCTGCAGCAACGAGATTGCCTTTAACCTTTCTGCAGATTTTTGATTGGTGGAGAGCTCCTTCTTCCTCTTCTGTGTGTATCTTCCTTGGCTTCTATTCCGTGCTCTCTCACCGCTTCCTTCTTCGTGATTAGTTGCCTTATATTCTTCATATAGCTCTTTTTATTTTCAAGAATAAAGTTCTTCCCGCTCAATTTTCAGATCGAGCGCCAATCTGCTAGAAAACAGGGATCGGTTTAAATCCAATCGTTAGAACGAGTTTGACCACTTCTAAGCAAGATTGTTTCCTTGATTCCCGTGCGGAAGCTTATCTCCTGAGCAGCCCAACAACCTGCAACAACCATCTGCAGGTTTTAAGGAACCAAAACAGAATTCGGTTAGAGTTCGGTTTTGGACGATATATAAACCCGTGGTCGACCATGACCCTGTCGCTGGTCGACAATGGGCAGTCCCCAGACGGCCGGTTCTTCTGGCTGAAACTCACGTCGCCCGTTGGTCGACCACAGCCTGGTCGCTGGTCGACAGGGGGCAGTTTCCAGATGGCCAGCAGTTCTGTCTGTTGCTTCTGTCTTTTCTGTGGTCGACCAGAGGCGGGGCTTTGGTCGACAGCCAAGATGCTTCCAGAAGACAGATGATCTGATGCTTTTCTGGTTGAGTTCGTTGGTCGACCATAACCACTTCCCTGGTCGACAAGCGGCCTTTGACACTTCTTCTGATTTGTTGATTCCACTTGGATTTCAGTGGACCTGAAATTACTTAACTTATCAGAGGTAAATTGAATGAGTCCAATACTTTGAAGGAACAATCAAACCACTTGTATTTGTTATGAAACAAGATAGAACTTGATTAATCAAACATATCCTATTGTCATCATCAAAACCAAGGGATGCACAACAGGCCTTATCTGTTCCGTGTCAACCCCACATGATTGGAGGATGATCATAGAGATCACATTTATAGACGCACCAGTGTCCACCAAACATGGGTTTACAGGCACCCCATTGATCTTGACTGCAATACACAATGTATATTTTCGAGCCTCCTTGGGGGCAAGCTCATGGTGGTGAAATATAATGGCCGGTTGTGTATCAGTTGGCGTCAATACTGACGAGATTTTCTCCACTGGGAGATCCTCATTTACCATAACCCTCTGAAGATACTCCATCAAGGCGTCTTGATGGGTTTTTGACCTCTTGATTAGCTCGAGAATGGAGATCCGAGCTGGTGTTTTATCCAAGTGTTTCAACAGGTCATATTGTGTCCCGGGGATAGACTCCTTTGGCTGTTCTTCGGTGTCTTTCTCCGGCTGAGATTGCTCGGGGACCTGACTGTTTTGGGGAAAAATCTGATGGAACATCCTTCCACTACGGAGCACCATGGCTTGTGGTTTTGGCGGCACCTTTATAGAGTTAGATATGGGGTTTAGCAAGGGTTCGAGGGGTAGTGGTGAAGGTACAATTGATGAAGCAGGGGCAATGATAGGTGTAGGGGCTCTGATGAGTGGTTTGTTAGGTGGAGGCATGGTGGGAGTGGATGGAGCCTCAGATGGACGGCGAATGATAAGGGGTTTAAAAGGTGGAGGCATAGTAGAGGTTGATGGTGTCCCGGATGGGTGATGAATAATGAGGGGTTTCGAGGGTAAAGGGGTTGCGGTGGAGGTAGATGGTGCCTCGGAAGGGTGTTGGACAATAATGGGTTTGTTTAGTGGAGGCGGAATGAAGGCGGATGATGAAGTGGAGGCGTGAGAGATAATGAGAGGTTTTGGGGGTAACGGTGTTATGGTGAAAGTGGAGGGTGTTTGCTGGAGACTCGAAGGGAGGTCATCAGTAGCGACGCGGATGAGAGGACGTGATAGCAGTGGAAATGAGTGAGGTATCATTGCGGGTTGTGCTCCGGGTGGAGGATAGACAGGTGCGGGACGAATAAGGCGTGGGGATTGGATAGGAACGTGATTGGTGACAAGGACAGAGCCGCTTTCCGTATGCCAATCCTGCCCTCTTCCAACCTCCAGGAAGGAAGAGATGGGGTTGACTTGGTGGTTAGGTTGTTGGTGCGCCGGTAACGGATTCTGGAGGATGCCCATATTTGGCTGTTGTTGTGGTGCCTGCTGAGGCTGTTGTTACTGTTGTTGTTGTTGTTGTTGTTGTTGTCTAAGAGGAGGTCTCCTGGCCTTCATCATGGTGATGCATCGCCTCATTTCATCCCAATCTATTTGATGTTCATCGTTCATATCATAGATATAATCTCTGAAATGAAAACAGTTTTTCACTGTATGACCCGGCTGTCTATGGAAGACACAATATCTGGAAGTGTCGACGTTCGTGGGCCATATGGCTTTTTCCTTAGGCAAGGTGAGGAAATTAGCAGCCATGAGAGCATTAAAGATGTCTGGCAATGACTCCGGCAAAGGTGGGTAATGAGCTCTCCTAGGGCCGATCGGCCTTCTCTGTTGTTGGAGGCCATAATCCCCGGGTGGTGGAACCTGATTATATTGAGGAGGTCGCTGTTGTTGTTGTTGGAGATGGAGCGGTTGAGGCATATTGTTCTGGAAGAGATTGTTTTGTGGGGGAGGACGATAGGGTTGCTGACCTTGTTGCTCCTGATGAAAGGGGAATTGTGGGGGTTGTGGGGGCCTAGGATTAGCTTGCTGGTTGGGATAGCCAACCGCGCCCACTTGTTCATTTGTTACAACCCCTTCTGCTACCCCACCTTGGGCACCCGTGCCCGGCTTCCTAAACACCTTTGGCTTTGGTGGCTCGAACATATGCATGAGGGGAGAATCTTTCAGCTGTGTTTGGATATATCGAGCCCTCTCATACAGTTCCTCCATAGTGGTGAGTTTGTTCATTGCCATGACGTGTCTAAATTGTGGAGTGGCATTAGACACGACCATCTTTACTTACTCCGATTCTGAAATGGGGTCTCTCACTTTCTCTGCCAAGGATCTCCATCGATCGGCAAATTGGGTGAAATCTTCGTCCGGCTTCATTTTTTCAGCCATTAGGTCGGTAATAGAGAAGGAGGGACCGACCCTATCCTGATATTTCTGTATGAATTTCCGTTGCACTACGTCAAAGTTCTCAGCCTCACTCGGCTCTAGGGAATAGAACCATTCTAAGGCGGGACCATCCAATGATCTCCTGAAGAGGTATGCCAAGGATCTTTGATCGTTCTGCCAAAACGAGGACTCATACATAAAGTCCTTCAGATGAATGAGGGGGTTGCCTGTGCCGGTGTACCGTCGATACGTTGGCATTTCAGAAGGAGGGAGATGGAATACTGGAAGGATTGGTAAAGAGATCTCAGGCGCAGATTTGACATCCACGATCTTTTTGAAATCTCAGAATTGTTCGTCCATCTTGTTCATCCTATGAAGGAGAGATTGAGTGACCTCATTGTAAGGAGCAGGTTGTGGCGGCCACTGAGGCCTTGCAGAAGCCTGAGAAGGGAATTCCAGATGAGAGAGACGTTGTGACATATCAGCAAATGGAACTGATTGAAATGTCGTATGAGGAATTGGTGGAACTTGAGATTGGGGAGGTAATTGGAAAGGGGGAGGTTGCAGACGTGGCATATCAGTAAATGGAACTGACTGAAATGTTGGATGAAGAATTGGTAGAACTTGAGACTGGGGAGGTAATTAGAAAGAGAGAGGCTGCAAACTTGTCTACACAAGAGGGAATGAGGGAGGGATTGCCTGTGCGGGCTCTTGAATAGAGAGAGCAACTGGTGTTAGATTTTGAGGAGTAGAATCAACAGATTTCCCTTTTAAGACGGCCTGAAAGGCTCGGATCTGATCGGAATTGAGCTGTGTGTTCGCGAGAACACCTAGCAAGGAGGAAATATCTTGTGGCGGGGATGCTTCCCCGACGGCGGCTCGCACCTCATATGAGGGCTCACGGGAGGAACCTGCGTCCTCAGCAGGGACATGTGTCCCCTGGTGACTCGGGGTCGGATTCTGACCGTTCCCGGACATTTCTTGATCTTTTTCGGAACGTGAGATTTTGCCGGAACGCAATATCATACACACTCAAACCAAGAACAAAGATTAACAAACAAGTTGATGTTTAACGCCTTTTGTGTTTTCTTTTTGTTTTCCCTTTTTTTTCTTTTTCTTTCTAATTAAAATGTAATAACATACATACTCAAACCATTAGCAAAGATTAACAAACAAGTTGATGTTTAACGCCTTTTTTTCGTTTTCTTTTGATTTTCCCCTTTTTTTCTCTTTTCTAATCTAATGTTCACACCACAGGAGGGACCTTAGTTGCAATATTGATTTCCGCCGTGTGATCTAAGGACACTCGACTCACCACGAATGGGTTAACTATCTCCAGGGAACTTCAGTGGTACAACCAGCCCAGTGAACGAAGAGGGAATCCTTCGATGTCGGGGACTTACGGAGGTCCCAGTGGAGGAGATCCTAGTCCGTCGAGAGGAATTCCCGACGGAGAGTCCTTCCTTCACCAGGAAAAGGTGATCCTAAAAAATGGAACAAAAGAAATAAAAATAAAAGGGAGATGATATGCAATGCAGTGCTGAATTTAACAGGAGATATATAAACAGACAACAAATATATGCAATAAAAGAAATTAAACAAACATCACAACACTCCTTTTCTGCAATGATACGAATCTCTTCAGACTTCAAGGGGACTCTGGAGTAATGCACGCAGTGCACGAGGGGTGAAATTGGAATGCCAAGAGTGATAGCGGGAACACAAATATAGCGCACACGGGCGCAATCAGGAGGGGCACACGTGGGTGCCAAGTAGAGGGGGTGCTACTGAGAGCACAAATGTAGCGCACGAGGGCGCAATCAGCAGGGGCACACGTGGGTGCCGAGTGGAGGGGCACACGTGGGTGCCGAATGGAGTGCTATTGGGAACACAAATGTAGCGCACACGGGCGCAATCAGGAGGGGCACACGTGGGTGCCGAGTGGAGGGGAACACGTGGGTGCCGAATGGAGGGGCACACGTGGGTGCCGAATGGAATGCTACTGGGAACACAAATGTAGCGCACACGGGCGCAATCAGGAGGGGCACACGTGGGTGCCGAATGGAGGGGCACACGTGGGTGCCGAATGGAGGGGCACGCGTGGGTGCCGAGTGGAGGGGCACACGAGGGTGCCGAGTGGAGGGGCACACGTGGGTGCCGACAATATTTGGGTAACCAAAGAAAACAAAAGAGGTCCCACCGTGATCGCCAAAAAGGTGTAGACGGCTGGAAGGCGTCCACCCTCGAGGGAAAGAAAAACAATGATATAATAATAATAATAAACAATGACAATGATGAAAGGGTGATCGGCAGAGAAGGTATCGGCGGCGGGAGTCGTCGTCTACCCTCGTCTGTCTTAGGAGATGGAAATGACGAGATCAACTCAAGAAGAGAAAGAGAATAGGGATGCGGAACGGACTCTGGTACGTGGCGGAGATAGGGGTCGGAAGACCCTCTCGCGCAAACTGACCCCTTCCCGGTAAGCGTGACTTACCGTTCCACGAGCAGTTTTTTATATACCGGGAAATCCGAGAATCTATGTAACAGAACTGGAGAGGCACGAAGACTCAGAAATTGCAACGGAATATCGTTCTCCAGACAATTACAATGACAATACGAACAAAGACGTACCACCACAGGACATTGGTCTTTGTGGGGTTCTAACAGCAATTTAATACTATCAGCAATAATGAATATATATGTACATATTAAGACCACCGCAAGACATTGGCCTTACGGGATTTTTATTGCAGCATAAATAATAAATATTATATGTACATACATAAGACCACCGCGAGGTATTACTCTCCGCGGGGTTTTTATTGTAATATAAGTAATAAAAGGCTTCGCGAGGAATTACTTCCGTCACGTGCACCTTCGCGAGGAATTACTTCCGTCGCAGGGTTTAGACAGAAATTAAAGAAATAAAATGACAGAATGAAAAAGGCTTCGCGAGGAATGACTTCCGTCACGTACACCTTCGCGAGGAATTACTTCCGTCGCAGGGTTTAGACAGAAATCAAAGGAATAAAATGACAGAATAAAAAGGCTTCGCGAGGAATTACTTCCGTCACGTACACCTTCGCGAGGAATGACTTCCGTCGCAGGATTTAGACAGAAATTAAAGGAATAAAATGACAGAATAAAAAGGCTTCGCAAGGAATGACTTCCGTCACGTACACCTTCGTGAGGAATTACTTCCGTCGCAGGGTTTAGACAGAAATTAAAGGAATAAAATGACAGAATAAAAAAAGCTTCGCGAGAAATGACTTCCGTCATGTACACCTTCGCGAGGAATTACTTCCGTCGCATGGACCTCCGCGAGGAATTACTTCCGTCCACGGGGTTTAAACAAAAGGGAAAATTGACAGGAAAGAAAGGGGGAAGGGGATGTGATCGCCAGGGGCCGAGAACCCCACAGGAAGTGTTCTGATCGCGTTTACCGCCGGAGCGGGAGCAGTGCGGGTCCTCTCTTCCTCTTCCGTCGGCCGGCCGACGAAGAGGGCCTTCTTTGGTTACCCTGATTTTATTATTATTTTTTGTTTTGTTTTATCTTTTGTTATTATATTATTTTTTTGGGGGGGTTTTGTTACTTTTATTATTTTTTTATGTTTTTATGTCTTTAGAGAGACGTGAGAAGATGAAGAAAGAAACCGAGAGATAGATGATAGAATAAGATAATATGATATAAGGAAAAACCACTAAGAAAAATATAGGTAGAGTGAGAGACGTATTCTAGACAAAATAGAAAAGAACGGAAATGAAGATTTAACAATATATGATAACAACAAGAGAGGGAAGATAGACTTGTTTTTAGACAAAATAGAGAGGGGTGAGGGTGGAAATTTAACAATAAATAACAATAATAAGGGAAAGAATTAAAATGAGATGAGGGACATGATAGCCGGGTACCTCAAAACAGGAGGTCGCATTTCATCCTCGAACTGGGGACATGTGAGTTGCTCCTCCTCCTCTCTCGGCTGATTGAAGAAGCGGACTTCCGGACTGGTTAACCCTTCACAGAGAGAGCAAACGAAAGAAAAATAACAACGAAATAAGGACAACGGTGGTGTAGTACCAATTCTTTAGAAACCGATATTGAAAATAACATAAACGGATACGCACCTGATTGGTGGTGTTTGAAACCCCTTTGGCACTAATGGATGGATGAGCGATATGATGAATGAATGACTAAGATTCTCTCAAAGAGAGGAATTTGATGAATATGGCGAACGATGCATGCATGCAATTAACTAAATAAAAGTAGAGGACGAAGGGGGGAAGAAAGCTTATTCGGAGATGGGTGATGGGCTCGAGGGTGAGCTTCTCCAGCAAAGTGAGAATGGTGCAGGCACACGGCGCAGCAGGATAGCTTTAGAGTCTCTTTTCCACTTCAAATCAACGCGTGCATACATTCACAGACACGTACTCCTACACAAACACACACGTACACATATATATGTACATAGATATATATAGGTATATATATGTATATACATATCTATGTGTATGATATAAAGTATATATATCTACGATATATAAGAGATATATATATATATAGGATAATCTACATCTATATAACAGATAGGGAGAGAGAGCACGTGAGGGGGAGAAGAGAGCAGAAAGAAAGAGGGAGGGGGGGGGGGGCGTGGCTTCTGGAGACAGAGGGAAAAGACAGGAGGGGGAGATGAGAAGAGAGAAGAAAGAGAGAGAGACGAGAGAGAGCAGAGAGAAGGAAAGAGAGAGGATGAGAGTAGAGAGAGTAAGATCAGAAACAATAAAAAAAATACAAACAAGAGAGATAGAAAGAGGGGGTGCGAGAGGAGAGAGAGGGGGAGAAATAAAGAAGGAAAAAAAATGAAATGAGAGAGGGATTGAGTCAAAGAGCAGAGAGAGGGGTGGGGAGAGAGAACGTGAGAGGGTAAGAGAGGGGGGAGAAAAGGATTATAATAAAAAAGAAAAAAAAAGAAAGAGAAAGTGGGGGAGAGATCGAGAGGGCAGAAAGAGAGAGAGAGGGGGGGAAGAAAAGCAGAGAGAGGGAGAGAGAGATAGAGAGGAAGAGAGGGAGGGAACGGTGGAGAGAGAGAGAGAGAGAGAGAGAGAAGCAGAGAGAGAGGAAAGAGAAGGGGAGAGAGAGCACACGCGACCGTGGCGGTCGCGAGCGGAGAGAGAGAGGGAGAGAGCGAAAGGGAGAGAGGGGTGGGGGTCCGGCGGCGACGGCGGGAGCAGCGACCGGAGGGGCGACGGCGAGGCGGCCAGAGGCGGGGACCGCGGGGGGCGACGGCGGTGGCGTTGAAGTGGAGAGGGCGGCGACGTGGATGGAGGTGGCCGCCGGGGGTCGCAGTGGAGGTGCTGGAGGCGACGGGGGCGTGCAGGCGGCGGTGGCGAGCGGTGCAAGGGGGGGGCGAAGCGGCGGCCGGCTGCGTGCAGGAGGCGGGGCGGCGTCGGAGCGGTGCAAGGGGGCGACGGGGGCGTGCAGGCGACGGTGGCGAGCGGTGTAGGGGGGCGACGGAGCGACGGCCGTCTGCGTGCAGGAGGTGGGGTGGCCGGAGGCGACGGGGCCGGAGGCGACGGGTGCAGGCGGCGTCGGGGCGTTGCGTGCGGCCGGAGGCGACGGGGGTGCAGGTGGGCGGCGTCGGGGCGCTGCGGGCGGCCGGAGGCGACGGGGGTGCAGGTGGGGGCGTGCAGGTAGGGGCGTGCAGGCGGCGTCGGGGCGCTGCGGGCGGCTGGAAACGGAGTCAGGGAGACGAGGGGGGGGGTGGCTGTTGTGGAGAGAAAGAGAAAGAGGGAGGGGAGACGGTGGAGGTGAGGGTGGTGGCCGCAGAGGGAGAGAAAGAGAAAGGGAAGAGGGAGGTGGAGGTGGCAACGTGAGTGCATGCAAAAAGGGGGGGGGGTATGTGTGTATCGTGAGGGGCTTGCGATGGGGTGGTGGGTTACGGAGGAGGTGAGAAGGGGAGAGAGAGAGTGTGTTAAAGAGAGGGGGCAAGATCCTGATAAGGTGGGAAGAGAGTAAAAAGTAATAAAGGATGGGGTCAAGTTTATTAAAATTTGTTTATTTATTCTTAGAACAAAAATGGGCCAAGCCCATTAGCACACACACATATATATATTTTTTATATTTTTGAATAGGAATGGGCCCAACCCATTAGCACAAATATTTTTTATACACACATTTTTTTGAATAAGAATGGGCCAAGCCCACTAGCACACACCAACTTCTCTGTAGAAAGAATTGGTTAAGTCCATTAGCACATGATTCCAAGTCCATCAACACAAGAAGTTTTCATGTAGACAAGGATGGGGTGAGCCCATTAACACATCTATTGTAAGAAAAGCATAGCCACGAACCCCTTGACGAGGGTCTCATTTATTATAAGAAATAATAATTTACTTTTCGTGAGACAAGATTATCAGATAAAAATTGGAGATCATTCAGATAACTTAACCGTACGAGCCACTTTGGGGCGTCTTAGTGTAATACGGGATCTGCTCAACATAATGCTTAAAATGCCGTGTCTACACGCCCGGTGGAGGCACCCGTGGGGGAAGCCGGAGGAGGCCTGCGGCTCGACAACAACGGTGAGGGGGTGGGCTGCAGCGGAGGCGATGGCACGCGGTGGCACTGGCGACGAGGGCGCAACGGAGGGACAACAACGGCAGCAGCAACACGGCGACCTGGCGTGTGAGGGCAGCGGTAATGGCCGGCGAGGTGGTGACGACGAGAACGCAGTAGTGGCGTGGGTGGGATCGCGACGGCACGGGTGGGGAGAGGCTCTCCCTGTTCGGTGGTGGCAGCGTGTGGTGGTCGGCGACGGTCGCAGCGGGGTGTTGGCGCAGCGGTGAGGGAGCCGGCCGCAACGACGGTGGCGGAGAGAGGGCCGGCGATGGCTGGTGCGGAGGAGGAGGCTGGCGGCGAATACAGGGAGGTCGGTGGTTTTCCTGGGCGTAGAGGGTTCTCGGCGCGCGGAGGAGGCCGGGAGCGACAGCGGCTGTACGCGGTAAGGGAGGCCGGCAGGTGTGGTGCCACGACGCAGTAACGACAGCGGCGACAGGGGTGCTGCGAGGACGGCTAGCGAGGCGGTGTCCGACCGGTTGAGGTAGGTCCGGGCTGCAGCAAGGCGGTGGCAGGAGAGCAGCGGCCGCAGCGAATCTAGCTTGCTCTGATGCCAGTGTAGATGGACTCCGAGGTGGGTTTCTTTCCGGACGGGTTGGGGACTCCGGCGAGGTGGGTATTCTTAGATCTCTAGATCTCACACTCTTCCGATGGGCATAACCCATCTTACTTTATAGGAGGGTGCTTCACCCATTTCCCCTCTGTCCCACCTTCCACTGTGCACCCTTTCCTCAGATCCGGAAACCCGGTGAGGTGTTTCCCAATGGGATTGTTGGCCACATGCTAACAAATATGTCATCGCCGTCATCTTTTCTCACGAGATTTTGTAGGCGTCTAATCAATTAAAGCTACTCTCACACAACAACAATTACAAGGTAACCTGGGAGCTCAGAGTCACCATAAAAGCACGCGCCCACGTTCTCAGGCATATATATATCAGTGGAAACACAAATAAAGAGATCAACATTAACTTCATAGATGAAGGTATGTGCATAAGGCACATGTGCGCCGAGTGTGCATGTGGACGCCGCCTCCCTTGATGGGGAGGCTGCCGCCTCCGTATCCCTTGTAGGCGCTCAGTTTGGAACCCTCCATTCCGCTGGTGGTAACTTTATTGACGGTGGTTGATATTTTAAGATGGGTTTCAAATGCCTCTCGCAACATTAACCTTGATAGTAATATTGATACAATGTGTTTAAGTGTATTCTATCCATTTTAATATTGTTACGTTGAAAGATGGTAGGTTATAGAAAATCTAATACATGTCTAAACTTATATTAAAATTGATACAATTCTGATTGATTGTGAGAGTTGAAAGATAACATCTCCTCCCTTTCCTCCACTTCTGCTTTAGTACTCCTTTCCACTTCAATTACAATCCTTAATACTCTTTCTACGTCAATATTCATATTGGTATTATATACTCTAAAAATATTACTTTTAATATTATATCAAAATCAATACTCCAACAAAATCAAGCATTATATCTAACTTTGTCGGAGATGCTCTGATCTCACACTCGCCCATCATCGTTGGAGGGTCTAGGGATTGTGAAGGAGAGGGAATTGATCGCGCCTTAGTCAGACGACCTACCACCATAAAGAAGAGGATCTAGGAGTTCTTGAGGAGGTCGAAGGGATCAGCCTTATACAACCGATGGGGGTGAATCGCCCTGGTGATCAAGTGATACAACACTTTGAATTTATCATTACTGGAACCGAGTTATATGACTTGGACAGACCAAGATATAGAGCTTGAGAAAGAAGAGAGAGACCGAGATATAGAAGCTGAAACGGGGGGGGGGGGGGAGTAAGGTCTCCGCTGGGTGTGTTCATGAGCTTCAAAATCAAATCTCTGAGGTAGACAAGCGTCCAGAGCTGAGAGTTGTGTCAGGCGATGTCGGGGATGCTTCTGGACGAATTCCATGCTCAAGGCTAATCGGTTTCATGTCCTGGGCCGAGGCTTGTGGGAGCATGAGATCTCAAGGTGACCAGGCTAGAGATCTGAGCTTAGTCAATGGAAGCTTCAGCGGTCGATGAGTGGTCCTTCTAAAGAGAAAGATCGAGTTGAAGGCACTCAAGGCTAATAGGTCTCATGTTTAGATCCAAGGCTTGAGGGAGCGTGAGGCTTTAGGGTGACTAGGCTAGAGATCCAAGTTTGGTCGGCGGAAGCTTGAGTAGCCAACAAGCGGGACTTCTAGGGGGAAAGACAAAGTTGGAGGCACTAGATAGTGGTGGCGAGCACAAGCTGAGAACCTTGCACCGGGGCTCTGGCTTAGGCAAAGGCCCAGCGCAAGAGTTGTATCACCATCTTAGGTGATACACGCGGAGATCTGCATTGGAGGACCTCTCGGGGGTCCAGACATTGTCGGCGGTTGGAGGAATAGGTTCTTCATTGCCGGAGGAGTTTGGGCTAGTTCGCCATATAAGAACTTCCAGCTGAGGTTCTGAGAGGACCTTGCTGAACTTCTTCATCGAGACGCCCAAGGTGACCACCGTCATGAGAGGATCTTATCGAGCCGTTCCTGCGAGAAAAGTTCTCACTTGGGTGGAGATGTCCCAAGAGAACCCTCATATGTTTAAGTCAGTGAGCGAGTGGGAGGAAGGAGAGAGGGCTTTCTGGGAGAGGGGGACACAAGACGTATGGAGGCAACTTGGAGGAAGGGAGGGAAGGGTGCTAGCATGGTCGAGAAGGAGTAGCCCTGGTTTCCTTGGGCTTGGGATTGCACTACCTTGCCTCTTGTGTTGCCTCACATCTTTCATTCCATACTTGGAGGAGAACACAAAGACCTCCTTCATAGCCGGGAGCTGGTGAACAGCGCCATGGGCGATAAGGCTTGTGTTCCCGAAAAGACCGCGTGGAGCAGCATAGTGGCTGGAGTAGCAGGGGTTATGGGGTGCGGAGCAGACCATGACATCGTAAAGGAGCCTTTGGAATCTCAAAATCAAGTAGGAGCCCTAGATTAGGATGTAGATAGGACACGGCGCCGAAATCGATGTACACGCACGCATCAGTCTTGCTGATCGTATGATCCTGAAAATCCCATAAAGATGTTGGAATACGGCCATATGTGCGTAATATGTGCTTGGGAATCTACTCTGATGTCTTGGTAATATGCATGATCCCTTGGCGATTGCAACATCATATCATGTACACCCCATCATTATGGCACTTGAAAGTATGACTGATGATAGTAGTCAGAAACGGGGGGAAGCAGGACACGTGGTGATCTGCACACATCACCTATAATTATGGCTTCCACTGTGGAGGTGCAAACGCTATCGCAGATCATGGCCTTTATTGTAATCGCTCAGTATGCGATGGGCCGTTGAGGATTGATGCAAGGGAGGAATAGGTTCTTCCGACAAAGTCGATGATCGCTCACTCGCTCCTCACTTGGTCTGCATAATCCGGTACAGTGCTTAGGCTAATGCCTCTATGTTGGAGCTATCCCCTACGGAGGTTGAGTTGCTAAATTGTTGGTCAATCTATGGCTACGGAGTCTGAGCTATAAGACTGTTAGCTGAGTTATATATGGCTGTGGAGGCCAAGCTATAAGACTATTAGCTGAGCTATGGTTGTAGAGGTTGATCTATAGGGCCATTGGCTGAGCTAAAATTATGATGGCTCGGGATCGAACTAAGACTCTCACATGGCTTGGGATCGAGGTAAGACTCTCCCATGGCTCAGGATCGAGTTAAGACTCTCCCTACGACAACTCAAGATTGAGGTAAAACTCAAGAGCATCCTGAGCTAATATTTAGGATGGTTCTGAACTGAGTTAAGATGCTCCATGTGATAGCTCAGGGTCAAGTTGCGACTCAAGAGCCTCCTGAGCTAATACTTAGAATGGTTAGGATGGTTTGGGACCGGGTTAAGACTGTCCCTACTATGGCTTGAGGTCAAGTTATGACTCAAAAGCCTCCCGAGATAACACTTAGGATGGTTCGGGACCGAGTTAAGACTTTCCCTATGATGGCTCGGGATTGAGTTAAGACTCAAGAGCCTCCTGAGTTAACACTTAGGGGCCTTTCGCTATTTTTTGAGAGATTTTCTCTACGGCATGAAACCTAGCAGAGGGGTCCGTTTGACATGTGAGGTGTACCAAACTTGGTAGCTCTTCCTTGGCCCCCAGATAAACACTCTAAATGAGCAAGGCAGTCAAGATTGGGTTGGCCTCTAACTTGTTGGGTCGAGCCACGTTATTGAACTTTTTGGGAAGGGGGAAAAAACCCCTCTTCATTTATGTTATCATGTTGCTTGCTTGTATCGTCAAGTTGTTTCTCACTTTCTTTGATTTGGAAAAATGTGGGGTTGTAAGACAAATTTGATTTTGATTAACACAAAAAGATCTCATATGTAATGCCCTACGATTTTATAGCATTTTATTTAATTGTTAAAATTTTTTTTGTATGCCTAAATGTTTAAACTCTTAGTTTTATTATATTTATTTAGTCATAGAAAAAAAATTAGAAGTTAAAAGAAAGTGAATAAAGAAAAAATAATAATAATTAAAAGTTTAAAAAAATATTTGAGGGTTAATTATTTAAAATAAAAAGAAGAAAAGGGTTAAATAAAAGAAAAGAGTCATAAACGTAAAAAAAGTAGAATGTTAAAATGAAAAAAAATTAAAAAAAAATTTGGTCAGCAGTGGGGGCGGCCGCCCACGCCGCACGCGCCCCCCCTGCCGCCTTTGACTGTCGCAACCGCGGCAATCATTTACAATTTTTTTTTATTTTTTTTGTTAAACCTCATTAGTTTAATCCCTTAACTTTATGTAGTCAAATCTCCACGTGCCATATATAAAAAAAAAGAAAAAAATATGAGATAGTCAAAAGAAGCTAGGTGAATGAGTTGGTGAAGTTTGAATGTCAAATTTTAATAAAATAATCTTAAAATAAATACGTTAATCTTCACCATTGATTTAAATCAATGGTTACTATTGATTAGGCTAAAACCCCTATAAATAGTCTTCAAGGGAGCTTCATTTGCTCCTCTTGCTGGCTAGGTACGTGAAGGTCAGAGGGAGAGGGGAGAAGGATGTTTAAGGAGATGTTTAAAGCGTCATTAAGGTAAGGGATTTAGCACTCAATCCTATTAATTGGCATGGATTAGCATATTTAAGATGGTTTAAGGTGTGTAATTGACATCTCTATAGATAGTTAAATCCAGATATCATTGTTTCATTATGTGTGATCATATCTTAGTCGGATTAGTATTAAATCATTAATATGAAGACATGTGATTAAGGGTAAATCAAGTGATTAATATCTTATAATTAGTAATGGTGTATGATAAACTTAGAAAGTTTCCAGAATCATGAAATCTGATGTTCTAAACTTTCTGTAAAAATTTTCATATCTGATTCAAATTATTTTCACGTTTAAAGATATTTTATTATTATTCTAAAGATGTTTAATTATACTAAAAAATTAAAGGGGTAATATAAAATCACCACAAATTTTATGAATGTATCTTACTGTGAGACCCATGTGTATAAAAATTTTCATTATTTTTGGATCATGATATTTCTGTTAATGAATTTTTATACATGATAAAGTAAATAAATAATTATACATAAATTATAGAAATTAGAGATTCTCTTCATAAAAATCTTATAATTTCACAGTATGGTTCTTACGTTGAGTTTGTTATATTCAGAAAATATAAATAATTATTGATGTCTGTAAGTGATATTATATAATTTTTTATATTTTATTAGAGGTATAAAATTATGGGATAAATAGTAATACTTTATGAAAAATCTTGAAATCTTTACCAGACAACTTAAATACATGTTAGAACTATTTGATGAAAATTTATCTTATCTTGATAATGGAATCTTTATTGGTATAATTATCGATGTTTAAATAAATAATTAAAAAATTAAATAAATATTAATATTCTGTGAAAAATCATGAGAAAATTATAGAACTAATATATGATATTCATAAGTCAATTCGCAGTATATTTTAATCATTGTAAGTATTCTGGATAATTTTATCTATTTAAAAGTTATTATTGTAAATTATTATAAATTATAGAAACTGATATAAAATTTTAGAAATTAGACATTCTGAATTAAAAATGATGAAATTTCTTATATATGATACTTCTGTCTGGAACAACGTTCTGTAAATTTTTAGAAATTATCTGATCATTTTGGATATATTTAGTTGATTTATTATTCATGATATATTTTTCTTACTTAGTGTGAAAAATAGTAATACAATGTGAAAAATAGTAATGCAGTGTGAAAAATAATACAAAATTTAAAAATAATATTTCTGTTATGAACGATGGGTTGACAAATTATGGTGATTTTTAGAGTGCTGTGGGTAAATTTAGTTAAATTTTCATGCATAGGAAAATTTATACAATTCTGAATAAATTCGAATCCTTGCATGAAAAATTATGAAAAAATTTCTGTGTTATATTACATATAAATGTGATATGCAGAAGCAGTTAAGTGATTTTCAGAACATGGTAGCTAAATTTAGTCAGTTTATGATATATGTTGAAATGCCAGTAATTCTGAAAAAATTATAATACTATCTTAAAAATGATAAAATTTTTCTATATTGATACTTCTTATAAATGTATTGATTTCTGAAATTTCACTGCATTCTGATCTCTGTAAATAGAATTAAAATTTTTTGATATATAAATATGTCATTATATTTGAATAAGTTGAGAATTTAAGAAATAAAAAAAAGAGATTTTCAGTAATGACATATTTCATGTTAAATGTTCACAGTATGAATTTTTGAGTGGCATGTGTCTATTGCATATAAATTATATACTTAGATTTACGGTACTATTACTAATGCCAAATGGATACTGCCACTATAGGGGGAGACTAGAACCAAGTCATAGAAATACCCCTATGGGGAGATTCATACTGTACTGGCCCCGAGGGTAACGGGGATTAAAATCCTGGAGGTGGACAAGTACCACTGGTTAAGGTGGAGATGACTTCTCCCAGTTCTGCGTAGTAACCAAGACTCATCACTATTTACCTAGGTGATTGAGTACGTACTGACTGTCCTTCTAGTGGTGATTTGGATACTGTGTCTGGCTACTAATACCACTGTTACTGTTTACTGAACTGAAATTGAACTACTGTTACTGTCTACTGAATTGATACTGAACTACTGCCACTGTTCACTGAGTCGTTATTAATACGACTATTACTGCCCACTGAATTGATATTGGAACTATTATTGCTGTTCACTGAATCGATATTGAAACTAATGTTACTGCTCATTGAACTGATATCGAAACTACTGTTATTGCCTACTGAATTGTTATTACATTTTACTGTTATTACACTGTAAATGCTTACTTTTAATGAATCTCTGGTATATCAAATGGTGATTTAGAAAATGACAGATTAACTCTGTTTGGATCCTTTCACTATGCGTGAGGTTATACTCCGCCTAGTACTGGAATCATTCTATTGATAAATAAGCTGAATTATATTGCATAGTAATATTTACAAATGTTGAATTGTCATTGATACAATAGAATTTTATTGTACATGTTTATTTGTAAAATGTTGATATCATGATTTATGATCGTAAAAATTAAGATCGGGTTAAATGTAGTAATCTCATGAGTTATCTATTTAAAATTATGCCTAAGAATGACCTGTAAAATGAAATGTCGTAAATCACTTTGGATATGTTTTTACATGTTATGACTGGGGACTATGCTCAGTCTTTTACTGGGTCTATTCGTAGACTCACCCCGTTGAACATTTTCAGGAGAAGCGGTAGAAGAAAGCGAGGAGTGATCTTGCAGTGTTTTGACTGCGACTCGGATTTGCTGCGTTTCATTATCTTAGGTAGTTATGTCTATGTTAGAAAAAAATGTGTGTGAAATTTGGTTATTTAATAAAAGACATGTTAAATTGTTACCTTTATTTTTATCTATGTGGATGTAGTCTTTGACTGTAAGCTGATGATTCAAGAAATTTTATTTCCGCTGCAATAATATCTCAATATTTATGTAAAATTCTCTATTGTAATTATACCGCTTGGGTTGTCCCACTTTGACGTTCCGATTGGAATCCGACATGAGTCTTTACGACTGGACCGTATTTACGATTCGAGACGTCACATCATATTAGTCTAACTCATATCCAATGCTGTTGAATGTGGGTAGCTAAACATGGGATTACATGGAATTGAGGCCCATGACTTCCAAAATCTACGAGTCTTATGTATTTTACATCTAAAATAACTTGTATAGCTTCTGTTTCATTCTAATTTTCTGTCGTGCAATATTTAGAACTTGTTGAAAAGAGACTGACTTATAGAACTTAGGTGAGATGAAACAGAGTTTCGTTAAAATAGTTATTTATAATTTTAAAAAAATATGTAATCTAATAGGCCCGCTAGTTAGGGGTGCCAATGATTCAATACTTAGAATGATGATACTTTTTTAAAAAATTGGCTTCCATTTACATCATTTGATAATGATTCTAGAAAAGATACGTGGAGGAGAGAGAGAATATTTTTTAGTATATTTTTTATTTATATTATAATCTATAATTTAAATTATTATATTTAATATAAAAGTCAATTTTGATAAAATTCATTAAAATAGTTGTTTATATTTTTTAAAATTTATGTGATCTAATAGACCCACCAATTAGAGGTGTCAATGGGTCAGACTTGCCCGATAGGCTTATAGGCTTGACTTCATTCTGGGTCGAGCCGCCAGGCCCTTTTCGCCCCGTGGGCCCTTAATTAGGCCAGTGTGATCTAATAGACCCGTCAAATAGGGCAGTCAATAGATCAGGTCGGCCCGATAGACCTACAACTTGGCTTCACTCTGGCATATGTCGCCATGCCCTTTTTGACCTGTGGGCCCTTAGTTGAATTTAAAAGCCAACCCAACTAGACCTGCAAGTCGGGCCTGGACTTTAAATTCGACCTACTCGCCAGCCCTATTTATTATTCTTTTTTTCTCCTTCAATTTTTTATTTTTATTTAATTACAAATATAAAATATTTAATTTAATTTTAATTAAAAATAAAAAGTTTTTTAAATAAATTAATATATAAAATTTTAATTAATTTAATAATATTATAATATAGATTATTAAATTTAATTTATCGAGTCGGGTCAAGTTAGGCGGAAGTCAAGCTTATGAAAAAGTTGGGTCCAACTCGGCCCGACATAGCTCGAGAGCGGGTCTGAGATAGACTTTAAAATTGATGAGTCAGATTTGAGTCGGATCGACTTAAGTCTGACTTGGCCCGACTTGGCCCGACTCATTGACAGTTCTACCGTCAATTACAAAATATCACATGTCCGAACACTATTCATTTACATCTCATTTCTTTTTAAATTATTTTTTTATAAATTTTATTAATTAAATATAATAAAATTATCTTAAATTTATGTTTAAAAATATTAAAATTATAAACTAAAATTTAAAAATGAAAAATATTTTAAATGAGAAGAATTTTAAAAAATATAATTACTTTACTGTCTAAATCGGAGAATCTTCCCCTACTATTATTACCAATCGAATTAAATCGAAGAAAAAAAAATTTTAAAAATATGTCCAATGTAAGTTTCGAAGATGAATGATTCATATTGATATTTATTACCGACAAATGACTGATACAATCACTTCAACAAATCCTGATTGAAATAAGTGATAATTGTAAAAATATCCCTCTCATTTCAACAATCGCCGCATTGCCATCCCTCTGGTTTGCTTGTATCATTAATAGAACTCGCGGCTGCGAGTCTGCGACCTCTCTCTGGCAAGGGAGAGTGTCGACGACTGCACCACAGGTGTACGGTCGCCGACATGCATTTTAATTAAGTCATGTAGCAGGCCAGTAGATGAAATATTTCCTCCTTATATTGGGTTTTCTTATATCATTGATTAATAGTACATGTGAGTCATAAACATAGTGGGTCTCACAATTGGAGGACGGGTGGACGGGGCGGACGCTGCGCGCCGAGCCGTCTCCCCCTCCGGTCGCAGGTTCCCTGCGGAACGTTGGGAGGGGGGGAGCTCCCGCCGGGAACTCCCCCCCCTCTCTCTCCTTCTCCCCTTTGGAGGTCCTTCGCCAGGTTTGCCTCTCTGTAGCGCTCCCTGGTTTTTTGTCAGGAGGGTTCATTTCTAACCCTTCCTGGATATATCAGAGAGATCGGAGTTTTTCTCCGATCTCCTCTGGAACCCGTCCCCCCTCCTTCTCTGTCATCCCCTCTCCCCCCCCCGCCCTCTCCGTATTTCCCCGCTTTCCCCCTCCTACCTCAACCGTCCTCCACCCCTTCCCCCCCTCCGGCGCCTCCCCTCCCTCCTTTTGCCCTCCTCACCACCCCCTCTCCCGTGCCGTTCCCCCCCCTCCCGCGTCACTCCCGTCGCCTTCCGCTTCCGTCCCCCCATTCCCCCGCCCTTCACCCCCGGGCCACCCCCCTTCGGCGCCCCCCTCCCGCGTCACTCCCGTCGCCTTCCGCTTCCGTCCCCCCATTCCCCCGCCCTTCACCCCCGGGCCACCCCCCTTCGGCGCCCCCCTCCCTCCCCCCTGCCGCTCCTCTCCGCCCTTTCCCCCCGGCCGCCCTCTGTCTTCCCCGCCCTCACCGTTTCCCCGCCTTCCCACCCTAGCCGACCTCCACCCCATCCTCCCCTCCGGCGTCTCCCCCTCCTCCTTCCGCCATCCTCACTTCCCCCTCTCCCTAGTTCCCCCCCTGTAATGCCCCAGATTTTTCGGATCCTCGTTCGTGGGTCCCGGATCTGGTTTCTCGGAGTGTCCAGCTCCGTTGTGTCTGAAATTTCGTTTCGGACATCTTTCGTGTTCGGATCGGCGCGATCCGGAGTCGTTTCGGAGGCCCGGAGGCGTTCCGCGGTTTTTTTTCCTCGTGTGTTTTCCGATTCCCGGCGTGGGTTTCGGCTTTCCCTTCGGAACCTCGTTGCGGGTGAACCGGGCCGTTCACCTGGGCGCGAGTGGTACCGTTGCGATCGGTGCGCTCCGAGGATCGCGAGGGTGTAATTTTCTATTTTTCTAGATTTTTCCGATTTTCTGGATTTTCCTATAAATAGCTTTTTCTCTCTCTCCCCCTCTCATTTCTCATTTCTCTCCCTCTCTCTTCTCACGCTCTCTCCTCTCTCCCTCTCTCTCCGGCGGCCGACGGGGCGGAGCATGGGCGAGGCGGGGACGGCGCGGGCGAGGCACGGGCGAGGATAGATGAGGATCGAGGCGGTGGAGGCGCGTGGAAGCTCGGCCGTGAGCTCGTGGATCGGCGAGGCTTCAACGGCGTTTTCTTCGTGGATCGGCGTCCACGGTGCGCGAAATCTTCGGTGGAGGTAGGGAGATGGACCCTCAGCCCGTGAACTTCCTTTCCCGCGAGTTTCGTAGGCCGTGGTGAGCCGAGCGGGCTAAACGGGGTGTTTTGGGCAAAATGCATGTTTTTGGGGTGTGAGCCGGATCTCCCGTTTTATGGTATTTTTGGGCGATCCATGGGTTTAGATGTATGCCTAGGGGCTTGGGGAAGGTTTCCCCTTTTGTTTCCCCTTCACCTGGGGGTGAACGGGGCGTGGCATGGCTTTTCCCGCGGTTTCCACCGTTTCCGGGCGCGGACTGAGAATGCGCTATACTCCAGTAGCGCGTTCTTGAAGGTCGCGCTGCCCCGATAGAGCGCGTTCATCGGGGAAGTTGAACAGTCTGGCGGTTCCTGTCGCGCTATAGGGCTATGGCGCGTTCTGGACTGTCGCGCTATGGAAACATAGCGTGACCTGCCTTGTCGCGCTATAGGTCCCTAGCGCATTCTGCCTTGTCGCGCTAGGTGATCCTAGCGCGATCTGTGCAGTCGCGCTATAGGGATATAGCGCGATCTGTCGTGTCGCGCTATAGGTGCATAGCGCGTTCTGCTTGAACGCGCTATGGACCTACAGCGCGTTCTTGGAGGGACCAGCCGGGCTGCCCGGGGCGGGCGGTCTGCGGCTGATCGTGCTCCCCTTAGGCCGTGTGTGCCTTGGACACCCAGTGGAGTTCCGTGACCGTGTTTTGGGGTGTCTGGAGGTTCTGCTTACCTCGTTTTGCGTGCCCATGAGCTTAAGGGTCCGGGTGACCTTTAGCGTTCCGTTCGCATTGTGTTGGTCTCCGGTCGACCCGGTTGGGACCCAGTGGTTGACCTACGGCCTTGTGAGTATCCCGGACACCCCATGGGTTCTGTGTCTGTGTTTTTTGGGGTGTCAGGAGGGACCGTGTTACCTCGATTAGCGTGCCCGTAGGTGTGGTGGGTCCGGGTGACCCCACGTGTTCCGGGCTCTTGTGTTACGCTTGATCGAGTCACCGTGTGTCGGTGTGTGTGCGGTGGGGTCTCCCCCGCATATCGTGGGTTCCTTTGGAAGGCGATTCCCGTGTGGGCCATGTGTTTGGCCTTGGACTGTGAGTCCAGTTGTCCGGCCTGGGGCTGGAGGTTTCCCGCTTGCTTCAAGATGGGAAATCGTCGTGGCGGCTTGTGTGCTGCCTTGGGAATCGTGCTTCTGTGTTTTCCGTGTGGTCCGTGTGAGTGGCCTTTGTCCCTTGCGTTCCCTTCCCAAGGGAATGGTCTTGGCAACTCGTGTGTTGTCTCGGTATTCGTGATATCGTGGTTTTGGACCTAGAGATTGGACTAGATTGATAGCCTTGTGCTGTTGCGTGCAACGGTCTTGACCCCGGGTCTTGTGACTCAAGGACCGTTGGGTGTAGTGCGTCTAGAAGACTGTCCAGAGTCCAGTGGCTTAGTGCCACTTGAGTTTTCTCGACTCTCGCGCAGGGTGCGTGCGTGGCCGAGGACTGTGAGTCCCGTTTCTTCTCCGACTGTGGTCACCGTGTGACGGGGCCGGTACGTGGGGTGGTCCCCGTACGTCGTCGGATTCGGACATTGTTTTTCGTTGAGTTGAGAGTCTACTCCTTCAGTGACCCTCCACTAGTCGTAACCTACCAATACGCGTGTGCCGGTCGCACCAGGGAGTGGTGTACGGGCTTACCTTGAGGACGGTTAGACTGGTTTCCGTCGGGCCCCTCGTCGTGGCCAGAGTCCGGCTGCGGGGGAAAACCAGTCAGAGGGCCAGACCTAGGACGCGTGGTCTGTGTGTGCACACGTGGTTGGGGACAGTGGATGCACGTCGACGGGCGTGACCCCAGCTAGTCACTTGTTTGTGGTTACTTGTACGGTGTTCGCGCCTCGGGTAGGACCTACCACGTCAGGCAGTTCACCTGCGGTGCGGTGTAAGACGTCAGGGGACGCTACCGGCTGTGCTTCTAGTGGGTGGTACTCCTGTCGAGTACGGAGTGACAGACTGTCAGTCTCTGTGTCTTTGACCTTCGGGTTTTTGGTCGTGTTGACCGGTGAGTTCGGTTGTTTCATCTTGGCGCGTGTGTCGGTTCTTGCGCCGTGAGATTAGTGCTAGTGGCTTTACCGAGGTTTGGTCTTGTTGTGCGGTACCCGCGATCGGATGGTCGGGGTTGCACCTTGGACAGCGTGTCCAGGTCGGCTGTGTCCGGGGGACAGGCCTCTACGGCGTGGTTGCCGTGTGTTTTTACTTCGGTAGGCGGTACTAACGTGGTTTGGTAGCTTCGTCTGCGTGATCGAGGTGTACTTTCCGGTACAGTAGGAGTAGCTGTAGTGCCGAGTTTTTGACCGGCCACCGATTTGCTGTTCCTGCTGTAGTTGTAGCTCTCCTGTCCGCTACCGCCGCTGTTTCCGGTTGGGGTTCCGCGGGATCCCTGCTGAGTCTCTGTTTTGGAGACTCATTCCCTGCTTTTCAGGTGTGGCGGTTCTGCCGCGAGGTTCGTGGGTGCGGAGCGGGGGTTCTCAGTTGCCAGCTTGCCGGGCCGAGTGTTCACTTGGCATGTGGTACGTTTTACTGCTTTAGACTGTACTTTCTGTTAGACTGGACTCTGTTGTAGCTGTAGTTGTTCTTTCTTTCAGCTTGTTGTTGTTGGTTGTCCTGCTTTATTTCCTATTTCTTTGTGCCTCCACACTCCTTTTAGCCCTTCCGAGCCCTCCCGGCTCGTGGGCGGCGGTGCGAGTCTCGGGTTATCGGGTCTTCCCGGTAATCGGATTCTCGGGTCGTTACACCCCCCTCCTGCATCGCTCCCATCGTCCTCCGCCCCAGTCCCCCATTCCCACGCCCTCCACCCCCAGGCCACCCCTCCGGCGTCCTTCCCCCCTCCCCCCCTGCCGCTCCTCTCCGCCCCCCCTCCAGCACTGTTCTCCGGCGTCCTCCCTCCCTTCCCCTCCCGCCGATTCTTCCTGCCCCCCCCCCCCCCCCCCCCCCCGGCCGCCCCCCAGTCCACCCCCCCCCCCCGGCCGCCCCCAGTCCACCCCCCCCCCCCCCCGTCCGAGCACGGGGCCCAATCTCCCCCTCCCCCTTTCGTCCTCCCCCCCCATTCTCCTTCTCCGGCGCGCCTCCTCCTTCGCCCCCTTCCTCCTCCGTCTTTCAACCCCCCCTCCCTCTCCGCGTCAGCCCACAATCCCTTTTGTCTCCCCTGGGCCCTTCGGCACGGTGCGCCCCGGACGTAGAAGAGTTCAGCTGGTTTATCTGCAGGTGACAGGTATCCTACCCTCGGTTCATCCAGAGCTCGGAGAATCTGCGCTTATCCCCAAGCACCTCTTCAGATGCTTATCTCCCGAACGTCTCTTACTCACCGCTATTCGTCTAAGCGGTTTGATAGCCTTGTGCTCCTCGAGGATGATATCAGTCGCCTTTGGATAGACAGCTGTCCCACCGCCGTCTCCAAGAGCTCCCAGCCCCCTGATAGCAGCTGCCGTCCTCTTGTATCCACCTTATGTTGCTCGTTGGGTTGTTGTCGCCAAGTGTCAGAGAGGGCTGTTTCTATGTGACCTGATCTACATGTACTTTCTTTGTGGTTTAATTTTCATGTACTCCTGTATTATGTGTTTAGGTTGATATGAATGAATCTATCTCGCTTCCAAAAAAAAAAAAAATAGTACATGTGAGTCGATAAATCTTGTCAGATCGTCTTCTTGGAAACCTGTGTTGTGTATCGGCAAGAATGCCTACAGGTGGTTTAATTTTTTAATCTTCCATTTTGGTTGAAATATAATTTTATATCTCCCTAGCTGCTAGTGCATCATGGATGTTAGGACTTCGGCATTCCTTTACACTGACTTCAACAGGAGCAACAGTAGAAGACCTGATCAGTTTGCTTACCTGGAAAGATTGATCTGTTCTAATTAGTTTTCGTTTAACATAGATATATACAGGAACAATAAGCATTACTTCAGTAATCACCCTAAGTTTCGGGTTGCATGACATTAAGAAACAGATCCTGTTAGGTCATTCTTAATCACGTTATTTTGGTCTCTTCCAAAACGTCCATAAAAAAATGTCGTGATCTTGCGGCATACAACAACCGGGTTCTTTCATCAGACAACTTCGTCAGGCTCAAAGCATGGATATGACGACATGCGTCAACATTCGACGGCAAAAGATGAAACCTCACCGACAAATAGGAGGGGAGAAAAGTTGATTGATATCCAGCGGTTTGCTCCTCCGGAAGTAACTGACGATGAAATGTTGAAAAGATCACGTGAGGATGTCCCATCTGGTGTTAGAACACAGACAAATGGCTATGACTATTTGTCGCCGTCAGTTTGGTTAAGCTCCTGAAGGGTTCCTTTCCTTATTTTCTTCTTGGTTGAGTATATATTTCCTTGGCCCCCGTCATTATTTAATTTAATTGAATTTTGATTCGTAAGTCTAATCGCATTAACTTATCTCACCTCTCTAAGTGGGTTAAAAAATTCAGAGTTAAATTAAAATTAACTCACATCTAACAGAGTTACGAAATTCGGCCAATCAAATTAATGAAATAGATAACTCAGGTCTAAAAGTGAGTTAACTCCGAGATAACTCCGCGCACCTCGAAGTGGGTTCACCCCTCGATAACTTCCTTTTATCAACTGTAATTAACTATGGGATTTAAAAAAAAAATGACTTTGGTGCCACCATTATTTTTTGACAATCATGCAAAACTTCCTTCGCCCAGGTACAAACAATGTGGGATGCAATGCTACGGTGAGTGTGAGAGGCATCTCTCTGGTCGGTGCAGCCGCCGTGCAGTTCCTTCCGTCACCATTTATTGGAAGGTTCGTAGAGGGACCAACCAGGATCAATGGAATACCTATATGCATGGTTTCGTTCATACTTTATTCGGTTGATATAGAATTATAGATATCCATTTCACTCTTTTGTTGATGGGATGGTTATTCAAATATATTTCTTGACTGTTTTCCGTCGTTACCGTGACTTTGGGGAGTATATATATATATATACATATATATATATATATATATATATATATGGTTTTGAATAATAATATGTAGCGTGTCTCCTGACTGTGACTGAGATCACGACTTCACGATCCTCGTCTCCACAAAGCCAAAGATTCATGTGTACATTCCCGCACGGTTATCATACCATAATTCAGCCAAGTCTCTCTTTGACAGAGGGAGGGATATATAAACGGAGAGTTATCTTTTCCGAATTAATATGAATTAATTTGTCCCTCTAATTAAACTTATTTATTTTGATATTCAATGAGTTATTTTTCTAAGACAAACGGTATTAACTCTTTTTTTATTTCACTTGATTTGATTGTATTGAATCATACAAAATATATGAACTCTATAAAATGACTTAAATGTCCCTCTCATCTCGTTGTCATTTTCTACATGTAAACTTTACATAAATCTAATTTCCAGGGTTTGTCGGTCCGGTCGACCCGGTCGACCTGGTCTCAGCCTGGGTCAAGTCAGGTCACTCCCGTCTCGGTCCGTCCCGGTCCATATTTAAATAAAAAATAATTTATATATAATATATATTTATAATAATAAAATAAAATAGAAAATATACTATATATATATTATATTATTAAATTAATGGGGGTGACCCGGTGGCGATCCACGGCCCGATCGACCCGGTCTCGACTTGGGTCGGGTCAGGTCGTGCGGGTCGGGACGATCCGCACCGGGTCGACGAACCCTGCTAATTTCTAATGTTTATGTTTATATCTTCCTGATTCTTAATAAACTATTTATAAATGTAACATTATATATTTTTAACTTATTTTTTATATGTGAGTGAATATTAAAAACGATTTCTAATTTTATTTGAAGATGTTAATCCGAGATAACAATAAATTGGATGCTAATAAATAGGGGATTAACACCTCAAATAGGGGATTAACAACTAACCCCAGAGTTAGACACATTAATTTTTTTACATTAATATTGTTTAGATGCATTAATACTATTTTTTTACATTTCATACTAATTACATAAACCTTGAGACGCACTATATTTTTTAACTTTCCCGTCTAGTTACATAAATGTTTAGATAAATTAATATTTTTTTTACATTTCACCTATAATTATGTAAATGGTTACAAATATTTAATTTAGTTTTTTATGTTTCATTATAATTATATAAATATTTAGACATATTAATATTTTTTAATTTTATAAATATTTTTAGTATATTCTATCAAATAAATATACTGTGACAATAAAAACTGATAAGTAAAATAATTAATCTAAATAATTTAAATCAAGAATTCATAAACATCATTAATTACTTTTCAAAGTTAATGTTCATCTTAAGATTTTTTATCATTTACATTTTTAAATATTTTTTATATATTCTATAAAATAAATATACTGTGAAAATAAAAAATAATAAATAACACCATTAATATTACTAATTAAAATTTAAAAGTCATGAACGTCTTAATTACATTTTAATGTTACTTTTCATCTTAAGATTTTTTTAAGATTTTTAAATATTATCAATACATTCTATAAAATGAATATACCGTGACAATAAAAAATTGACAAATAACATCATTAATCTCATTAATTAAAATATAAAATTCATAAACGTCATTAATTACTCTTTAAAGGTACTGTTCATCTTATAATTTTTATTTTTAAATTTTAAAATATTTTCAAAATATTTTATAAAATAAATATACATTGAAAATAAAAACATCATTAATCTCACTAATTAAAATCTAAATATCAAAACATCATTAATTACATTTTAATGTTACTATTCATCTTAAGATTTTTATTTTTAAAAATTTTAAATATTGTTAATACATTCTATAAAATAAATATAGCATGAAAATAATTTTTAATAAATAACATAAATAAATCACTAATTAAAATCTAAAATTCATAAATCTCATTAATTACATTTTAAGATTACTGTTAATCTTAATATTTTTATTTTTAAAAACCATTCTTAAAGATTTTTAATATATTCTATAAATATACTGTGAAAATAAAAAAATAATAAAGAACATTATTAATCTCACTAATTAAAATCTAAAATTCATAAACATCATTAATTATGTTTTAAGATTACTATTAATCTTAAGATTTTAATTTTAAAAAATTCTTAAATATTTTTAATATATTCTATAAAATGAATCTACTATGAAAATAAAAAAGTGATAAATAACATAATTATTCTCTCTAATTAAAATCTAAAAGTCATAAATGTCATTAGTTAATTTTTAAAGTTAATGTTCATAATAACATTTTTATTTTTAAAACTTTTTAAATATTTTAAATATATTCCATAAAATGATAATACTATGAAAATAAAAAAATTGATAAATAACATCATTAACTTTACTAATTAAAATTTAAAATTTATTAATTTTATATTGTGATTACTTATTGAGAGAATGGGAGGTCAGCATAAGAAAAAAAGAGAAATGGAGGAGGAACAATTTAACCGTGTTAGACGACGGTTATCCTAACACATTTATATTTATTACTCTGTCAAAATTAAAAAAAAACAAAATAGAGTGTCATCTCCCGGACAAATGGGCCTGTCAAAGCAGGGCTAAGAGAAATGCGTCTGGCTTCTCCTTTTTTTTTTGGGGGGGGGGGTGGGGAATTACTAAAAGGAGCACACAAAAGTTTTCAAATTTCTAGTAGGGGCATTGCATGTACAAAATAACTAAAAAAGGCACTGTTTTGAAATTTTATATCCATAGAAGACAAAAGAGATCCTTTTCTGAATATATTACCGAAAATATCCCCCGACATCGTGCGGAAATGACGGTAACGTGCATAGCTCGTAGGATACTAACGATACCTGCATGGGTATTCAACAGCTCTCTACCCAACTTGTTGGAAGAGATAGGGATCTTCTTAACCATTATCAGAAGAGGAGAAGCAAATTTTATCATTCCTCCCATGTTTATACCACATGGAACAGATTTAATTAGATGCAATACAAAATAAGTCATGAACATAAACTGTTCGTCGAAATTCCTGAAAAGCATTTGGTCCTTGTATAGTCTGGCCTTTCCATCACCACCAATATGTATTCATCCTCTGTCGTGTACCTCTGGCAAGTCTTGCAGGTGTACCTGTGTTGGGTGAGGCCACAGCTCTTGTGGTAACAGATCGTGGCATTTGGTGGAGTGACATCTTGGGCAGCTCGATACTGCTACCGCTGGGGCTTCTCTCCATCGGACGTAGCCATTCGGTGATGTGTGGTGGAAGACACCATCGCAAGTCTAGGTAGCCTCTCCGATATGCCTACGGAAGCCGTGGGTAGTTTGGGAAAAATATGTGTTTAAGTCCTTAAAAGGAACAAAGCTTACTTACAATGCCCTTTTTAGTTAGGATTTTTTACATGAAAATTATTATTAGAGGTTAATGTATAAAAAATCATTCTTAAAAATATATTTACTAATATATCACTGTGTGAATTTTAATTATGTAAAAATGTCATATTTTTTTATACACGTATCACTTCTTTTTATCAATAATTTAAAAAAAATCACGCTTAAATGATATTTATATACTATTTAAATTAATTCAGTGATATATCTGCTAATATATTTTTAAGAATATTTTTTTTACAAATTTATCTCTAATAATAATTTTCATGCAGAAATTCGTTTTAATTATTATGCATTGGAATCCCTATCCAAAAATTTGAAACTTCTTTTGCCCTTCTCAGTAATTTTCTATTTTTCTTTTTATCACATGACTTATCCTCATTGAGCGCAACAGAAAGGAATTCGTCGGATCAGCAGCTCAAGCCTCGATATTATCCTGGGCCCCATATGTATGTCCACACCATGTTCTTTTAAGTTTTAACTATAAGCTTAGTGTAGATTTGTTTTATTTAAAAAACTAATGTCACGTCAATCTCCATCAGATTTACATATCTATAAAACCTGATCGTTGATTAGATATTTAAAAAATGAAAGATTGTAAAACCTTTAAGAGGGTCGACCATGTACAAAATGAAAATTCCTATAATGTACAAAATGCTACAATAATATATAGGCGACCGTGTACATATGTTTTCTGCCACTATGTATGAAAATGAAAGTTCGCGTCTATGTTGCTTCTCAGAAGAATTAACATACCGGTAGTGATAGTGCTCTAAAATAAAGAACCAGCTATATCTTTTTAATCTTTATTTTATTAATATTTTTTATTTGTTCTTTATTTTTACGAATTTTTGGGATTGTCCGTTCATAAGTTGGGTTGTAAAGATGGATACGTGAGATTGGAGCTCACCTCTCTATACTCTTAAAAAATAAAAAAATAAAAAAATCACTGCACAACCTGGGTGTGCAAATGCCCTAGTTGTGCAGCAAGACATATAATTGAAATGAAACTAGATGTGGCTATATACTTAGTTGTATGAGAATAGACTGCATAGTAAAAGGGAATATTCTTCCAATGTCTAACGGAGGTGGTATTGGGTCAGGCTGGGTCGGGCTAGAATTAGTTAGGTTAAGAGTGGTGTCACAGTACATGAAATATTGTAAATTGCCCAATAATATGTACCAATGAGCATGCAATTAGTGAATATATATATATAGCCAATGTTAATCAGTGACTTGTAACTTGGTGGTTAACTCCTCTCTTTTATATGGGGAGTTTGTGGCCGGATTCGAAGTTTACAAGCGTCAATGGGAGAGTTGCAGACTTTTTCACCTAATTTACTCTTAAATTATCTATATAAAAAGAGTAGGGGAAGAAAAAAGTCCAAAAGAGAAATGGTTATGAAAAATGCATGGCCACCCAACGTTGTCTTTGAAGCAGTTTCCTTCTCCAGCACGCTAATGAAACGGTCAAATTGACATGATCTTCGTGTGGGAAATCAGAGCAGCACACACCCCCTCTTATAAGCAAATGCTGCATGCCTTTCATCTTACTACGATCCGATTAGGGAATTCCCACATAGAAATTAATTAAGGCGAGGACTATCTCGTTCCATATGGAAAGTACATGCAGAAATTAAACAAGTAGTTGAACAGATTTCGTCTGTTTTCATAAAAGCACCGTCCACACTTTGCTTTAGAACAAAGAAAGCTGATAAAAAAAAAAGACCCCCAGGGAAGTCCACTGGGGAAGACTTGTAGAACAATCATGGTTGAAATTACAACCTCCAGTGACAGGCCAGTGGGTGCAACCACTCCTGCAGGGTTGAAGGAAGGGAAGCCTCCCGGTGCATGCATGATGATCACAAGGCATTGGCAAATCATAAAAAGCACATCTCGATCCACAAATCAAGACCTAATCTGCCAACCATGAAACAAGAAACAACTAATTCAGCTTGGGGCCTAGCTAGCCGTTCTTTATAAAAAGAGCGTTGATTTCTCCACAGCATTAGCACCTCAAGATCGATCAGAAAGCTTGGCCAGTTCTCCGGACTCCCAACTGCCAAAGATGGAGGCTCGTAGGAGTATCTTGGCATGTCTCTTCTGCTGCTCCCTCTGGTCCTCCCTCCTGCTCATTGGGACGGCAGCAGAAACCCATTACCATGATTTTGAGGTTCCCATATACGTCTGCCGTTCTGATCTCTTTCCGGCCTTTGTTCGTGCTAGTGATTCCGTCTAATTGATGTGTCTTATATGTTCTGGGTTGACACATGCATGTAGGTCCAAGAAACGCCAGTGGAGAGGCTGTGCAACACCCACAGCATCATCACAGTGAACGGGATGTTCCCCGGCCCGACCCTGGAAGCGAGGAACGGCGACACCCTCGTTGTTCGCGTCGTTAACAATGCCCAATACAACGTTACCATTCACTGGTATGTGCCTGCCCGCAATCTGCAAACCCAGAGGCAGAGGCTTAATTATTCAGGAACCATATATGTATATATACTCTATCTAGAGCCATATATATGCGAGAGCTAGCTAGCTAGCTAGCAAGTGCATCTCCGTTTTGGGGCACCCTAGCCTGTTCCCTTCGCATTAATGCTTACAGGTTCCATACATATTAATTCTCATACACTTCTCGTCTGATCATCTGTTGTTTCTCTCTAGGCATGGCATCCGGCAGATCCGAACGGCATGGGCGGACGGCCCGGAGTTCGTGACGCAGTGCCCGATCCGGCCAGGCGGGAGCTACACATACCGGTTCACGGTGGAGGGCCAGGAGGGGACGTTGTGGTGGCACGCGCATAGCTCCTGGCTCAGAGCCACTGTCTATGGGGCTCTCATCATATACCCCAAGCCAAACTCCTCTTATCCTTTCGAAAAGCCCCAGAGAGAGTTCCCCGTTCTTCTGGGTACGTAACACATGACTGCAGGCTCTCCTCAATTAGTCTTGGTGCTGATCCATTATTGATAGTACTGTTTGGTCCTCCCTCCATGCCATGCCATGCCATGCCATGAAGGGTTCTGGTTCTACCACGTACGCCTGGCATTATACGCTTAGAAACTCTTGACCATATATATGTAACACTTTCAGATCATATGATTGCTTGAGCGAGATAAGTTCTGTCTATCCATCTACGTGCGACGAGCAGGATATATGAAAACAATGCCTACTTGCCTTAGCTGTAGTTCTATATATATGTGCGTATATTCCAACCCAAAGCGCAGGTCAGAGAGCTGACAAGAACTATGACATGAACAGGGGAATGGTGGGACGCCAACCCAGTTGATGTGGTGAGAGAAGCGTCACGAACAGGTGCGGCTCCAAACATATCGGACGCTTTCACCATTAATGGTCAGCCTGGAGACCTCTACAACTGCTCTAGCCAAGGTTTGTTTACCCATCCCCGACCACCATCACCAGCAGTATGCTCATTCTATCTGTTTGTATGGTGAAAACCATGGTTCTTCTGATCTGCAGATACTGTGGTCTTCCCCGTGGCCTCTGCCGAGACCACCCTGCTGCGCGTCGTCAACGCGGCCCTCAACAACGAGCTCTTCTTCTCCGTCGCCGGCCACACGATGACGGTTGTGGGCGCCGACGCCTCATACACGAAGCCCTTCTCCACCTCCGTTCTCATGCTGGGACCCGGCCAGACCACCGACGTCCTCGTCACGGCGAACCAGCCGCCCGGCCGCTACTACCTCGCCGCCCGCGCCTACGCCAGCGCCCAGGGCCCCCCCTTCGACAACACCACCACCACCGCCATTCTCCAATACAAGGGCAGCTGCGGCGGCTGCCAGGGTCTGGGCTTCCCGCCGGCTTTCCCGTCCCTGCCGGCGTTCAACGACACAGCAGCCGCCACGGCCTTCACCACCGCCATAAGGAGCCCCGCCGCCGTCGAGGTGCCGGACCCGGTCGACGTGGATCTGTTCTTCACCGTGGGACTGGGACTCCTGGGCTGCCCCGCAGGAGAGACCTGTGGGGGCCCGAACGGGGGACGCTTCGCGGCCAGCATCAACAACGTCTCCTTCGTCCTCCCGGACACCCTCTCTATCCTGCAGGCCCACCGCCTCGGTGCGCCCGGCCTATTCACCGCGGACTTCCCGGCCACCCCGCCGGTGCAGTTCGACTACACGGCGAGCAACATCAGCAGGGACCTGTGGACGCCGGCGCGGGGGACGAAGGTGCTCAAGCTGAGGTACGGCTCCACCGTGCAGCTGGTACTGCAGGGCACCGGCATCGTCACGGCGGAGAACCACCCGATCCACATCCACGGCTACGATTTCTCCGTGCTAGCGGAGGGGTTCGGGAACTTCGACGCCGCCGCGGACGCCGCCAGATTCAACCTGGTAGACCCGCCAATGCGGAACACAGTGGCGGTGCCGGTGAACGGCTGGGCCGTCGTCCGATTCGTGGCGGACAACCCCGGGGTCTGGCTGGTGCACTGCCATCTGGACGTGCACATCACCTGGGGCCTGGCGATGGCGTTCGTCGTAGAGGACGGGGTAGGGGAGTTGCAGTCCTTAGAGGAACCTCCCACCGATCTTCCCATTTGCTGAGAAACTCGGGTTTTTGCACACCATTATCTAACTAGTTTCTCTATTTTTTTTAACTTCTATTTGAAATTTGTTTGGCTTCCAATTTGATTTGGAATCTTGGTTGCTTCATCGATCTGCTGCCGGGTATAGAACAAAAGATTGAAGTTGCAGATTTAGCCACATGCGGCATCCGTATGATCTTTCTTCCCTTACATAGTCAAGACATGAACACTGTCTCCCCCACTTCCATCTGCACGTAAGACTCTAAAAAGACCTCCACTGATTTGTGAAGCTCTGATCGGCAAGTTTGGCAAGCAAATAATTCCGAGTTGCAGGTAAAGATTGACGAGTGGTCTGTGGGATAAGTCGTGAATGGAAGACAACAACTAATCGACCGGACTAGAGATTGAAGTATGCAAATTCCTACTCGATCAGACGAACAAGTTCAGAACCATGAGTTCCATGCCCTTGTCTGATATCTTGTAAGAACATTTGCTCATTGTTGGAGGAGGTCAGAAGAGAATTATTTTGGTCTAGTTTGGCAACCACCATGTAGATTGTAGACCAATCGTGGCTTCGTAGTTATATTGGTGTGTCACCCGGGGGGGGGGGGGGGGGTTAGCCACGAGTGGCTTTAGAAAATCACAGTGATTTTAAAATCTAATTTGGGTAAAATTTTAAGAGGAACGGAGACCTAAGAGAGGATTTGAAAATACCAGGTCATTGAGAAGTTTTTTGAAATGCACACTTTCTTTTGAAATAATTTTAGTAGGATTTGAGTTGGAATTTAAAATCCAAATCATAATATATTTTGACTAATAACAATGGATTTTAAAATCCATCAAAATCAAAGTCGTGCTACACTCACGACTAACCCCCAAGGGTTTTTAAAATTATTTTTATTCCCTAGGAAAAGAAAATTTTCTTCATAGACTAAAAAGTATTCTAAAAAAAGATATTTTAAAAAATGGTTAGGAGGAGTTATGAAAAATTAAAGGGCTATTTGCATATAAATCATCGTTATACACCAAATTAATTAGTTGACATATCACTAGTTTTAAAACTTTCAAAAATGTCATCATTGTAACTCTCCATTATAGTCTATCCATCTAACCATGGTTGCTTTTAACTAGACTTCGAAAAAAACTTTAATGCCCATGGTTATCTCTCTTACGGTTTTAGATAGGGGTCTGGGTTTACTGGTGGTGATCGTTGGATGTGTACGTTGGTGGTGTTACCCCCGTCGGACCCCTCCCCCCCTTTATAACCCTCGTCCCCACCTTGCTACTCCCCTCCCCCGTTGGAACCCCCCTACAACGGTTAATCCCCTCCCCCTAGTGGAACTCTATCTTAAACCCTAACCCCCCCGACAAGCCTCCTCCTCCTATTGAACCCCGCGTTGAAAACCCCCCACCCCCTGCCAGAACACCCCCTACAACCCCCCACCCACCCCCGCTGGAACCCCCCTATTACCCCCTCCCCCTCTCCGAAACTCACGCCCCGCCCACCCCTCACTTTGTAATCCCCCACCCCTCATCAGAACAGATGCCACCCTGCTACGCCCCCCAGCTCTACAATCCCCCCTTGCCCCACCGAACCCCCCCTCTTGTTTAACATCTTTAAATTCAAAAGGGTTAGATTTACATTTTCATAATAATAAAATTCAAGTTATATTTATCTATATCTTATGTTTTAGACTTCCCTTCGTGAACCCCCTTAGATGAAATCATTTAGTTAGAATGGGCCATTTAGGTGATGTTCAAAGATGTTGGACAATAGAAGTGAAAGTTAGACGATGGGAGTTAGGCGATGTGCTGGAAGATAGGTGATAACTATGGAGATTAGACGAAGGACTTAGACACTGCATTAGAATAAGACGATGGATGATGTTTCATCTAAGACGATAGACAACGTTTTACCTAAGTTGAAGAGTTACTCGATATAGTGACTAGCTGTGAAAAGAAGACGAAGCGGGAGTAATGATAAGAGTAGACAAAACTTAAAGTTAGACAAAGACTTAGGCGATACTAAGATTAAACGTTGCAGAAGTTAGATGATAACTTAGATGGTAGAAAGTTAGATGGAAGTGGAGGTAGACTTAGCAAGAAGAAATTGGGCTATAGGAGTTAGACGAAAGGGCATGCATTGGATGATAGAAGTTAGACGACAGGATCCTAGCTTAGATGATGTAGCCACTAACTTGAGAATTTAGATGATAAATAGTAACCATAACATAAGTTGGACGGTAGAGGTAGATGATGTTGAAGTAGGCGATGAAGTTGGACAATGCAGAAGCGGACAATGAGCTTTGGTCTTGTAGAATTAGATGATGAACTTAGATGATGGAGTATTAAATAATGGGCTTAAGGTTTAAATAATGGGGTTATGATTTTAGTATTTTGAGCGATTGATTTAAATAACGTAGGAATTATAGATCGTGTAGGATCTCCTAGAGATTTAGGTGATACGATTGAGTGTTAAGTGTGTGTCAAGACGTGGACAACTTGTCAACAACGAAAAGGCATGTACCTCTTGTATGGGGGTGTTTAGTTGGCCGTATGGTGGACAGAAGGTATGGAGAGGGTCTGACAAGTGCATAGGGGTGTTCCAATAGTGTGTAGAGGAGGATGGATGACATGTACCCAACATGCAAAGGTCAAAGCATGGGAATAAAGATCTTATATAGAAATTTCTTTTTCTCTCTTTTCCCTTCTACCTCTCCCATTTCTCTTGTTCTCCTTACTATTCAGAGTGTCTGCACTCGGATCATCTTTGAGTTCTTTCTGCTCTTCAGAGTGCTTCCTAAAAGCTTCTAAGAATACGTTTGATATCGGGATAAATTTTGAGGATAATAGGTATAACTCATTTTGGGTTAATTTATCTCTATTCTTATTCTTACGTATGTTTGGCATATGAGGGGATAAGAATAATGTTATTCTTATTTCTCGTTTAGTAAAAAATAGGGATACAAATGAAAACAAATATTGAAAAAGAATCATTTTGTCCTTTTATTCATAATGATGGTTAACATTAATGATGATATTGTTTAATAATTTTTCTTGTTAATAATATTTAGCACTTATAAGATTATTAGGTAATATTTTTTATTTATAATGATGATTAACACTGATGAGATTATTGTTTAATATTTTCCTTTTAAATAATAGTTAGCACTAATAATTCATCATTTATTTAAGAATTTTCTTTTTTATTCATAATTAGTACTAATAAAATTAATTTTCAATATGGTTTATTCATAATGATGATTAGCCCTAGCTAATGAGCGTGTCGTTGAATATTTTTTTCCTATGAATAATATTTAGCACTAATGATGCAACTATTTAATAATTTTTTCTTCCTAATCATAATTAGAACCAATAAAGTTAATATTTAATATTTTATTTATAATAATGATTAACAATAATGAGAGTATTATTTAATATTTTTTATTGTTAATAATATTTAGTATTAATGAAGTTATTATGTAATATTTTGATGATTAGAATTAAAGAGATTATTGTTTAATAAATATTTTAATAATATTTAGCACTAATAATTTATCTTTTGTTTAATATTTTTTATTCTTAATCATGACTAGTACTAATGAAGTTAATATTTAATATTCTTTATTCACAATGATGATTAGCACTAATGAGGGCATCATTTAATAATATTTTCTTGTTAATAATATTTAACACTAATGAGACTATTGTTTAATATTTTTAATCGTGATTAACACTAATGAGGTTACTATTTAATATTTTTATTCATAATAATGATTAGCACTATATAGTAAGGATATTATTTAATAATTTTTCTTGTTAATAATATTTAGCACTAATGAGACTACTATTCAATATATTTTTCTTCTTAATCTTGATTAGCACTAATAAGATTATTATTATATTTTTAAATTTATGATAATAATTAATATTAATGAGTTAATAATAATTAACACTAATGAATGTATCAAGAGAGAAGGGGGAGGGATGAAATGGGATTAGAAAAGTAGGGATACGTCATTCCAACAAAAGGTTGAAATGGAAATGAGTTATCCCTGATTCTAACCCCACTTTCAGATTAACCTCATTTTTCTTATCCCAAGAAATCTCCACGTGTTTTTGACCATACCAAGCAAGGAATGGGGACAAAATGGGGATATCCCCGCCCTATCCCGATATCAAATGTGACCTAAAGGTTCCTCATCTCGGTGAGACTTGCTCTACACTGGTAAGTCTTCGATAGGCCTCTAGATCCCGTGCTAATTCTTTGACTTCAACCTTCTCTACGGTCATCAAAGATCAGTTTGATGTTATTCTCTTCTATTCCGTTCATTCTCTAGAGTGGGACTTGGAAGGGTAGAACCAGAAGTGTGAAGGAGGTGTCGAAGGTTGGTGGTAATAGGTTTCTCTTTGAGACATGATTTCTAAGTACGAGTCATGCATGAACCTTTAACCCTATATTTATCCAGTTTAAGTTCTATCTTTCTTCATATACGATTTAGGATGGATTTTATGTAAAACATTATCTATCTCTTTTAATTTAGACTATACTTCATCTATCTTTCACTTAGACGTCCTAACATCTACTTTCTTCCGCCTATCGTCCACTTTCAACTTAGATGATTTATAATCTATCTTTTCGTCTAATTTTTACAACTTAAGTGATCCAAGTCTATCTCATTCAACTTAGACGGTCCATCGTCTATCACAAATTGTCTAAGGCTTTCGTCTAAATTCCTTCATTTATATATCATTTCACTTGGACAAATTATCATCCAACTTCATCAACTTAGATGTTATGCCGACTACCTCTTCTAACTTAGACAAGCTATCATCTATCTCTTCATCTAAACCTCCTTATTTTGTCTAAGTTCACCATCTAACTTTTCTCCTTTCGTCTATCGGTATCGTCTAAGTTCTTCCTAATATAATCCCCCAATTATTTAATTTAACTATTTCGTCTAATCCTTTAAAATCTACACGATTTTCGTGATTCTTTCTAGGTGAAATTACACTAGAATTGACGAACTATTTATTTACATAAATTCATAATATACTAAGGGGCTTAACTACTTGCTGCTAAACTATTGGGTCCTGACCATAATATGATCCGAATCCCTAGAATCGGGATGCAACAAAAATTCAATCGAAAAAGGAAATATTAAAAACAGCCCAGCTGGAGGAATGGTATTGGAAAAAAACAACAAAAAAAATTATGGCTTGAGCAAGGGGATAAAAATACTTTTCTCTACCACTTGAGTGTCTTGAAGAGGCGAAGAAGAAACAGAATATCACACACTAAATTGCCCCCCGGGGAATGGACCAATGGTCGAGCAAGCCTTGCTGAGGTACTCAAACATTATTTCACTAGCTCATACCATAGTTTGCCGACCCGGTACGTCTCGCACGACCCGACCCGACCCGACTCGACCCAGGCCGGGACCGGGTCAGCCGGGCTGTGGGTCACCACCAGGTCGACCCATTATTTTAATATTATATTATATTATATTTTATATGTAATGTGTGTTTTTCTATTTTATTATATATATATATATATATATATATATATATATATATATATATATATATATATATATATATATATATATATATATATATATATAGTGGTGTTTTAGAACGGGACGGACCGAGTCGGACCGAGACGGGAGCGACCTGACCCGACTCAAGCCGAGACCGAGTCGGCCGGGTCGACCGGGCCGACAAACCCTGGCTCATACACCTTGGACAACCCAATCAATATTTGATTATACTCCTATCCCCCGTGTTTCTTCTCAGCTATTCTCTGAAGATAATTTAAAGCTTGAACAAATTCCATCGGAGCAGGAAACAAAAGCTACGGTCGTTGCAATGCATACCCTCCAATCCCCAGGCCCAGACATCTTCCCACCAATATTCTTTCAGAAGTATTGGCAGATTATGGAATCCCAAATTAAATCATACCTTAATCACTTTAATACCAAAAAACTGATGCACTCCATGAAGATAAAGAAGGGACACACAGGGACTTCTGGCCTAAAAGCATACCTTTCTAAAGCATATGATTATGCTTAAGATGAGGGAAAATCAACCAATTCAAGTTCCTTATTAAGGAAAAGATACAAAACAGACTAGCTCATGGAAACTGAGTTTATTATCTTCTGCAGGGAGGCCCACTCTCATTGGATCTACACTCTCAGCAATTCCTACTCATGTGTAGGCCACAACCCTCCTACTAAAAAATAGTAGTACAAGAACAAAATAAAGCAGTCAGTGGAAAAAAAAGATGACAGAAAAAAGGAGAACCCATCTAGTATTCTTGGGAGAACCTCAGTCAAAAGGAGCAACAAGGTGGACTTGGATTCAGGGATTTCAATATATACAACAGAGCCTCAATCATGAAGATATTATCTATTACTTTCCAAGAAAATTTTATGCAGATGGAGGATTACACAGTTTGGAGGTGGACTAAAAATGGGAAAATTCCAGACAAAATCAGCACATTGGCTCATCAAGCAACGGTCTCTACCGCCTTCTTCATCACAAGATGGCTCAAAAAGTTCAACCCCTTCTGTGATATTTGCTCATCAATGCGGAGAGACAACACAACACATCTTACTAGAATGCCATGTGGCAAGAGCGACCTAGCTCACATCACCTCTGAATTACTACAACTTGGATTCGGGGAAAAACTCTTTTATCAATTAGTAGATAGATTCATATCCTGGTGGGACCCACCCACCGTTTACTATTGACCCAAATGATTTATCTCATATTGTGCCACGTGTATTACTATCTTATGGAGCTTATGAAAAATCTAGATGTGCAATCATTTTCCAAGGCATACAACTCCAACCGCCAAACTTATTTACCTGAAATGGATGCTCATTTCCCCTTTTGATGCAAGAAAGAAAGAAAGGAAGAGAAATTTTCCTGGACAAAAAAAAAAGAGAGAAAACGATGGTATGCGCGCAAATATGGGACATGTGAGGGATCATGGGAAGAAAGTGGGCACTTAAAATTGGGAGAAAGAGAGAAGCCACTCCGCCCCAGTTCCTCCTCCTCCTCCCCTTTCTCCGATCTCCGCCATGGAGGAGCTCCCAGTCCAGAAGGTCTCCATCTCGGGCACCACCCTCGCCTCCGTCATCCAGCGCTTCTCCTCCTCCGCCGGCGATGTCGACGGCCTCCTCCTGGGCCACCTCACCCGCCTCCCCCCACCGGACCTGACCGATGACGACCCCTCTTCCTCTTCCTCCTCCCCCGCCTCCTCCTCCGCCCTCGTGTCCGCTTCCATCACCAACCACTTCTGCTTCGGCTCGCCCATGGGCTTCTACGATCCCCTCGGCCAGGTCGACCCCCGCGCACTCCACCGCGCCCTCTCGCTGGATCACCGGCCGCAGAACTGCGCCCTCCTGGGCTGGTTTTCGGCGCGGCGCAACTCCAGCCTCCGCCCCTCGATGCGGGAGCACGCCGTGTCCGTCTCCCTCTCCAAGACCATGAAAGCCCTAGCCGCCCAGGATGGGAGGTCCGCGGTGAATCCCCAAGAACTCATGCCCACGCAGTGCGTCTTCGTGCTTCTCTCTTCGTCTTCCACGGCGAACCGGGCGGTGCACAGCCACGAGTACCGGGCATTCGTTCTAGAGTCGAGGAGTAGTGGGTATGTGCACAGGCCGATGCCGGTGGAGGTGGTCAATGTAGGTCCTGCTTTCCGAAGCCAGTACCATCTGTTCTCCCCGGAATCGCCGTTCCCGTTGATGCCCTGTGGTTCGGGGACGCACGAGGGTTGGGAAGATAGGAGCCTCAATTTTATCCGGCGAGCGGCAAGGGACCGACCGCTGCTGGACGGGTTGGCGGAAGGATACGGGGTCGATAGGTTGCGGCAGATGGTGGGGCCTGGTGCGGAGAGGTACAAATCGGACTTGGAGCATTTGTATGAGAGTATGCTAACCAAGCTTGAGGGATTGACAAGGCTCGTGGAGAAAACTTCGGTCGGAGTTCTTGAACAGGTGTCATCTCTCTCTTGTGGTTATGATAGACTCTTTTCTCCGGGTCTTTTGCTTTCTTTTTTCCGCATTATGTCTTAGATTCTGTTAGCGGAGTAGATCCATAATGTATGTGCTGATAGATCACCATTGGACTAACGGATTTCATTACATAAAATAATTAAACTTCTTTTCTCTAGCATGTCAAGATGCATGCATTGGTAAGCCTACAAGTGGATCAGATTGTCAGTATCAAGTCAGTTGGATGGGTGAATAATATAGAGCTCTATAGGTGTAGCAGCAGTACAAAAATCAACAAACATTTATGAGAAATAGTCTAATTTATACAGGCTTCTACTGAAAATCTCCAACGTGCCAAGAATTTCAGTGAAGCGCCATCTGAAGGATAGAAAAACAAAAGGTTTCCATTTATTTTTGGCTGCATCCTTCTCTAGAATACTCATGAAGTGTGATATGTATTTGGTTGCTATTGAACCAGAACAGACACTGAATACTTGAAAATTGAAGGAAAAAGTTTGTGTGATTCTAGGGGTATCTGTTAGAGGTGCACTACCCCATGTGCCCAGAAAAATGTAGTGACATTCTAGTGGACAAATACTTGGTGGACCACATGCCGGGAATGCATAAAGTTGAGCCATAGTTGTTGCAGGTGGGGGGAATTCAGGCAGTGAGAGGTGTTGGACTTGGAGGCTGGAGATTACGTCAGTTGTCATGTACTCTCACATAGAAGTAGAGCACAATGAAGTTGAGGAAAAAAAAGAAAACAAAGATGTCGAGGGTCTAGTTCTACAAAGAAAGAACTGTGGACGGCAGTGTTGGTGGGAGTGGTAGAAATGATCCATAACAGCAGGCACTGGGGAAGAGATGCAGACAATTGCCACATGATCCGTTGATATGTTTAAGAAATGAGGACCCAAAGAAGATAGATTCAATCAATCAGGTAAAACATTATGTTGGACTTGCTGCTGAATAGGGGTGAAAATTGGTCAGATTTGGGTGAGGTCCAACCGGGATCCAGATGACCCCCAGCTCCATAATCTTGGATCAGACCTAGACCCGAATGTTTATCTGTGACATGGATATCTGAGTCCAGACCTGATGTTACTTGTACATATCCAGATTTGTTTCATGTTAGTGTCGAGATCCACCCGTGTCTGGGTCATCATGTGGGCGGAGAGCTGAATCGGCTGTTGAAATCCCCAGGTTCCACTTTTTTATGCTATTCTGCAAGACAGACCTCCTGAAAAATTCTTCCCTCCAAACTTTCTGATCTAAGAGACATGAAACTTGGGGGAGAAATAAGGAAATAAAAAACTTAGAGAAGTATCTCCTTTTGGTTCAGCTTGCAGGCTTTCTCTACAAGAAACCTAAGAAGCTAAAGAAGATAATGCTGAATCGGGCAGGTAATTGCAGCTTGCAATAGGTGAAACAAGAGGAAAATTAGAGGAAATGGAGATTGGTGGGGTAGACAGCCGGAGTTGAAGCCAGGAAGATGCTGGCAGTTTTAGAAACGTGGACTTGATTGTGCAAGGGAGCATGGTGCCAACCAGGTGCACCACAGCATCCTACTCATCCTGTGCTGGCAAGGTTAGGCGAGCAAATCTGATGGTGGCTTCTTCAAGTAGGGCTGGTTCCTGCTGATCATACACCGGTCATTGGCAAGGGAAACAGATGGAGGGTTTTGTGGGATGCAGAAAAGAATGGGGCATGTTATCCGGGTCTGAGAGGAGGTCCGATGGAGCTCAATGCGGATATCCATGAAGCCCCAAATACGAAATCTGGGTATATGGGAGGAGTCCATACCTGAGAAAAGACAATATGGCCGCGTTGGATTTGGGTCTACCTGATCTGTTTTGCACTCGTAGTCCTGTAGAAAACAACAGATGCAACTTAAAAGATTAATCAATGGATTGGGCAAAATGTTCTTTTTGAAAGAGGTTGAAGAAACAATATATACAACTGAAAACATGAAAATCATCATGGAAGGAAAGAATCAACAGATATCTAAGTCATGTTCCACTAACTGTGGAAGTAGGTTGAAGATTTGTAATATTTTATCACAGCATGCATAATCATAATCTGGAAATGAGGAAGGGTGCTGATATTGTGTGCTCAGAGAAGGGAGTTGACAGAGAGTGCCATAAGGAAAGACCATTTAATGCGGAAAGCAAGCATCTACCCTTGAGTCTCAAAGTTGAAAGATTCCTCAATATTGTTATCAATATCAGTACACAATCGGTCCAACTTGTCATCAAATTATATTCATAAATGCTAATGCCCTTGATTGGTCATAATGCTTGACTCAAGAACGAAAGGTCATTCTGGGGCTGAAATGGTGAGTGGTTTTTTTGCAGGTGTTCTGCACCCTCATGGTCTACCCTACTTATTCTCAACAACCCACAGAAATGGATTATCTTATCAATTTAGATTGACTGAACTTGGAAAATCAAATTTCAAATGTTTGAGCAGTTTTACACTCAGCTATTAACCAAACATCAGTTGGCATGTAGAGGACTGTCTTTGGAAGTGCCAAAATGCTAGCTGGTGCCAGGCTGCTGGTGGATAAGTTTATCAAATATGATAATATAAAAGGAAAATAAAAATACACAAAAAGGAAACGATAAATTGGTAATTAGGGAGGAGAAAATTCAAAGTATAACATAAATCTAAAAGCAAGCACATTTTTGTTGTACCCCTCATAATAAACAGTACTTTCTGTTTTATCTTTAGGTTTATTTCTGTCAGAAGGTGAAAAATTATGTTGCAAATGTTGTTGAGAGATAGTGGAGGTGTAAAATGCAAATGGGCCGACTTTGAACACCCAACTACTCAGCTTGTTTATGCTCGTGAACTAGCCCATTAACAAAATTGTCATTGCATGTGTTGCATAACTTTGGTTTTAAGGTAGAGGGGGGTGGGGAACGTGGCCCTATAATAGAGCTGGTCCCCTCCTGGTTCTTCCCAGTGCATATCCCATATCAGAAATCTTGGGAAGAAGATAGGCTACTGCCTTTTTCTCTCAAGTCCATTTGAGTCAGCGGGATGGATTCAGCTCGATAGCTCGAGCCCTGTGGCCTGCCTCGCTTGGCCCAACCGATTAATGCATTCAGCTCATGTAATAAAATTAGAACTTAAATTTAGAAGTTTCAATTGCCAAGTCATTTTTTCATGGGCTTGTTCTTGAATGAGCCGGGTTTGAGATCACTGAATATCTAAGGAGCTGAGTTCAAATTGCCATCTCAGATACTTGGTTGAATTCAAACTGGAGTTGGATCTTGGTTTTAAGTGACAAGGCCAAGTATGAACAGGATAATACTTGGCTAGACTCATGCACGGCTACACTTCAATCTCTTCACCTCTACTTCCTCTTTGATCCAATTATCATTTGATTGTTCCTTAGAGTTTTCTTAATGGCTATCTCTTGCAGGGTTCTTCTATTCACTTATTCTACCCAGAGAGGTGTAGATTTCTGCCTCTATCAGGATTCTTCTATTCACTTCTTCTACCCAGAGAGGTGTAGATTTCTGCCTCTATCAAATTCCTCTTCCATCAGCCATAGATTGCATGAGCTTTTTTAGACTTTTCTTTTCATAGATTCCTTATTTGAAGCATAAGAATTCTCATTTTTGCCATTCAGTTGATGGAAACCATGGTCAATACTGCATTCTTCTCTATTTCTTCGGTTATTATGCCTTTGCTTGACTTCCTCTTTAACGAGTTTTAGTATTATGAATTTATGGCCATTTGTTGAATGTTTGCTTCCCTTTTGTCCTTGTATTATTACGTTAATTCTTGACATGCCTTGAATGTTCTTTTCTTAACCACATCTTTTTAAGCATGGAATGCAGAATTGGCCGATCCGGATGGTTATTCTGCCTTTGCTTGACTTCCTCTTTAACGAGTTTTAGTATTATGAATTTATGGTCATTTGTTGAATGTTTGGTTCCCTTTGTCCTTGTATTATTACGTGAATTCTTGACATGCCTTGAATGTTCTTTTCTTAACCACATCTTTTTAAGCATGGAATGCAGAATTGGCCGATCTGGATCGGGATTGGATGATTTGTATTGAAATTGCTGGGGGTGGCAGTTTCAGGCTGAACGGGCCCAAAATTAAACAAATTCATTGGAATCAGCTGAATCGGTCTGGATTGGATCAGAGTCAGTTTGGATGGGACTGGAATCGGTGGAATCAGCCGGATACATTTTCCCCCTGATTTTTCCTAATTGACCTCGACTCAAGTGTTAGAATTCATGTAAAGTCATAAAAGAATGGTACTCCATTATACAACAAAATTTTCTTATTTAAGATGCCTTTTGTTTATTTTTATATAAGACATTATATCGTTTTGTCTTTTTACATTAATGTCAAGTAAATGTTACTACCAACAAACTATATTTTTATATGATAAATTATATCTTTTTGTATCTTTTATATGATACATTATATCTTTATATTTATATTTTTTCCTATCATTTCTAGTTGTCTACATTTTTTCCATTTTCCCTGATTTTTTTCTTATTTTTAACATTCTTAATATTTTAATCAGGCTGATCCAGGATTGGCCCGTCTTCAAGTGGATCAGCTGATTCCATCGATCCAATCTGATGATCGGATGGGGACTGGGTACGTCCGATCCAGATCCCAATCCGAGTTTCTCTTCCATGTTTTCATGCAGTCTTCGAGCTCCTCTGATCTTCTGCAACATGCCATCATTTCTGTTACCATTGCATTTAAGTGAAGTGATGGAAAAAAATTCCCTCCAGATAGGACTACAAATTGTTTGGAGACAAAGTGAACATGAAAGTTCTATTTCCAGTTCCATTATAAATTATTTGGGATTGCTAATCAAACGTGGTATCCTTTCTTTCTGAGGTCAGTGCCAATTTCAGTATTGATTCCAGTTCAATTTTGTTATTGAATTTGTATACAAAATTGGAAAGCATCTGATTTTAATTGTTGCTGGGCCACACTTCTAAGTTCAGCCTGACCAACCCACCAATGAGGCGATGACCCAGCCTGCAGAGCTGGCCCAGACATGTCATTTGGTAGATTAGCCTCAGATTTTACCGATGTGCCATGCAACCTCTCAAGACATTTCCAATGTGGGATTAATCATGTTGGCAGCCCTCACTCATTTGCTTGGTGCAGTCAGTGCCTCAATAAAGACTGTTCAATCACTCATTTACTGTGGATTGGGCATGGTGCACTGCCAGCCTGCCACATGCTTCATTGCTGTTTCCTTCACCTGTTTTAGTACCATACTGGCTGAAACAGTAGGGAGCAGCTCTATAAAGAAACAACGTGGAACTAATCTAGCTCAATTGAAGGTGGCTGAGCTGGGTAGCTTGAGCCCATGGCCAAGCCAAGGGCCCCCAAGGCCCATCCTAAAAGTTGGCCAGAAAATTATTTAAGTAATTGCTTTCAATTTTGTGAATAGACCTATCTTATATTTATTGGAAGGTTCTGGAAAGCAATTATGGAAATAGTTGTTTCTGTTTTCATTTCTGATCTTTTATTGGAATTATCTGATTCTGAGTACAGCATACATCAAAATCGGGGAAAAATTATAAGTTTCCATACCTATGACTGAAGTATTGGAATTTGGTCAGTAATCGGAGAATGGGTTTTCCATTTGCCTACCTTCGGATCATCAATCATAAAACTCTGGTCAAACTCTGATATGAGTTCACTACAGGTGTATGTTCAATTAATTAGAAGGACTTCTAGTATGCTCACTATTCTAAAGTGCTGCATGGCTTAAGTTTGCCTACTTCTTGTTGACCTTTCTTTGGGTACCAAAAAGTTGAATTTTCCTATCATTCACCATGTGCCTGAATATTCCCCCCAACTCTTTCAGTCTCCCTCTTGGGGTTTCTATTGTCATTTTCATTTAGGACATGTATTCCTGAGGGAGCCCCTTTCCAGCCATAAAATCACTTTCGCTGAAAACTGCCGAATTTATAGAATTCTTCTTTGTAAGTTAAAGTGTTTTAAGCCATCATGTCTGTCTTTGAAACATTCTGTAGAATCTCCCCCATTTGTCAGTCCTTTGCCCAATACCCTGCATCGTTGTTTTCTGAGGATGCAGAATATGAGGCCCTAACTAAATAGATTTTTTGTCTGCTCCTCTTTCTCAATGTCATTCGGGACCTGGATATTCCATGTAAGGATAATCAATCATACGTTTGTCTCCCTTCTGTGTACTCCACCTCAATGCACTTACACTCAGCTCTTCTTTCAATAAGATGGCGTACCTCTCTTTGTCCTGTACCTTTTCCCCCTTAAACTCCTGCACCTGGACATTGGCTCATTACAAGGTTTCACAGAAACATCCCACTTTACCTTTATATCCAGTCCAGAAACTCCCATTTGGCATACAATGTTTTGATCAGTTTATTTTTCTAGAGAAAAGCATTTCCAATGTTTTTTTTATATATGCACTTTTCCTGATCGAGTACACGAAAAAAGGAGCAGTATGGGCCCCAGAAATGAACCGTTGAAAGATGCAGGTCAAAGGGCCGCCAAAGTAGTGAAGGAAACCTCTTCTTTTTGTTGCTGAAGAGAATGGCTTATCTTCTCAACACTTTCAACTGGCTTAGTGAGTTCAATCCGTCCTGTAACAGTCTACCCATCAATTGACGCAGCTTTTTTTGAGCCCTGATCTCCAATTAGCGAATCTTTTCAGAATCTTCTATATCTTTTTATAGATTGTCTCATTGTCTCATTCTATTTTCTTCATACAGCAGGAGATCTTTGACCTTTTTTTCCCTTCATCTTTGGTCTACCCATGGAAGTTTTCTACTGTCCATGAAGCAAAGCCTCTTCATTACTTGATTCGTCTCTAGTTTTTTGCCATTCTTCCCTTCGCTAGTTTGGATTCGTTGTTCTTGACCGTTATGATCTTATCTGATGCTGCCTTTTCCTCTTTCCAATCTGTCTTCACATGCTTTCATCAAAAGGATATTCCTTGATCATCTGCTCCCATAGGCACCACTTCTCTGGTGAGTAAGGATGGTGAATCGTTGTTGTCTCCATTTCCTTGTTCATCCTTTAGCCCAGATTACTGCTAGGTGAGATGGAGCAGTTGAATGCGATGTCTTTTATTTGCTGACATATGTCCCTTAGTGAACCATCTCCTAATATCTGTGCTTGACCATCCAAATAAAAACCACTTGGCAGAGATTGGGGAGGCCTAGGTCCATGTAAAGCACAAGAATTAATGCAATTTTATCCAAATTTAACCAATCCCCTGGGCAAAAGCAAGCTAGAAGGGTGAATGGCCTGGCATGTAAGGCAGAACACATGTGGCCCAAAAAGAAAAAGGAAACAGAACATTGGTCTGTTAAGAACTGACTCTGATACCATGCATGGCATCCAGCTCAAGAGCAATTGCCAGAGAGTGGAGAGGCCAAGGGCCATATAAAGTGCAAGGCCTTCCATGCAAGGCCTATGTGGGATTAAGTCTAGTCGCCTGGGGTTTGACTTCCCCTCTTGTGCGCCCCCGTAGACCTTCTATTGTCTGCTGGTTTAAGCCCCCTCACCTCTGCCTAAAGCTCAACGTGGGTGGTGCTTTCAAAAGGAGTCTTGGTGTAGCTGGAGGGGGAGGTGTGCTGTGCACCTCTTCTGGCGATCTTACCCTTGCTCTTGCCCACAATTATACCTGCATAGAGTCTGGAGGCAGAGGCAATGGCTTTGCTGGATGGTCTGCGTTTGTGTGCGCATCATGGTTATCATTCTTTCATGGTGGAGTCAGATTCTTCTATTTTGATTGGTATTGTTACAGGAAGGTTTACATGCCCTTGGCGCCTTCTCCCTATGATTCGGGACATCTTCCACCACTCAGCCAGGATGTGGCTGGTTTTCAGACATTTTTAGGGAGGCCAATTCTTTAGCTGATGCTTTGGCCAATGTTGCTTGTTCTATTTCCACGTGTCTTTCTTGGACCTCTTGGGCTGAGCTCCCTCATGTTGTAAAGGGTCCTTTCCGGTTAGATAAACTGGGATGTCCCTCTATGTGGCCCTAGGTTGGTCCTTAGTTGTATCTTGTACCTACTTAATTTTTTTAAATAAAATTTATCCTTATTGGTGCTTGGTGGAGCGGATCCATGCCACCTCGCTGAGGTGGTGTGCGCTCTCCTAAGTTCCCACTAAGGTTATTTGTTGCAAAAAAAAGAAAAAAATTGATTGGGTCCAAATTGGCTTCACCTTCTTCTGCACAAATTCTCCCAAGACTCTGTCGACTAAGATCTGCATGCATAGCCACTTTTATTATCTTCATCCATGTTCTTCCCTATCCCTTTCGTACTCCATCTGATATCTTGCTAATACCGTTTCTTTCCTTGCTCCCTATTTCAATTTCTACATAATGACATATCCCTACATTTCTACATCAAACAGAATTCTGGCAAACCATAGGGTCATCTTTCTCTTTTGAGGACTCTAGCTCTCAAGTTATTAGGACACCTCAATTCCCCATAAATAAGCAAATACCATGGGTTCAACACCCCCTCTCTCTCATGTCTATCTTTCATATTGATCATATGTTAGAGTCTGATAGAGTGATAAATGAATTTCAACATGATCAGGCCATCTGTCAAGTTCCTTTCTCATCAGGATGAACCTCGAGTTAATACTGATTATATATTAGTCAGAGAAAGATCTCAAATCTATTTGAATTTTCATTTTATTCCCTATTCTAATTCCTTTCTTCGCTTTTTCTTTTCCTAACCTGTGCAGCATGACATGAAGGATATTATAAGAAAAGCTGGGAAATGATCACAGGTAAAGGTTGACTGAAATGGTTCTGGAATCATAGCATAATAAAGTGTTAGAGCAGGTTCAGTAGATGCCTATTAAAGAAATCATAGCACTCTTAAGGAAAAAGCCATTGTTGTCAAGGCTGTAGCCTAGGTGCTGCCTAGGCACTAGGCGACCAGGCATTTGTATGGGGTCAAGGCACCAGCGTGCCTTTATGCACCCTAGAAAGGCAAGCAAGGTACCCGCTTAGGCGACAAGGCACTGCCTAGGCGAGTAAGGTGCCCGCCTAGGCGACTAGGTGCCCTTCTAATTTTAAATATATTATTGTTGCTTGTTTTTGCTTTGTTTTTGAATAGTAAACCATCTTGTCTTTTATTATTTATTGTTGGCTTTGTTTGTCATTATTGATTTTTTTCTTATCAATTCAAGTCATTATCTCATTGCCAGTCAATTTTATGTTCAATTTTCTACCATTTATATATTTAATTCATTACTTTTCAATTTTTAATATTGAAATCTGCAATTTTTGCATGTATTTTATTCGTAATTTGTCTATCTGGGATATACAATTTTGGGGTTTTGAAAGATGTGCCATGGTGTTGCATATGTGGTCGCCTTATTGCCTAAGCACTTGGGCTCCCTATGAATGTCTTCGGTGGCCTTGTCATCTTGACAACCATGGAAAAAGTTGATAGTTGGGGCCCAAATCTGAGGAGGGACCTATATCCTCTATTTTCATTTGATTGTTTTCTTTTACATTATTCTGGTTGATATGGTCAAAATTAGAACCTGTCTCGCACCACTTATTTTTCTTTCATTTTCTATCATGCTTGTGCAAACACTACCTGCCCGCCGGCCATGGTTTGGAAATCGGCACAAAATCAGGAAGGTAGTTTTCCTTTAATGACTACCGGATTATGCACGTGATATGCCATTTTCATTGGGATGTTGGGACACAGGGACTATCCTTTGCAGAACTTGCTTCAAGTTCCCGGGATGGGTGAGATCTCAAAACCAGCTTACACTAACTTTTAATGCAATAGAAATGATTGCGATTCTATCACCGGTTATTCCATCTTGATTTTGCACTACCTTTCTGAGCTTGCGTATTGAAGTGCCTGAAAGAGTTTGGCCCCCGTCTATGTTCCCATTTGGACCTTTGTTCTTTGTGCCTTTCCTCTAACATAGTTTGACCCCCACACATGGATTGTCTGCCTTCTCATTTTTGGACTATTATTATAGCGTAGTGGATTGATACGTGCTTGTGGCTCTGCAGGAAAATAGAAACTTAGAGTTAAAAGCCAAGGTTGCTGGACTGGAGTCACCTATCCCATGACGAGGTGTTTCACATACGTCAAGGTACCTAGATGTTTCTTTGCTTGTAACAAAGATGGATGGCATTATGTCAAGATACTCTCTGATATTCTTTTGTTATTTCGACGTTCCTTGGTAATTTCAGGAATCGTCGGGCGTGGTTGCTGCACATGTAAGTCCCGAGTCCATTGCCAGGGGCCTCGTGATGATGGGCACTGGGATATGCTGTTTTGGCAGAGGCCTGAGGAGTCGGGGACCAACAGGGGTGCCCTGAGGTTTGTTTTTTTTTAAGTTGGACGATGATACCGCTCGCGATAGTGCTTAAAGACGTGATTAGGACCACCTGTATTCCCGAGGCGATCGCGCTTAGGAGTGGCCTTTGTCTGTTAATTGTTTGTTCGAGAGGGCCCACCTCCGAAGGTGCATATGGGTACTGAGACCTTGGATCTCTGATGTTTCCGTGTTCGTCTCCTTCTGCCTTTTCTTTCTTGGGTTCTATTTGGGAACGAAAATTTTAAAATGGTTATGAGAGATAATTCGAGGACGAAGCATGGATCGATGCCTTTATAATGCTGGAATGCGGTATAAGATGATGTGGTACATGTGTGTAGGCCATCTCTAGCCATTTCAAGTTCTTTCGAAAAACTTGAAACTTTTTAGACGATGGGAAGACTAGCAAATTCTTTCGATATGCTTTTCATCGAGGGTTTGTTCATTGCATCGTAAAATACTGTAACTGTTTTTTTAGGATATTTTTCGGTTGCTTGTTTGTTTGACTGGAAGGCAACGTGAATGGAATTATAGGGTCACACGTGGCGCTACGGTTTTGTTGTTTTGGTTTATGATCCATACTCTTCTGAAACTAAAATCAGAGAAAAAATGAGTTGAAATTATAAAAAAAAATTAACAAAAGACTGTTTTATGTTACAGTCTTCCAAACAAAATGCTTATGATTTTAAAATCAGATAAATAGATCAGTTTTAAAGCCAGTGAGCACCACTTTTGATCGAGGGATAGCTTTAGATTTTTCTAAAAAATATCCCTAGGTGAGGACAGAGAAATGCGTTTGTAGAGCGAATTAGTTTAAGTTAATCTGGAACAATCACGTGAATAACTTGAGTTAACCCATCTTTTTCTGCACCCCTCAAAAACTGGAACAAGATTATTAATACTTGAGATAAACTCTCTACGATCAAAGCCAAAAGGGTGTTCGTCAGAGACAAACTCTCTGTTCTCAAATCCAAGAGGGGTCGAGGGTGCAGTCATGGTCATTACAAGATGCACCTCTGCGGCAGACTGGCGGATGGTGGAAGCTAGAAAGGGACGTTTCTCATGAGAGGACCTAAGGAACATCTGCACGAAGGGTACCTTTTTAGTGTCTTTCGTTTTTGTTTCCCCTACCACAAAAGAAAAAAAAAGTGCCGATAAAAGAGGACCGTGTAATGCATCTACAAACTCAGCTCGGGAGTTGAAGGTTGCAAATTGTTCTCGGTTGGTCCACGTAGATGCGAGGACGTGACTTGTCTCTCATGTCACCTCCTCCCTTGGTGGACTGACAGGTAGACAATTATTGACGAGAAAAATACAAACCATGGTCTATTGCAAACACTCTTTACTTCAGGGTTCGACGACTCGGTTTTGACTCGTCTGACTCGGACGTATCCTACCAGATCAGGGAAGAAACGAGTCAGGCTGACTCGTGCGGACTCGGGTCGAGTCAGGTCGAGTCATAAAGAAAGCTAATCTATTTTAGATGTACCGTACTGGATAAGAGAAGAACCTATCCGATACTGATCACCGAGTCGGCGAACCATGTTAGTTACTTTACTCACGTGTGTTCTTTTGCCCCCTCAAATATTATGGCTCTCGTGTACATTAATAGAGGAAGATTTCTCAATTTTTGCGGAAAACTCCGGTTTGCAAAGAGTATTACTCTTCTCTTTGAAAACGTTCGGTACCGGCTGGACTGAGAGCCCCCCCCCCCCCCAATTCTTTGTTGGGGTCGATGACAGTGCGAGGCTCTCAACAACAACTGCTAGAAACTCCCAGGGGATCTAAAGTCGCCGAAGATGCAAGTCTAATGTAAGATCCAAGTCATAAAATACATGAACAAGCACAATTGAATCAAGCACCCATTATTTTTCAACATGAACTTTCTTCGTAACCAACTGTGCTATGTACCATTTGCCTGACAAGAACAAAGAAGGCGCATCTCTGATGCTAAAACTGATTCCAATATAGAGTACACTGAACTTCATATGTTCCCAAAATGCAAAACATATATGAAGTGATTCAGCACCATCTGTTCCTGAGCTGCTCGGGTCATACTCGATGAGAGGACCCCGAGTGAGTAAAGTGGTAAAGGAACTTGTTGCGTAGTAGGTAGATCTCGAGTTTGAGAGGGGGGAGGAGGAGACAGATTATTTAACTCACATTTAATTCTAGACACATATGAGTCCGAAATTTACTAGTTTTATTAGTTTCTACGTCATCAACCAAAAAAAAAAAACGATGATTCAAAACCCAACAAGTAGATATTAAGCGTTATTTTAAGGGATTTTTTATTTTTTGCCTCCGTACTCTTTCGTATTTATGGATTAACCCCTCCGATCTAGATATTCTTTTATAACGTCTTAAAATATCAAGTTATTAAGTAAAACACTTCATATTCTTACGAAAAATCCCTCACATATTTACAAAAAGATCTTTGGAAAGAGCGTTTAGCAAATAAATATATAAGTGTGACTGTGTGAGAGCTTAAAAACAAATATCTAGATTGGAGGGACTGATATGTAAATATGAAATAATATGGGTGCTAAAAACCAAAAATTCTTTATCTTAATTGATGTGAAATATTGAAAATCTAAGATTCCAGAGTTATTGATTCCAAAACATGCATAAAAGGAAAAGTAAAACAAAACTAAGGAGTTCGTTCCAAGGAAGGTAGCTGATCCTGACTTTAGATTTTAATCTTTCATGTCCATGCAAACAAAAGAATTTAAAAGATCTTAATATTATACGTCAACCTACGTCGAAAGGAAATTCAGAGTTTTTAATATCCTGTGCCAACGCAAACGATGGAAGGTTTGACAAATCGATATGACACGGCTCATATCGCATGTATCAGATCGTACTAGTCGGTGATCAGTACGTGGTACGTAATCGATATATTAAATATGTTATTTTAAATATTAATTATTTTTTATAATAAATTTTTTAGATTAATTGGTCGAGGACTTTACATTTGAATGCGAGGTCCTATGTTCGAAACATATTTTTGGCATGTTTTTATTTTATTTTTTAAAAAATTATTTTAAATTTAACTTAAAAAATCACATTTAAAAGTATGACATATGAGATTCAAGCCGTGGACGCTACGAATGTGCCTGAAAACCATCAATGATGCTTTGGTGAAATGCCACAAATATGGACATATTATGTATGATAATGACGACGATGAAACTTGCAACCACATGTGGTAGCAATTTGGGCATACAATTACTCGTCGATGTCGGTGGCTGCCTCGCAGGCCACAGCTATGACGTTCCTCCCCTAACAAAGGGAAGAGAGGAACATAATGCAATTTTTTTGAACAATATATATATTTAAAATAAATAATATTTTTATAGATGTATTAATTTGGGTGTCTATTTTGAGATAGTATCTATGCTACGGACGAGGGTGGCTAGAATTTTGACTTTTTTGCTAGTAAAAGAGTACTTAAAGAAGAAATCTTGAGCTTTGCTTATAAGTATATACCTATATTTATAATTTTTGATATAAGATCTTATATATATCCTTTTTTAAGTTTCCACACTAGTTCTCCCAGTAAATGCGGACTTATGCATAGGGTCGGGAGTTCCCACAGACAGTGCCATTATGTGTAGAAGTTAAAAATGGTACCTTGAATAGAGACCTACACCTATGAGATTTGTAGATCGGGGAAGGAGGAAGCCGCCCAGGAGGTAAACATGTGAGTAAAGAAAGCATGTCAGAAAGAGTCCCAAGAGAATTTCCAGAAGACAATGCTCCGATGCTTAAGCCAGATGAGTGCTCGGACGGGGTGGAGAACACTCGAATAAGGGACAGAGTACTCGAGTAGAGTGGAATAAACGTGTGGAGGGTGAATGAGAGTGCTCGGATAGCTTGGTGGAGTCTGAGAGACGAGTAGAAGTTCAGTAGAGTGTGAGAGACGTCGTAAGTGTCAAAAGCGTACCTCTCGAGTCGTCTGGGCAGGGTCCTATTTATAGAGTCCTTCTCGAGCTCATCCTATTCCCTTCTCCCTCTGACTTAGTTGGGTCGTGGTTCCCCTGACCGTGGGATCATGGGTTATTCATTCGCTCGCCTTATGGGAGGTGAGGGGACGTGGGTGTTAACTTGGCGTCCAATTAACTTCTAGGATAACTCCTGCCATTATTGTGATAATGGTCGCATGAATCGTGCGTCACGTGAATCGTGAGGCAAGTACGTGTGCGGAGCACTAGCCTGGACCTTGGGTTAGTCCTTAGCGGGCCTTGATAGGTGGTGTTCTCGACTGTAGGCAGATCCGTGTTGGGCTTTATTGTGCCCTAGTGACTTTTCCCATCCTCAATTTTCATTAAAGAATTATTTACTTTAGCTAAAATTATGTTCAAATCTTTTTTTTCTTAAAACTTGTTTGGGCAATTATTTAAATAAAATATTGTTATATTAAAAACCCAAAAATTTGTATGGTGTTACATTTGTTACTTTTTTGGGGGTTTTTCAAGAAGAAGTCCCTCCAATCTCACTATTTATTAATAAACCATTAGATTCTTCCTCGTTACAAGAAAAAGTCCCTACCGTCCGTCTCTCTCAAAAAGGTCGAGTTAACTTAACTCGACTATAGTCTAGCTTAACCCAAGAGAAAGAAAAGAATAAAAAAAACCTTAGTTAAAAAGAATTAAAAAAAACCTTAGTTAGCCCCCCCTCCCCTCCCCCCCCCCCACACACACATGGCGCCTGCCATTTGGGTGGGGGGTGAGAGAGGGAAAAAGGGAGAGGGAGAGGGAGGAGGGGAGGCCATCGGTGTCTGCGACTTGTGAGTGAGGGGGTGGCTTGTGAGAGAGTGGAGAGTGCGAGAGAGGCACAGGTGCCTGCCATTTGGGTGGGGGGTGAGAGAGGGAAAAAGGGAGAGGGAGAGGGAGGAGGGGAGGCCATCGGTGTCTGCGACTTGTGAGTGAGGGGGTGGCTTGTGAGAGAGTGGAGAGTGCGAGAGAGGCACAGGGGGTGTAGTCGTCTGGGTGTGGGGGAGAGAGAGAGAGAGAGAGAAGGGGTGTCTCTTTCCACTTCGACCCAACCTCCGACCTCGGCGTCTGGATCCTGTGATCCTCTCATCTGAGTAGGCATTCGACAGGGCCAACATACAATGCTAGTTGGATTCCGGCAGTCGCACCTGCTTAGTCACCAAATTGCCCCTTCCACCTCGCCCCTCCCTCATCCCCCACCACGCCCTCCGTAGCCTCATCTCCACCTATGCCACCTCTGCCAGGCCCGCAAACCACCATTGTCGGTGCCCATTGACGCCACTACCATCAGATCTAAAAGCTCTTCTCTTCTCCCTCACCTTCCCCACTGACATCCGGAGCCTCAAGCAGGTCTGCGGTAGTGCCAAAGACCCTGCCTTTTGGCGTCTTCTGTCCGAGTCGGGGGATGTCTCGTCAGTTATTTTAAGAGACGTTGTCTCTAGTGACCGCCCGTAATGCCAAGAGACCACCCTTCGGATTGTTCTAAACCTCAGCCTCGACAAGGACGATGCCAAGGTGTGGCTCCTTGCGGATCGGGTAGTTGACCGCCTGGTTGCAACACTTCGGATGGGGTGCCGAGGTTGGGGGGAAAGGAGAAGTTGTGGGGGCGTTGGGGTATGGGGGGCAGAGAGAGAGGGGGAGGGAGAACGAGAAGGGGGGATGGAGCTGTTGGAGGGGTGTCAGGGTCTTGGGGGGGCAGAGAGAGAGAGAGAGAGAGAGAGAGAGAGAGAGAGAGAGAGAGAGAGAGAGAAGATCTGGGGGGTAGAGAAAGATACAGGGAGAGAGAGGAGGTGATGGGGCGTTGGGGGGGGGCACCGCCACCGTCGGGCATCCTCGGCCGTCACTGTGTCTCCCTTCTAGAGAGAGAGCGAGAGAGAGAGAGAGAACTAAAAGGTAAAATAGAGAGAAAAAATTAAATGCGAGAAGAAAGAATATTCTCCAGAATATTCTATTTTTTAGACATTGGTTAATCGTAGGGGATTTTTATCTAAGGTTAAAGATTTAGAGGTAATAAATAAATAGTTGTATTAGAAAGACTGATGCCTAATACAACATAGATTGTAAGGGGCCAATAATTAAATCACTCTTTTTTAATAATGTATATATATATATATAATAGTCTAATATTTTTTAGTTGAATTTGACAAATCTGAAGATCAACCCATCGAAATGAGAGTGATAAATAAGATGAGAAAAAAATGAAATACCATAACATTCTTCTTTCAGGGTTAGTCAGTCGCTTTTGAAAGTAAATAAAAAATAAAAAAATTCTAATGCTACAAGTGATGTAGCTTCACTACACTCTTGCTTATTTCATCAACTGCTATTCTGTATAAGACATTTCACGGTATTGCTCTTTTTTTTTTTTTTTTGGTGATGGGCGGTTTTAAAGGGCAACAAGTGAGGCACAAATCAAACATAACCATACTCGAAAATCATCATTTTCACCTCCGCCTTCGTCTGCATCTTCATATCTGTCTTCTACATAGCACACTTTCCAAACAAAAACGCAAATATCTAATAGGGTGTTTTGAAGTATTTTTTTAAAAACCATTTATACTTAAAAATATTGTGCTGATTTTTTATTTTAAATTTTAAAATTGATAAATACATATTTGAAGAAAATGTCAAAAATTATGGTCCACTTCTTCCGAGAAGAGATGTGGTCCGGACCGGAACCGACCCGGGCGGCCCACAGGCTATCCCAGAGAGCCCGGCTCCGTGCCGGAGCTACCGTCAGAGGTCTGAAGTCTGACAGGAATTCAGAGAATCAGGTGCCCCATCCCTCCCAGGTCGTGACGAGTCGGGAGGGAGGGGACCATATCAATTGGGTGCCACGGGGACCATCCGCCGTGTGCTGGCTCCGCCACACGGGCTCGTCCTCCTCTCGTGATGATGCTTAGTTTATTTGTATAACTTATTTTGCTTAGTTTATTTTTCTTGTTTTAGATGAAATAGAATTATAATTATCAAAGCAAATGACCTGTCAAAGTTAATACTGTATTAAATAAATAAATACTCTTAACGGGATGATGAGGCCTTTGGTGAGGAGTTGAAAACTTTTTTCCCCTCACCTGAAAATGCGTTTCGTTAACCCCCCCCTAGCAATTTCGATAAGTAGATGTTAGGTTTGATTCACGACCACCTTTGCAAACTTGAAACAATGCTAACTAATGGTCAATGACCGCTTTCCTTCCAGCGTATCCATAAAATAATGTGTGCTTGCGCCAATATGGTTTTAGCACAAAATTTGATCGGTTTAGTGAATTTTTAATTAACTCCAAATATCTATTGCTGGGACGTATGCCAAACATTTCCAAGTGTTTATTGTTGTCTTATGCAGTCCGAGTCGGGATGACTCAGACTGATCTACTCTGATCTACGAAAATCTGAGATATGATTCGGATAACTCGGATCGAGTCGCTCCTCCCTTTCTCTCTACCCTTCTCTGCGACCTTCTAATAATTCTCCGGTGAGGATCCGACAGTGATAAACGAGATCCAGCGGTGGCGACGATAATCCGGCCAAAAGGGACATTGTTAGCCTCGGTAGGGGACTGTCGGGGGTGGGGCGGGGACGTCGGGTGGGCTACCGGGGTGGAGAGGGTGCCGGTGTGAGGAAAGAAACCGTTGCCGTGGTGGGAGGGCGTCGGAATGAGAGAAGAAAAGTCTGCTGAGTGTGGTGGGGGCGACCAAGTTGGCCCGAGTCACATGTGACTCGGGCGTGCAGTATCGGATCAGAGCGATTCCGATCCGATACGAATCAGCGAGTCGACAAGCCTTGATCTCACGAAGAATTTGGCCCACTAATCGGTGCTATTAGATTAGGTCTAGCCAAGGGTATAGCTTACGAGTTTCTGCAATGTCACCGGTAGTGTATGGTATATTCGAATTTATTGTTTTTAAGATTCATCTTATCAAGTTCACCCGAGTTATATATGCATATAGTTCGATCATCGATCGGGAGGTTAAAAAAATAAAGATCTTACCCTAATGATCAGCTTGTCCCTTTTGACCCCATTATATTATATGGGCTTTTTACATATTAGTCCCTACAAATTTAGTGAATTATTGATTAGTCCCTCAAATCTGACTATTATTTTAATAGTCCCTATAATCATTAATATTTTATAAATGGATCCCCGTGGTTTGTTTCCGTCCCAAAGAAAGAATATTCTGTAGGATATTTCATCAAATATATGTAAAAATACTAAAATAACCTTGTTGACTCTCTCTCTCTCTGGGCAGAGGCCAAGGGGACCGGTGTAACGACCCGAGAATCTGATTACCGGGAAGGCCCGATAACCCGAGACTCATACCGCCACCCACGAGTCCGAAGACTCGGAAGGGTTAAAAGGATGGTGTGGAAACTACATAAGCATCACAGATAATTGCAGAAATTAAACAGTTAAAATATTAAGCAGGAAATAAATTAACAATTTACATGGTCCCCAATAAAGAACAATAATAACAGCAGTCCACGACTAGTACAGTGACAAGAAAGAAAAGTACAGCTACGCGGGGCATCCCCCGGCTCTGACCTCTGGCACTACCTCTGGGCACCCGCACCACGCTGCGCTCCTGACGCGCTCCCCGAAGGTGGCGCCTCACCTGAAACACGGTGAAAACACGCAGGGAATGAGTCTCAGAACAAGACTCAGTAGGGATCACTCGAACCCTACCTCGAAAAACGAGAAACCACTACTCTAGCGGTAGAAAAGTACCTCGGAAAGGAAAGCCCTGTACTCTACAGAACTAGACCCTACGGCACGCAAACTGACACACGTGCCACGGTACGAGAAGACCGAAATCAACGGTCGAACCGTCAAAACCCGAAGGTCGGAAACACACGACTGACAGTCTAACACTCCGTACTCGACAGGAGTACCACCCACTAGAAGCACAGCCGGTAGCGTCCCCTGACGTCTTATACCGCACCGCAGGTGAACCGCCTGACGTGGTAGGTCCTACCCGAGGCGCGAACACCGTACAAGTAACCACAAACAAGTAACTAGCTGGGGTCACGCCCGTCGACGTGGGTCCAACCGCCCCCAACCACGTGTGCACACACAGACCTTGCGTCACTAGGTCTGGTCCTCTGACCGATTTTCCCCCGTAGCCGGACTCTGGCTACCGACGAGGGGCCTATGGTAACCGGTCCACAAACCGTCTCGAAAGGTGGGTGCCCGTACACCACTCCCAGGTGAGACCAGCACCTCGTACTGGTGGGCTACGACTAGTGGAGGGTCACTGAAGGAGTAGACTCTCGAGTCAACGGAAAACAACGTCCGAAACCGACAACGTGTGGGAATCACCCCACGCACCAGCCCCGTCGCACGGTGACCATGGTCGGAAAAGAAACAGACGCATTGCCCACGGTCAAACGCCTGACCGAGGCAAACGGGACTTCCGGACACCAAAAACACGGTCACGGAACTCCACGGGGTGCCCGGGACGCACACACGGCCCAAGGGGAACACCCAACAACGAACAAAATCGCGCTAGGGCCACCTAGCGCGACAGGGCATGTCGCGCTAGGGTCCCCTAGCGCAACAAGGGTTGTCGCGCTATGGCCCCATAGCGCGACACGGACCATCGCGCTAGGTCCTCCTAGCGCGACAGGGACCATCGCGCTAGGCACTCCTAGCGCGACAATGATGATCGCGCTAGGGCCCCATAGCGCGACACGAACCGCCAAACTGTTCATCTTCTCCGATGAACGCGCTTGGTCGGGGCAGCGCGACCTCCAAGAACGCGCTACTGGAGTATAGCGCGTTCTCAGTCCGCGGCCGAAAACGGTAAGAACGCCCAAAAAAACCAACCACGCCCCCATACCTCCATAGGAGAGGGGGAAGACAAAGGGGAAGACCCCTGGGGACCCCTAGCATGATTCTAGGCCCTCAAAACACGAATCCCTGCATTGAATCCATAGATCGGGCGAGCTCTCCCCAAATCATGGAAAAACCCAAAAACGCTCAAATGATCCCCTCTCGGCCTCCCCGCGGCCTATAAATCACGGAAAAGAACGGCATGAGGCTAAGGAACGTCACCCTACCTCAATGGAGCGAATGCTCCGCCGAATCGATCACGAATCACGAAGAATGCTCGAAGCTTCACGAACTCCCCACGCTTCCCACGCTCGCCGCACGCCCACGAGATCGCCTCACCGTCGCCCACGCGTCCGCGCCGTCGCCCCGCCGCCGTCCGTAGCCGGAGAGGGGCTCGCCACGTCCGAATGGGAGAGAGGGAGAGAGAGGGGGCTCACGGTCGCGAGAGAGAGGAGGAGGAAGAAGAAAGAGAAAAGGGAAAGAAAAAGAAAAAGGAATTAGGATTTATAGAAAATCCGAATTTTCGGAAAAATACCGAAAAATAGAAAAATATATTTCTGGAATCCTCGGAACGCACCGATCGCAACGGTACCACTCGTGCCCGGGTGAACGGCCCAGTTAACCCGCAGCGAGCGTCCGAAGGAAAAGCCGAAACACACACCGGGAATCGGAAAACACACGCGGAAAAGCCGCGGAACGCCTCCGGGCCTCCGAAACGACTCCGGATCGCGCCGATCCGAACACGAAAGATCTCCGAAACGAAATTTCAGACACAACAGAGCTGGACGCTCCGAAAACCAGATCCGGGACCCACGAAGAAGGATCCGAAAGGTCCGGGATATTACAGCCCTCCCCCCTTAAGGAATTTCGTCCTCGAAATTGAGAACAACCAAAGGGGAAAGAAGAGGAAGACTCACTCAAACAGATACGGGAACTGCTGACGCATCTCGTCCTCACGTTCCCACGAAGCCTCACCACCAGAGTGTCGTTGCCACACGACCTTCACCAAGGGAATGACCTTGTTCCGCAGGCGCTGCTCTCGCCTATCCTCCACACGGATCGGAAACTCTGGGAGAGAAAGATCTGGAGTCACCTCAGGCCAAACAGAAAACTCGAGCACATGAGAGTCATCGGGCATATACTTCCGCAACATCGAGACGTGGAACACGTCATGCACCGACGCCAACTCAGGAGGTAACTGCAACCGGTAAGCAACCTCACTGATGCGTTCCACAATCGCGAAAGGACCAATGTAGCGGGGACTCAGCTTCCCACGCCCTCCAAAACGCATCACCCCCTTCATCGGAGAAACTCTCAAGAACACATGATCACCCACGGCGAACTCGAGAGGCTGCCGCCTACGGTCAGCATAGCTCTTCTGCCGACTCTGGGCCGCCAACATGTTCTGACGAACCAGGTGCACAACGTCCACACATTGCTGCACCAATTCCGGTCCCGTCAAAACACGCTCACCCACCTCAAACCAATCAAGCGGAGTCCGACAAGGACGCCCATACAGAGCCTCATAGGGAGCCATGCCGATGCTCGAATGATAGCTGTTGTTATAGGCAAACTCCACCAACGGTAGGTGATGAATCCAACTCCCCTGCCACTCCAGGCAGCAGGATCTCAGCATGTCCTCCAAAGTCTGAATGGTCCTCTCAGACTGACCATCTGACTGTGGATGATACGCCGAGCTAAATGCCAACTCCGTGCCAAGAGCTCGCTGGAAACTCCTCCAGAATCCAGAAGTGAAGCGCGGATCTCGATCCGACACGATCGAAACGGGAACCCCATGCAACGGCACGATCCGCTCCACATACAGACGAGCCAACCTGGACACGCTCCAGCTGACCTTGACCGGTAACAACCGCGTCACCTTCGTCAGCCGATCCACCAGCAACCAAATACTGTCCTGCCCACTCGGGGTCCTTGGCAACCCCACCACAAAATCTGTGGTCACATGGTCCCACTTCCAAGCAGGAACATCCAAGGGCTGGAGAGTACCTCCTGGTCGCTGATGCTCCGCCTTCACCTGCTGACAGATCAGGCACCTGGCCACAAATTCGGCGACATCTCTCTTCATGCCAGGCCACCAAAACTGCCTACGCAAGTTCCGATACATCTTCGTCGCACCCGGGTGTACAGTGTACCTGCTCCCATGAGCCTCGCGTAACACCGCACGACGAACCTGCTCCTCCGCTGGGACGTACAACCTGCCACGAAACCTCGCAGCACCGTCCTCGCCGAGCTCCACATCAGCCATCGCAAGAATCCGGGGCAACTCAGGGTCCGCATGCTGAGCCTCTGTCACCTGACGACGGATAGCAGGAGTGACAGTCAGACTCGCAAGCACTGCCAACCCTCGCTCCTGGGGAATCTTGAGCCTGAAGGATACCTCGGGCACTTGTTCCCAGAGCCTCCACTTCCTCAACATCAAGGTACTGACCGCCACCTTCCGACTCAAGGCATCGGCGACGACATTCATCCTGCCCGGCTGATAAGACAGGGTGAAGTCATAGTCCTTCATGAACTCCATCCAACGCCTTTGTCTGAGGTTCAGATCTCTCTGCGAGAACACATACCTCAAACTCTGATGGTCAGTGAACACCTCGAACTTCTCACCGTACAAATAATGCCTCCAGATCTTCAGCGCGAAGATCACCGCCGCCAACTCAAGATCATGGGTAGGGTAGTTCTCCTCATGGGGCTTTAGCTGTCGAGATGCATAAGCCACCACTCTACCATGCTGCATCAAAACAGCACCCAGTCCAACGCCGGAAGCATCTGTACACACCACAAAACCTCCCGATCCAGAAGGCAAAACCAACACCGGAGCCGAGGTGAGCAACCTCTTCAGTTCAGTGAAGCTCTGCTCACACTCCTCGGACCAAACGAAAGGCACATCCTTCCGCGTGAGCCTCGTCATCGGGGTCGCAATGCGGGAAAAATCCTGGATAAACCGGCGATAATACCCCGCAAGCCCCAAGAAACTCCGGATCTCCGTCACCGACCTCGGCCTCGGCCATTGCATCACAGCCTCGACCTTGGCGGGATCCACGGAAATGCCATCACCAGAAATCACGTGCCCCAGAAAGTGCACCTCGCTGAGCCAAAACTCGCACTTGCTGAGCTTCGCATACAACTGGTGATCTCGCAACGTCTGCAGCACCACACCCAAATGGTACGCATGCTCCTCAGCAGACTGCGAATAAACAAGGATGTCATCCACGAAGATGACCACGAACTGGTCCAAATACGGATGAAACACCCTCTGCATCAAGTCCATGAAGGCTGCTGGGGCATTGGTGAGCCCAAACGGCATCACCAGAAACTCATAATGCCCGTACCTCGTACTGAATGCAGTCTTCTCCACATCGGACTCGCGAATTCTCAGCTGATAGTAACCGGACCGCAAATCAATCCGCGAGAACACCCGCGCAGACTGAAGCTGGTCGAACAAATCATCAATCCGCGGCAATGGATACTTGTTCTTAATGGTCACTTCATTCAGCTGCCGATAGTCAATGCATAGCCGCAGACTACCGTCCTTCTTCTTCACCAACAACACGGGCGCACCCCAAGGGGAAAAGCTCGGACGAATGTACCCCTTGGCCAACAGTTCATGCAACTGCGCCCTCAACTCCCTCAGCTCAGCAGGGGCCATACGGTAGGGAGCCTTCGCCAAAGGTCCCGTACCAGGTACAACCTCGATCACGAAATCGATCTCCCGCTGGGGAGGTAATCCAGGCAACTCCTCAGGAAAAACATCGGGAAACTCGCACACCACCGCAATGTCCTCGACATTCGGCTCAATCCGGTCAGACACAACCACAGACGCGAGAAAACCCTGACAACCTGAATCAAGCAATCGACGGGCTCGAATAGCAGAGATAAGAAATCGAGAAGAGGTGGAACGGATACCTTAGAAATAGAAGGTCCTCTTGCTCGGATGCTGGAAGTAGACCCTCTTCATTCCACAATCCACCACCGCTCCATGAGTCTCGAGCCAATCCATGCCTAGAATCACATCGTAATCCCGAAGCTGCAATGCATACAACCTGCCTGGCATACTCCGCCCATCGATCCACACCGGAACCTGGTCGAAGCAATACGGAGTGACCATAAAATCACCCGAAGGCAACTCCACTGCCAAATCACAGGACAACTGGGTCACCGGCTCCTCGACGCTCGACGCGAAATCCTCCGAAATAAACGAATGAGACGCGCCAGAATCAAATAAAACCCGAGCCGCACAACCCAAAATCTGAACGGTACCTTCCACGAGTTGCGACGCCACTGCCTCTGCCCTGGTCAAGTGCGTGATCTGGCCACGAGCCCTCTGCCTGCCTCCCACACTAGCTGACCTGGGTAGCGGCGGATACTGTCCCTGCTGCTGCTGCTGCTGGGGAACCTGCTGCTGCGGCGGCCTCTGAGGACAGTCACGCGCCATGTGCCCTGGCTGGTCACACCGAAAACAGATGATCGGCGCCGTGCACTGCCTGCCTGGGTGGGTCCCACCACATCGTGGACAAGGTCCTCGCGATCCACCCACTGATCCCTGGCGCTGCAAAGGAATCGGCTGCTGTACACTGCCCGATGAAGCTTGCCCTTGATCCTTGTGCTTCTTCCGAAGACTCTTCTTCAAGAACTTCTTGATCTTCGAGCCGAAGGATGCAGATCCTGCCACTGACGCTGCCGGTGCCGGTACTCCTGAACCACCCGACGCATGCTGGAAGAAACCCTGCTGCTGGGTAGCCGACTGCTGGCTGCGACCTGACAAAGACTGCCCCTGGCTGATCGGTCCTCGAGTCCTCTGCATATCCATCTCCAAGGAAATCGCAACACGAGACGCTGTCTCTAGATCAGTGGCCCCATTCGCGATCAAATGGTGCCTCAGCTCCAACCTCAAGCCCTGCACAAACTGCGTGGTCCTCACCCTCTCATGCTCCATGATATGAGGTGCATACCGACCCAGCTCGACAAATCGGGCCCTATACTGCAACACGGACATGTCACCCTGCACCAGCTCCAGAAACTCCCGCATCCGCTGCGTAGCAACGACGTATGGACAGTACGTACGCTCGAAAGCACTGACAAAGTCACCCCACTCGACCTGCTCAAGTGGACGAAACTGAAAGGACGTCTTCCACTCGGAAGACCACCACCTCCGAGCCGTACCCTGCAACTGGTTGTAGGCCAACCCCACTCTGTCCTCGGCAGTACTCTTCGCAGAACTGAACACCCGCTCCATCTCATCAAGCCAATCACGAGCCGCATCAGGGTCTGCCTGGCCGCTAAAGTAAGGTGGATGGAACTGCATGAAGTCCCTCACCGCTCGGCCTGGCCCACCCCTAGCAATCGAGCCCTCAGCAGCCTCTCCGCCAAACTGCTGAGACATGAGATGGTACATGCCACGGAAGAAATCCTCGGCCCCCGGAGCCCTCGCAGCATCCGCGGCCTCGGTAGCTCCCGGAACTCTGCTATGCTCCTCCTGGTCCCTCTAGACCCCCTGCTGGATCTCCTGACCTCCAGCCGACTGCCCCTGCTGAGAGCGAGAACTCCTCCTCGGCGCCATCCTCGCTCCTGAAGCACAAGACAGAAAACACGGAAACGGCAATGTCAGAATAAAACACGCGGTGCCCAATGCCAGCGTCACATGTACATCATCGTTGTGGACTAGTGGACCAATACAATTACCTATGATTCTCATGTAATTCCACAACCGTGCTCTGATACCAGCTGTAACGACCCGAGAATCCGATTACCGGGAAGGCCCGATAACCCGAGACTCGTACCGCCACCCACGAGTCCGAAGACTCGGAAGGGTTAAAAGGATGGTGTGGAAACTACATAAGCATCACAGATAATTGCAGAAATTAAACAGTTAAAATATTAAGCAGGAAATAAATTAACAATTTACATGGTCCCCAATAAAGAACAATAATAACAGCAGTCCACGACTAGTACAGTGACAAGAAAGAAAAGTACAGCTACGCGGGGCATCCCCCGGCTCTGACCTCTGGCACTACCTCTGGGCACCCGCACCACGCTGCGCTCCTGACGCGCTCCCCGAAGGTGGCGCCTCACCTGAAACACGGTGAAAACACGCAGGGAATGAGTCTCAGAACAAGACTCAGTAGGGATCACTCGAACCCTACCTCGAAAAACGAGAAACCACTACTCTAGCGGTAGAAAAGTACCTCGGAAAGGAAAGCCCTGTACTCTACAGAACTAGACCCTACGGCACGCAAACCGACACACGTGCCACGGTACGAGAAGACCGAAATCAACGGTCGAACCATCAAAACCCGAAGGTCGGAAACACACGACTGACAGTCTAACACTCCGTACTCGACAGGAGTACCACCCACTAGAAGCACAGCCGATAGCGTCCCCTGACGTCTTATACCGCACCGCAGGTGAACCGCCTGACGTGGTAGGTCCTACCCGAGGCGCGAACACCGTACAAGTAACCACAAACAAGTAACTAGCTGGGGTCACGCCCGTCGACGTGGGTCCAACCGCCCCCAACCACGTGTGCACACACAGACCTTGCGTCACTAGGTCTGGTCCTCTGACCGGTTTTCCCCCGTAGCCGGACTCTGGCTACCGACGAGGGGCCTACGGTAACCGGTCCACAAACCGTCTCGAAAGGTGGGTGCCCGTACACCACTCCCAGGTGAGACCAGCACCTCGTACTGGTGGGCTACGACTAGTGGAGGGTCACTGAAGGAGTAGACTCTCGAGTCAACGGAAAATAACGTCCGAAATCGACAACGTGTGGGAATCACCCCACGCACCAGCCCCGTCGCACGGTGACCATGGTCGGAAAAGAAACAGACGCATTGCCCACGGTCAAACGCCTGACCGAGGCAAACGGGACTTCCGGACACCAAAAATACGGTCACGGAACTCCACGGGGTGCCCGGGACGCACACACGGCCCAAGGGTAACACCCAACAACGAACAAAATCGCGCTAGGGCCACCTAGCGCGACAGGGCATGTCGCGCTAGGGTCCCCTAGCGCAACAAGGGTTGTCGCGCTATGGCCCCATAGCGCGACACGGACCATCGCGCTAGGTCCTCCTAGCGCGACAGGGACCATCGCGCTAGGCACTCCTAGCGCGACAATGATGATCGCGCTAGGGCCCCATAGCGCGACACGAACCGCCAAACTGTTCATCTTCTCCGATGAACGCGCTTGGTCGGGGCAGCGCGACCTCCAAGAACGCGCTACTGGAGTATAGCGCGTTCTCAGTCCGTGGCCGAAAACGGTAAGAACGCCCAAAAAAACCAACCACGCCCCCATACCTCCATAGGAGAGGGGGAAGACAAAGGGGAAGACCCCTGGGGACCCCTAGCATGATTCTAGGCCCTCAAAACACGAATCCCTGCATTGAATCCATAGATCGGGCGAGCTCTCCCCAAATCATGGAAAAACCCAAAAACGCTCAAATGATCCCCTCTCGGCCTCCCCGCGGCCTATAAATCACGGAAAAGAACGGCATGAGGCTAAGGAACGTCACCCTACCTCAATGGAGCGAATGCTCCGCCGAATCGATCACGAATCACGAAGAATGCTCGAAGCTTCACGAACTCCCCACGCTTCCCACGCTCGCCGCACGCCCACGAGATCGCCTCACCGTCGCCCACGCGTCCGCGCCGTCGCCCCGCCGCCGTCCGTAGCCGGAGAGGGGCTCGCCACGTCCGAATGGGAGAGAGGGAGAGAGAGGGGGCTCACGGTCGCGAGAGAGAGGAGGAGGAAGAAGAAAGAGAAAAGGGAAAGAAAAAGAAAAAGGAATTAGGATTTATAGAAAATCCGAATTTTCGGAAAAATACCGAAAAATAGAAAAATACATTTCTGGAATCCTCGGAACGCACCGATCGCAACGGTACCACTCGTGCCCGGGTGAATGGCCCAGTTAACCCGCAGCGAGCGTCCGAAGGAAAAGCCGAAACACACACCGGGAATCGGAAAACACACGCGGAAAAGCCGCGGAACGCCTCCGGGCCTCCGAAACGACTCCGGATCGCGCCGATCCGAACACGAAAGATGTCCGAAACGAAATTTCAGACACAACAGAGCTGGACGCTCCGAAAACCAGATCCGGGACCCACGAAGAAGGATCCGAAAGGTCCGGGATATTACAACCGGAGGGGGAGGCGGAGGAGGAGGGGACACAGGAAGGGGAGGGGGAGACCGCCAGCGGGGGGGGGACAGGACGGGGGTTGGAGGTGGAGGGGGCGTCCACCGGAGGTGGAGGTGGACGGGGAGGGGTATCAGAGGCGGCGGAGGGGACCGGAGGGGAGGGTGTCCATGTACCGAAGGTGGAGGGGGATCAGAGGAGGCCGGAGGGGGGGGGGGAGGGGGAGGTGAACCAGAGGGTGTCGAAGGGGGAGGGGGATCGCATGGGGAGGGGGGAGAGAGGTGGAGGTGGAGGGGGGAGGTCACAGGGGAGGGGGAGGAGGAGGCCGGAGGGGGGTCGTAGGGGGAGGGGCCGGGGAGGGTGGCCGGAGTGGCTCAACAGTTGCCCGTTAGATTGAATAGTGATTTTGATTCTTTTTTTTGCCCTCATTTATCCACCCCAAGGTGTTCCTGAGATCGAGAAACTTTGATTTTATGTTGTGCAAGCTTTTTTCATTTTTGGTTGCAAGGTGTGATGATAGCTGCATCGATGCTTGACCAAACTGGGAGCATGGATGTTGCCCAAGTTTCAAATGTCTACCGGTGGCAAAGATGAGACTTGTAGAAGGATTTGAGAGGGTGTCCTTACTCACCAATATTATGGCAAAAAGAAAAGACTTTTAGAAGGATCGATCAATCATCATTATTGCTTGGAAACTGGGTCATCAATGCAGATTTGAGGGCACAGGCAACCTAGCAGCAATATGGCCTACCGGGATCTTACTCACGCCGTAGATTGAAAGCTCTATCTTCTAACAATAGAGAAGATAAGCATGCAATTTGTCCAGAGAGTGTCGTACCTTGAGATGGAATGAGAATTCTGCCTCTTCTTTAGGAGTTAGATATCCTCCTGAACGGGTGATGTTAGTATTCTTGAGAGGGAGATTAAATCTATAGAATATGAGTTGTCCAATGATCTCCATGTCAAAACACCGAAAATATGTAGCGGAAACATACCTAAATCCATGGGAAACGGTCTTACAATCCATTACAGTGTTCTCCGACGGCACTCCAAGATGATGGGATGTCCAGGAGAAGGAGAAGTCTCGTATATGGATTGGGGACCATGACCCGACCTCTTAAACCAGAAGACCGTTGCTGTGCGTACGGGTGTTAAAACACCCTTTAGTGTCATTTTCTATTTTAGCCTATCATAAAAATAGAAATAACACCATGGTCTCTACACATAATTAAATATGACCCATACTTTTCTTTAAATGCTTATATCCCCAAATCCTTAATTAATCACATTAATAGGGATAAATTTTATGATAGCCCATAGTATACGATTTATTATATATATGTATGCCCATATTAGATTAAATCCAACAATCTCCCACTTGGGCAACATATACATATTTACTTGTATGATTGTATACTGGAACTTTATGAGCTCAGAAGATTTGCTATCATCATCAAAAATATTTTTAATCAATCTGGTCCATCAATCATATCAACATAGGACTAAAGGGATTTTCATTACATTTGACGTAATTCAACCCATCAATAATCACATATGTTAATATAACGAACGACATGGATCAAGTACAGATGTGTAGCATGGAAATTACATGCAATGTGATTCAATCATGTCTATTTCCAACTGGTCCAACTTTATTCTTTATTGAGATCAACAAATAACAGAGTGAGAACAAACTGAATTCTTTATTTCTACAGAAAATATCCACAAATATAAAATATTTCCAAAATATAAACACAAACTCCCACTAAACTAGCACATCATCAAATGACAAGACACCCATATGAGTCATATACTCATGATAGACCTTGGGTGGAAGTCCCTTAGTAAGCGGATCCGCAATCATGGAGTTTGTGCCAATATACTTTATAAATATTTGATCACTCTGTACTCTTTCTTTAATAACCAGGAACTTGATGTCTATGTGCTTAGACTTTGTAGAACTCCTGTTGTTGTTGGAATATAACACTGCTGACTTATTGTCATAAAATATCTTAAGTGGTCTTCAATTCCATCACAATTCGCAACCGGTGACAAAATTTCTCATCCATATCCCATGATTTGATGCCTCATAACATGCTATAACTACAGAGAGCTACGTCTGCTTAACACTCTTCATGAAATAGCTCCTCCAGCCAATAAGTAAATATAGCCTGATGTGGATCTCCTACTATCTTGGCATCCAGCAAAGTCAGAATCAGAATATCCAATGATCTCTAGTTGATCTGATTTTCTATATGTGAGCATGTAGTCCTTTGTTCTTTGTAAGTACCGCATGACCTTTTGGTTGCTTTCCAGTGATCCACTCTGGATTACTTAAGTATCTGCCTAACATTCCAACAATGTACGCAATATCCGGACGCGTACAAATCCTGAGCATACATAAGACTTCCTATGCTGATGCATAAGGATCTTTTGCATTCTTTAATTTCAAAGTCATTTTTGGGACATTGATTGAGGCTAAACTTGTCACCTTTAGCAATAGAGGTGTCACCTAGTTTACAGTTCTATATGTCAAATCTTTAAAGAACCTTTTCGATATAGCCCTTTTGTGATAACCCAAGGATATTTCGATAGCGATCTCGGTATATCTGTATGCCTAATACAAAAGAGGCATCTCCAAGATCTTTCATCTCAAAATTTTTTGACAGAAACTTCTTAGTTTCACATAATAAGTCTATATCATTGCTGGCAAGCAGTATGTCATCGACATATAAAACCAGAAAAATATGTTTACTCCCACTGAACTTATGATATATATAATCATCCACTATATTCATCTCAAAATCAAATGAGATAATAATTTGATGAAATTTGTAATATCATTGACGAGAAGCTTGCTTAAGTCCATAGATGGATTTCTTTAATTTGCAAACCATGTTCTTTGGGTCTTCCGACACAAAATTTTATGGCTGCACCATATATATCGTCTCATCAATGTCGCCATTGAGAAACGTAATTTTTACATCCATCTGATGTAACTCAAGATCAAAATGTGCCACTAATGCCATTATTACTCTAAAAGAGTATTTAGATGAAACTGGAGAGAAAGTCTCTTTATAATCGATGTCTTCCTTCTGAGTAAAGCCCTTAGCAACAAGACGAGTCTTATATCTCTCCACATTACCTTTTGAATCCATCTTGATTTTAAATATCCGTTTACAACTAATGGGCTTCGCACCTTCAGGTAATGAGACAAGATCCCAAACATCATTGTCTTTCATGGACTTTATTTCCTCATTCATAGCATCTATCCACTTTTGAGAATTAGAACTTTGCATGGCTTGATGGAAGTTGATTGGATCATCTTTCATCACCCCAATGTCAACCTCATGTTCTTGGAGAAATATGATATAGTCATCCGGAATTACACTTATCCTTTCTCTAGTGGATCTCTTTAATGGCATTGGTTCTTGAGAGTGTTGAGTTTATTCTTCTGAATCAATTTCATTATTTTGAATGGGAGATGCTTGAATATTGTCTTGATCTGGAATTACTTCTTGAACAATATCAGGTAAAGAAATCTGATCCTGATCATTGTCAACAGTAATTGGAGGCATAGTGACATACTTCTCCTCAAAGATAAAATCTCTAATCTTCTCCCCCTTGGCAAACTCAACATCCTCAAAGAACTGGGCATTTCTCGTCTCAAAAATAGACTTAGTTGTGGGATCATAAAACTTGTAACCCCTTGACCTTTCAGGATATCCAATAAAATAGCTATTGACAGTTTCAGAGTCTAGTTTCCTTTCATTAGGTTTGTAAGGCCTTACCTCAGCTGGATACCCCAAATGTGCAAATGCTTCAAACTAGGCTTCTTACCAGTCCAAAACTCATAAGGGATTTTCACAATTGCTTTTGTGGAACCCTGTTTAGCAAATAAGCTGCAGTCTTTAATACTTCTCCCCAAAGAGATTCTGGTAAGGTAGATTGACAAATCATACTCTTACCATATCCTTAAGCGTCCTATTTCGTCTTCAGCAACACCATTCATACTAGGAGATCCCGGCATAGTGTATTGTGAGACGATACCGCATTCCTCTAGGAATTTAGCAAAAGGTCCTGGACGTTGTTCACCTGATCCATCATATCTACCAAGTATTCTCCACCACGGTCTGATCTGATGGCCTTTATTCTTTTGTTGAGTTGGTTCTCAACTTCATTCTTATACTTCTTGAACACATCCAGTGACTGGGACTTCTCATGAATGAGATACAGGTAGCCATATCGTGAATAATCATCTATGAATGTAATAAAATATTGTTGACCATTCCAATAAGTCATAGGAAATGGTCTACAAATATCCGTATATATTAATTCTAAGACGTCTGAAGCTCTATTGGCTCATGTTCTCCTTATGGTCGTTTGTTTTCCCTTTATACAATTGACACATGTCAAAGTCCGTAAAATCAAGGGAATCAAGAATACCGTCAGACACAAGTCTCTCAATTCTTTGTTTAGAGATATGACCTAATCGCTTGTGCCATAGTGAAGCGAAATTCTCATTTGTTAATTTTCATTTTGTACCATGAGAACTTATATGCAAGGTTTCATTAAATGAGACTACAATATTAAGCAAATATAGGTTATCATTAAATGACAAGGAACCGGTACCAACAAGATTTGAACTTTGAAAAAGACTAAACTTACTATTTCCAAATGAACAAGAATAACCAGATTTGTCTAACATAGAAATAGATATCAAATCCGTCGAAAAGACGGTACAACGTAAGTCTCATTCAAATCTAAATAATGATCAGTCTTTAATAATAACCTAAAAGTCCCTATAGCCTCAACTTCCACTGTTTTGTCATCGCCCACGTAGATGTATCTTTCACCATCATTCGACTTTCGACAGTGGAGGTAACCTTGCATAGACACACTTATTTGAGTGGTAGCACCGGAATCTATCCACCAAGTGTGTGTGGGTACATAAGTTAAATTAACCTCTGAACAAACGAAAGCGAGAAGTGTACCATTATGCATAGGAATTGAATTAATGATGGCAGAAATATTATTAGCAGAACTTGCAACTGTAACAAAATAAAATAATAGCTCACATAAGTTTCAAATTATGCTGAAAATAATTATCAAATAATAGTACGGCCCATCACAAGATATCTAGTACAACATTAATATTATGTCTTTGGATAAAAATATTAACTTGCAAATGATACTCTTGGTGTAACAGTCAAATATTGACAATAAATTCTGTCAAATAATAAGCCTTTCTTTGGACCGACTTATTATTCACATGAAATACCAAATAATTATCACATAGTTACTATTGCAAATATGTATATATGTAATTCGATCAAATATTAACTATCATTTGGACTAGTGAATATTTATATGAATTACATAAATACAACTATCTTCATATTCTAAAATAAATTAATTTACACGAGAGAGGCTACTTTGGTAGCATGTTGTTTCAATTAATTTAATTCAGAATATTGGACATCCTAAATGTATCAAAATTTTGGGACCAAATGATTATCTAAATCTATCATAATATAAGCCAAATACATTCTGAACATATGACTATTGAGAATTTATACGAAAGAACGAAAATGCTTAAATTAAAGGATGTCCATGCTGACAGATGTATAAATATATACATCTATGAAAGAAAACATATAAGCCAATAAAGGTCCTGTGCAGCTTTCCCGTAGAAGACACAAAAGCTAACTTTAATCTTCATGAACAGGGTTCGAATGTTTGCATAAAATAAAAAACGTGGGCAGGCATATGACAAAAGAACTGGGAATGCCCTTTATGTTTGAAGAAAATGAATACATTGGCATGCATATGGACAAAAGAAGTGGGAATACTTTTGTGATAAGAAAAGTTGAGGGTTAACAAAGTAAAAAATAAAAAAACTTTGGATCCGTAGGTAGTGATAGGCAAGGTTTGCCGACCCGGTCGACCTGGTCACGGCGCGGGACGGGTCGGGTCGGCCGGGTCGCACATCGACCCGGTCCGCTCCCTCGGACTCTCGGCGCGTGATTTTTTAATTTTTTTAAAATTTCTAATAATTTTTTTAAAGATTAAATGTTATATATATTTAAAAATATTGAAATGTAGAGTTTTTTTTTATGATAATAGATCCATACTAAATTACACATAATTAATTATATAAAAATTACATATTACACCGCTTAATTAAACATCCTATTATATATAATACATAAAAATTTATTTCAATTACTAAATAGGTAAAAATAAATAGTGACATAATAATGACATTCATTCATGAAGTATAAAATACAAAAACTCACTAATCCTCGTCATCTGTGAAGTCCGAATCTCAAAACTCACTCATCTTCCTCATCTGTGAAGCCCGAATCTCAAAACTCACTAATCCTCGTCATCAGTGAAGTACGAATCCCAAAACTCACTAATCCTCGTCATCAGTGAAGCCTGAATCCCAAAATTCATCATCAGATATATGAGACTGATCACCCGTATAATCTAACTCTATCCTAGTGGGTGGAGGTACATGTGAGTGGGCCTGAAAATATGTAACCATCTGCACAAATGATGGGTCGTGTGTTACGGTGGAGGGTACATAAAAATCTGTAAAAAAAGTCCTCACTACATCTATAGCTTCAATTCTATCATGTGCGACTGGTGCTGGTGCTGCTCGAACTCTTGACGTGGAGGAAGATCCTGCTCCGCCTTGTGCTCGTGGTGGAGGTACCCGGGACGTAGAAGAAGATGTCCTGGGTGTGCTACGAGAACCGTATCTATCCTGTAACTGTGTCCGAAAGGAATGTCGGACATCTCCCGGAACTCGGTCGCATGCACGAACATCGCGTCCCACTCCCGCAAGGTGCTCCGCAAACCTGTGTATGCCGGTGACGCGATGTTCGCAGTATCTACAGTGCACATGTCTATCACCCTCAACAGAGTATCCATGCTCCCACGCAGGGTGACGCCGTCCGTCCATGATGACCTGCAAATGATGTAAAAGTTTACATTAGTGATTTCAATGATAAGTACAGAACTCTATATATGAAGAAATCTATAATTAATTATTAGTTAGTTATAAATATAACCAAATGATACATACTAATTAAGAGTATGGACCCAAACTGGGTCAGTGCCCATCTCTAAATAATTTGACATTAAACGTGGTACGCAGATAGAACAGATAGTCTTCATAGCGCATTGAACCTGAATAGTTCTCCCAGTACATGCGTACGTAGTATTCATACTGCTGCGAACCTTGTGCGTACACGACCTCTACTGGCGCAGCTGCGGCGTAAGGATATGGATACGATGGGAAAAATGAACTACTGTTATCTGAGTCGCCATGATACATCGGCTGCTGCATCCATGACCGTCCATATGAGCTTCCAGATCCCTGGGAGTCATGTGTGCTCATGCTCTCAAAATCAAACAACATGCCTTGATAGCTGGTACTGTCTGCAACCGAACTTCCATAGTAGGGATCCCAATGATCAGCTGCCCGTCTCGTCCTTACCGGTGGAGCACCGTGGTCCTCATCTTGCGTGGCATGTGTGAAGTGCTGCTCCTCTGTCCATGCGGCATGTTGACGGCCCCCACGACCTCTACTATGACCACTGTTGTACTCTCTGCCACCAGCACTAGTATCCTCACCACGACTCCGTTGACCACCTTCACCACCACCACCTCCATGGGATGAAGACCATGTCGGTGTACTATCATCATCGGAGTCATGACTCCCACAGATGCGGGACTCAACAGAGGGCTCGGGAGTGTCGTCATCTGCATTGGGATCTAATGTCTCCATGTCTGCATTATCTATCGGATTTAATGGTGGTCCCTTGTCCTTCTTGCCGGTGAATAATGTGGTCCATGATGATTTTTTCTTCTGTGGAGTAGGGGGCGGCTTACCTGCTGCATGTTGTGTCCCTCTAGATGCCTGAGAAGCAGAAGCCTACTTAGATAATTTTTCAACTTACTTTCTATTGTGTAAGTCTGTACGTATACCTGAGACGACTGATTGGGTGCCTTAGATGTTGAGCGTCGTGACGCAGCAGACTGAGATGGTTGTTTCGATGCTACCGAAGACTACACAATTGAAAGAATAATATATTCAATTATCAATGAAATACAACAGGACAAATGTAGAAATGACAATATAATTTCACGTCTCTAAATGAGGAACTCCCCCTAGCCTCTCTTGAAGTGGATAACCTTCTTGGTTCCACATATATTTAATGCCGCGGTGTAGCAACTCGGGACCACTGTTCTCCCGCAATGTTGTCATTTGTCGGACCGACCTGCAATATATTTCTTACATCATCATACATACATCAATATATGACTACGCTATCTAATGAAATTTGCGATTCGATTTTCATGTATTAATTCACCTGAGGTGGCTCTTGACGCTCAATTGATGGAGGTTGCATCAATCGCTCCCATGCTGTATCATCGTACGCATACGATGTATCTCCACCCCCAATGACGAGGTCTTCATCTAAATTAACTTCATCATGACGTCCCGTTGCTGACTCGTCACCACCCAACTGCACATGGATGTCATCTCCCTCCCCCACTGCCTCTTGTACAGCTGATGCGAGAAAAGTATTAGGCCGTGGTGTCTCGCCAGGTTCTTCAGCCTCCTTGTCCAATTCTGCCTCACCACGCTCGGTTGTGGCTCTTGCAACCCATGCTACCATAAGGTCATCATCGTCTCGCAAGTACACAACATCTGTTGGGTCGTAATCTCCCTCTCCTCTCCTTGTATCCATTTGTACATGCCGGACCTTTAGCCTCATGTTGTAATGAACATACACCATTTTGTCTAGCCTGCGGTGTGTCAGCCTATTCCTCAGCTTAGTATGCAAGAAGGAGAACGTCGACCAATTCCGCTCACACCCACTCGACGAGGATGTTTGCGATAGAACTCTCATTACGATCTTCCTTAATACGGGTGCACTTGTGCCGTAATTTAGCCACCACTCAGCTGTGTTTAAGACAGATCACGTACAATATAATAATTAGATGTAAAAATTACTTCTCGAGATATAGAAGGTACATTGTGAAGATAGATTACCTGGGTCGAGTCTGTCACGACTGGCCATGGCATTAAGTGTCGCAAATGAACCAATTACCTCTCTAAATATTTTCATCTGCATTATCAAAAAATATTAAGTGTATATTTCATTTCATATTCTCAATGCTAAAATATCCAAGTACACCTCATTCAACGCATCAGCAGCATCTGTTGGGGTGAAAGATAATCGGTCTACCATAATGTTGACCGATTCTATCAACGTATCGTCATAAGTAAGGCCCCGAGCATATTGGAAGGCCGGATGTAGATAGTACGGTGCAATCGTAAGACAATGAATTACATATTAGTTTCAACTGAAAATCACAGCTCATTGATTGGACGAGAATGTAAGTGTTTGCATGCCATGTGAAGATCGTGGCTCATTTGTCTGTCCCATCTGTTCTCCACAATATCTAGAATGGTGGGTCCATATTTTTTGGACGTTGTAAGGATCTTTCGCTTGGCAGCTTCTATTTTTCTATACACCAACCCCATGGTTGGTACTCTATCACCATCCACACATCGCAGTACCTCATACAGTGGCTCTATCAATGACACTAATACCTTCACTCTATCCCAAAAATTCGAGGTGTTGACAATCCCCTCGACCTCCGCCCCTTCACGTGAAGCAGCAAAAGAGGAACTCAGCCAGGTCTCACCTCTAAACATTTGCTTCAACCCATCCTTGTGCTTCAGTAGGCTCTGCAATGCGATGTAGTTGGTGGCAAATCGTGTGATGCCAGGCCTCAACAGTTCGCCGCCACAATGCTCCCTCATCCATGCCAATACAAGTGTGTGGTTGTAGATATATTTCGTGATTTTTTGTGCCACCTCGACCACAGATTGGACCATACGAAGCTGCCCAATCTCCTTCAGCATCAGATCTATACAATGTGCTGCACAGGGGGTCCAGAAAATGTGCCGTTTTTTCTTCATTAGCTCCTCCCCAGCCTTCTTATAGTTCGACCCATTGTCAGTCACCACTTGCACAATGTACTCCTCCCCAATCTCAGTCACCACTTACTCCATCAATGATAAAATATATTGGTGACTATGAATTTGACCAGACGCATCCACTGATTTGTGAAAGAATACATGTCTGTCACAATAAATAAGGAAGTTGATCAGGCTAGATTTTGTGGTACCTGACCATCCATCACACATCAGTGTGACTCCGTACTTTGTCCATTTCTGCTTGAATGAGTCAATGTAACTCTTGATCTCAGCAACTTGTTCATCAAGATATACGCCAGCCAATTCTCTCGCTGTAGGTGGCTGCACGTGTAGCCCAAGGACCTGTGCTTCCTGAAACATTGGCTTGTAGTAAGGGCTATTGGCTGCATTGAAAGGCAGACCCGCGTGGTGCCACCATTTTACAACAGCCTGACCAAGTTTCATTTAGGTCCCTTCTGGCCATATGCATCGTCCATCCTCGTTTGCTTGCCATGCTCTCGGGATAGTGCACCGGGCTCCACATCTTCAATGTTGATCGATTGTGTCCTTTTTCTTTGTGTCCCCGAGTCACCAGTCAATAAACTCCTTATGCCTCGTGGTTGTCGAGTCGTAGATGAACCACCACTCCCTGATGCTCCGGTCCTCGCCGCCTCGCGACTACGGACTCTCGTCTCCTCGGGATGTCTTGACTCTTCCCTGCTCTGACGTACTGCCTCACGAAACTCGGCTTCGTATGGATCGTTCACAGTGACATACACATTAGCCTGCTCAGTACGTGCTTGTTCGTCTTCGTCACTGGGTGTCCATGCACATTCCTCCTCGTTGCTGCCGCTTGCTATTCCGCTCACTGCCGCTTGATCCATTTTCTTCTTTTTTTTTCCTTTTCTTGCATCTCAGCTCTCTTCTCCCGCAGGTGCCTAGCCATTGCAAGTTTCACATCTCTAGGCACATGGGTACACCCAGCAACCTCAGAGTATCCTGCCCCGGCTCCTCCTGCCAAATGCTTCTTCAACCGAGACACCCCTCCTCCCCGGTGTTCTATTTTACAATAGTTACAACGCCAACACCTACGGTTGCCATCCAACAAAACTCCGTGTGACCACCCAATATCATTTGTTCGTTCCTTAGGAGCCATAGAGTGCTATCTCCTAAAATTAAGAAATACAAATTATAAAAATATATTATTTCCCATCTACAACTAACAATGAAAATAATTTCATTATTTTCCTACCATGCAAGACTAAATTCAATATTTAATACATCTTAATATAATTTAGTTCTAAATAATATCATTATTTCTAAAACATACATATAACGTTAATATTTATAATTAATACATATACATTAACTTTAAAATTATTTATCACTAATTATATATTTAAAATTACATCTCTAATTAAATTACATTATACATATAAATTATAAACATCTCTAAGTAATTTACATTATACATATAAATTAACTTTAAAATTATTTATAAAATATTCAACACTAAAATTATATTTACATTAAAAATATGTCTACTTAAATTACATTATGCAATTAAATTAACTAATATACATTATGCATTTAAAAATATTTTACATCTACAACTAATAATGATATTAATATCAATATTTCTACAACATGCAAGACTAAATTTAAAATTTAATATATCTCAATTAAATCTAATATTTAAACATGAATTAAATAACACATCAAAAAATAAATTTATTTCTACAACATGAATTAAATATTATTTATATTATTTCTACAAAATGAATTAAATAATACATCATAAAAATGATATTTCTACAACATAAATTAAACATAAATTATATTATTTATATAACATGAATTAAATAATATATTAAAAATAATATTAAATAATCTAATAAAAAATTTTTCTACATTTTTTAGATTAAGAATAAATTGAAAAATATTTTTTATTTTATTCCCCACCCCCACCCTCACCGGGCATGGCCGAGCCCCCCATCGCCCCCCCCCCCCAGTGGCAGACGCCTCCCCCCCCTCACCCTCCTCCCCGCCCCCCCACCGGCGGTGGTGCAGACCCCCCCCCCTCGCCACCCTCCCGGTGCCCCCCCACCCTCCCCCACCCCCCGGTGGCAGGGGTGATCCAGCCCCCCCACCGGCAGTGGTGCAGACGCCCCCCCACCCCCCGGTGGCAGGGGCGATCCAGCCCCCCCACCTCTCTCCCCGCCCCCCCACTGGCGGTGGTGCAGACGCCCCCCCCCCCCCCCACCCTCCCCCACCCCCCGGTGGCAGGGGCGATCCAGCCCCCCCACCGGCGGTGGACGCCCCCCTCCGGCCAGATCCAGCCCCCTCTCCTTCCCCAATTAATTCAAAAAAAAATTTAGGGCACCTACCTCTGATCGCCGGTCGTCGCCGCCGTCCGCCGCCGCTCTGCACCGCCCACACCCGCCGGCCACCGCCTTCATCCCGCTGCGGATGCCACAGACGCCCACACCCCGGCCCGCTAAATTGGCGGCCCGGCACGTTCGCGCCGTCCCGCACGTACCACGCCTCGACCCGCTCCGGTCCGCTGCGGGACGCACGGGACCGTGCGGTCCAGTGTGTCCCGGCCACGACCCACAGCCCGTGCGACCCGGCGCCTGCCTGGGTCGGGTCGGGTCGTGCGGGTCGGGGCGGGACGGCAAACCCTGGTGATAGGGACAAAATTCATTTTCTCATCTTCTCTGTAACGTCAAACCCCACAGAGAAAAGAAAGGAAAATGGCCGGCGTCGCACACGCTGCGTGTTCAACAGCCATAAAAAAAAAATGGGTAGCCCCTTCAGATGCTGTGCAGCATCAGCCCTTCCTGCCGTGTGCGAGCGACGCGGCCCTGCAATGCCTTGCCACCGTTTGACCCCAAATGCTAGAGAGGGAGAAAACGACGGCATCGTCCTGTCTTCGTAGGAAGAGGACGACGTCCTCACAGTAGTTCGGTAAGAAAAAACTCAATGTTCATAGTTCTAACATGGATTTGAGGGCTCTGATACCATTGTTAGTATTCTTGAGAGGGAGATTAAATCTATAGAACATGAGTTATCCAATAATCTCCATGTCAAAACACCGAAAATATGTAACGGAAATATACCTGAATCCATGGGAAACGGTCTTCCAATCCATTACAGTGTTCTCCGACGGCACTCCAAGATGATGGGATGTCCAGGAGAAGGAGAAGTCTCGTATATGGATTGGGGACCATGACCCGACCTCTTAAACCAGAAGACCGTTGTTGTGCGTACGGGTGTTAAAACACCATTTGGTGTCATTTTCTATTTTAGCCCATCATAAAAATAGAAATAACACCCTGATCTCTACACATAATTAAATATGACCCATACTTTTCTTTAAATGCTTATATCCCCAAATCCTTAATTAATCACATTAATAGGGATAAATTTTATGATAGCCCATAGTATATAATTTATTATATATATGTATGCCCATATTAGATTAAATCCAACAGGTGAGTCTAGATGAGGATTTCTGTGAAGAACAGCCGGGGGTATGTGAACCAGCATCATCTTTGACCTCTAAATGTTATGTGAACCAGCATCATCTTTGAACTCTAAATGTCTCCTCCTCCTCCTCTGCCTCACCTTCCACACCGTCTCCTGTCGCCAACTGAAACCATCCGATGGCAGCTTGCAGGTTGCATATCATCTCAAGCCTCATCTGGATTGACGACACCACCACCTGCATGTCCCGATGCAAGATTGCAGAGTGCCTGAGCCGAGGGCACCGTGTTCCTCGCAGCACTGCAGGTCGTGGCGCCGGAGAGATACGCCGCCGCTATGTCGCCGAAAGCTTCCACGGCCCTCGAAGATTCTCCGAACACAACCTGCAGGGAGCTGTTCCTGGGTAAAGGGGAGTTTGGCGATGGTTGCTGCATAATCTGAATGGAAGCTTTGGAGGAAAATATTGCAGGGAGGGGAATGGATGAGGAAGAAGGGGGGGTGGACGAGGAGCAAGTGGAACAGAATGTAGGCAAAATGGTAGCAGAGGGGGGGGGGGGGTGGGGGACCGGACCGGATGGGGGGGCGGTCCACTACCATGAGGTCAAGGGGCCGGAGGTGGAGGTGGAGGGGGGAGGTTGCAGGAGAGGGGAGGAGGAGGCCGGAGGGGGGTCGCAGAGGGAGGGAGGCCGGAGGTGGAGGTGGAGGGGGGAGGTCGCAGGGGAGGGGGAGGAGGAGGTCGGAGGGGGAGGGAGAGGTGAACCGGAGGGGGTCAGAATGAACTGCAGGGACTTAAACTTAACTCGGGATAAGTTGATATTTTCCTTTCCTTGAGCATAAGGTAACTATAATTTAGTCAATTGAACGAACAGAAGGGACTTAAACGTATAACGACTAAGATTATAAGGATTATTAAAATAATAGTCAAATTTGAGAGACTAATCGATAATTTACTAAATTTGTAGGGACTAATACGTAAAAATCTCATATTATATCGAGGGTGTACAATCTTTTATTTTTTTAACCTTTTGATCAATGATCGGACTGGATAGACATGTAGATGTAATAGAGACAAACGTGATGGTAAATATTTTTCATTTTTTTAAAGTATACTTCTAGACAGTACACCGTAAATAGTGTAGCGAGTGAAAGTCATATCTCATCGATCGACAGCTTCAGATTATCTAATAAATTTTTTTTGTCTAACTTTTTAACACATGTAGACATGAACTCTTGGTCTGCGTATATTTTCAAATGAATATGGAGAAAGAAAATCGGTGAGAAATCTCACAATTACAAGATCTCCCTCCTCCTTTAGCGCTCTTTTCATGAATCATCATCGGTCTACGTTCTAACACAATTTCCATAATCTAATATACATATGTTATGTGAGTAAAGTATCAGATTTTTTTTGTCATATAAATACAATATTTGATAACATTTTACATTGTTTTATGTCAACATAAATAGGTAGTGAAAGATAGGGTGGTTTGGGGGGGGGGGGGGGAGTAGTAAGAGTGAGCACGAGAGAGAAAAGGCAAAAGAACGATAAGAAGAAAAGGGCGCGACTCTCGTGTGTACCACCGATTAATCTCTCCGTCCGAGGTTTTCTCTCTCTTTTTTTTTTGCTTTTACTTTATCCTTTCTACTCCACTCTTTCGCTTTGGACGACTTCCCGAGTCCCGATCCCGGAATCCACTTTTACCACAGCTTTGAGATGGGTTACCTACCCCACTAGGTTGACCCGGCTACCCCTTTTTTTTAACCCGGTTAATTAAGTGGACTTATTCAATCAGAACGTGGGTTAAATCTTAAGACGATGTTTGATATCGGGATAAAAGTTGAGGAGAATAAGTATAAATTATTGTAGGATAATTTATGTCTAGTCTTATTCTCATGTATGTTTGATACACATGGGGTGAAATGAGATTAAAAAATATTGGAATGACTTATCTCCGTTGTTAATCTTAAAATCGGAGTTAATTCTGTTTCTCTTAACCCAATTTATCTCCACTCGTTTTAATCATACCAAATGTAGAATGAGATTAGAGCGGAGATGTCTCCGTTTTAATCCGATACCAAACGGGCCCTAAGACTCTGTTTGAAGAATAGGTAAGGTTAAGATATTCGAGTTTGAGGGCTTGAATATCTTGATCTGGGTCAAGTAAGAGAGTTGTGTGTGAGATGTGAGAGTGGGACTCACATTTTTTATTTCACGCGTTAAGATATCTTATTTTAATTTTTTTAATATCAAATCTGACCTAGGTTAAATCTAAATTACCCTCGGGTTAACTGTTTATCAACACGGTTGTCAGGTGAGGTAAAAGTTGAAGAAGAGAAGCTATCCATCTTCTCCTCTTTTAGGTTCATGATATTGAAGCGGGTGGCTTGTCATATAAGGAGTGAGACATCCACGGATTATCCAATCGTGAGACCAAATACTTACGGTGCGAGTGATGCCCGTCGAGAATTTGGATGATTACGGTATAAACTCAAATTTTTACGATACGAATGACGCAATTGAACGGGTGGCGGATGGTTACAGTATAAATTTAAATAGTTATGATACGAATGGCGCAATTAAACGGATGGAATAAAATTTGAAAAATCTTACTCTGATACGATGTTAAAGACTCGAACTCTAACTTAAAATTTAAGCATTGGGTTGAGAGTATCCTCGATCGATAAAGGAGAAATAAGTCCACAAATTATCTAACGTGGAACTAAACCTCAACCGTGATAATACCCACTTTTGTAACTGTGCAAAGACGTGGAATTTAATCTAAAGAATTTAATATTTATAGCGAGCATCTTTTGACTTGAATAAGTCACCTACTTACAAAAATATTGCAACTATGTAGAAATACCATTCTTTAGGAAAAAATACTTACTTAAATTTATAAATACCCAACATGAGGAGGGGAAAATATGGTAGGCCCAACGTGACCTAATAACGCCAGTCCAATATGACCCAATGTCGTCATATATGTAGTAGTCGGCTCTAGCCGACCCTCAGTTTAGGAATGCAGTTCGATAAGGTCCACTGAGGAATGACTGGCCCACATGCATGATCCTCGCATGCATATATCTCGGACGTTGTGAGATTCGCCAATGGGTGAGCGTGGAAGCTACGGTTATGAGACTTACCCCGACGAATGTCAGATCACGCTCACGCCACCGTAAGACCCGTCATGATGCACTTCCTCAGAGAACGGACGAGTGGGTAACGGACGATCTCACGATCAAGTAACTCATCGCTCCACGCTAATCACGCCCTTGCTAAGTCAGGAAAGAGATGACACCACCATAATCAGTATAAATTGGTCCCAGGTGAACTTACAGAGAGGGAGACTGGCCTACAGACACACAGAGATCTACACACGTGCGCCCAGAGAGAGATGCAGTTACAGAGAGTTCACCACCTTCAGGCTTCGACTCCCACTCCGAGTATTCACCATTTAGTCAAGCACTCGCTCACTCTCCCAATCTCTCTTAATCTCTCGTTTTGCTCTCACGATCATATCTGACTTAAATATCATAGAGTTATCATCTAAGATCATTCCCAAAACTCATTCTAACGTGTTGTTTAGTGTCGATAATTTTTCTCAGAATAATCATACGTTCTTTTCCTTCAAATAAATCTTTAAAATACATAAAGAAGTCTATATAACACTTTATAACGTCTACACAACCAAAAAATAAAAACTTAGAAGCAGCTTCGTCAGCTTTTGAGTGTGCATAGTTAAACGTTTACATCTGTGCGGGGATAAGAGTACGTGAGATGTAGATGGGATTAGGAAACCTTCTTTAGAGGATGTCTGATGGGGGAACGGAGCTGCTGACGTCTGAAGCATCTGCCATGACAGTGGAAGAGGTGGATGTCAGAAGGAGGCAGTGACTTCGACATTGGAGGAGGGTGTGGGAGGAGAGGAGGGAGGAGATCGGGTGCGTGCGCATCCGCAAACAAAAGGGGGAGGGTGTTCAACCGAAGGAAAGCGAATTGGATGCCCCCCTGTAAACTTGATACCAGCTATCACATAGGGAGAGGAAACATTTTTTTCAAATATTTTTTTAGATCATTGTAGTGATAAAATTTTAATTTTTATCTCACGTACTATTTTCTCTATTTATTGAATGAGAAAGTCGTCACATATTCGTGAAAATCTGCAAACATCAGAAGCAAAGGGGCGTCAGAAGGAGTCCTTAGTATTACCCCAAGGGACAACCCTCTGATGCTTAAGTTAACAACGGATTAATAAAGAGTAGAGAAGAGTTGACGAGAGAGTGAGATAGAGGCCGTGATAGAAGATCGGGGAGCCGTGTAGATCCTCCAGACGAGTACTCGCCGCTCCCAGTGTTCACTCGGAGAGTGCTCGCTGGGTGGTAAAGTCGTGCATGAGGAATTCTCTCTCTGGGCGTGGATTGTTGTAACCTCTCTCTTTCTACAATAAGGTTAGTAGTTCTATTATCTTGTGTAGCGATTTGGCAGAATGATCCACCGTGTCTCTCTTCTCTGTCGAGATCCCTTTTATAGGGGATCGTCCTGGTGTGAGCGGCCTATCCCTTCACAAGGAAGGACGTAAATAGTGGAGTAACGTCTCCCGCGATCGTGATGGGAATTTCACGTTGAGAGGCGATTATCCCGACGTCGGCAGGTCCCTGGGCGAGTCTTACGGCACTCGTTGGACGTGCTCGTCCGTTATGGGGTCGGGGCCGACGTCGTGGGGGTAACGGTCGGTCGTCGAAGGGTCTTCCGACGACCATTGCACTTGGGCCGTAGCCTTTCACGCGCCGTAGAATCCGATGTCAAGTCGAATTGGGCCGCTCCCTTATGGGCTACGGTTGTCGGGCATCTTTGGGCGCGTTTGTCATTCGTAAGTCGACCTGAACTTATTGGTGATGAGCCAATTATGGGTCAAGCCGGATCTACCCTCGTCAATCATGATATATTCAAGAACAACTCTCATATAATGAGTATATGTAGACAATGGGACTGGTCATGTGGCCGAGTGATTCTAAGCCCCGTCACATAGTTAATCAGTCATTTATTTGAATCTGGCATAGGGTGGATGGAAGATTACCTGATGTGTGTGGTACCAGTTATCGATGCATTGGTTAATAAAAAGGTACTATACTAGATATTGGATCTACGAAGTCATGAATTTTGAGAGTCTAAATGCCCCAAGTTAAGTTTAAAGGCCATCCGTGGTTGAATTCTAAAGTTTTATAAGAAAATAGTATACGCTCGAAAACTTCCTATCATAATTTCATGTTTTACTTAAACTCTCTAACGGAGGTTATTTTCATGATTTCCTCACGGGACCACTTGCTATTTGCCACCTAGAGTATTTTGAAAGCATTTTAGCCCTGTTAAGGACCGACGATTATATACACACACAACCCCAGTATATTTTAATAGTGACTAATAAATTGACAAAGATTCTATATGTACACTAAAGTAATCATTTTTTTAAAAAAAATATTTAACCTCAGGAGAGAGTCACATGTGCATTCAGAAAACATACGGTATTTTTCTTTTTTTTCTCTTTTTTTATAAAAAAAAGGAAAAAAAGAAATTTTACCACATGGACACATCTGCCACACGCGAGATTTTCAAAGGCACCTAACCTTGCTGCGGCAAAGAGATGGGAATGAACCCACGCCAACATCAAAGGTCAACAAAAAGTCAGCCGCAAAGTCTGACCCTTGGCGTCATAACGTACCCCCCTTTAAAAGGCCCGGTGAACGATGGTGTCTCCTCAGACGACGATTCCAACTTATCTGAGAGTGAGAGGACAATTCTCAGACATACGCTTCAACAGCGTCGCCGGATGCAAAGTTTCCGGTGATCGAACTTGCCAGAAAATTTTTAGATACTCCTCCCCATGTTCTAGACACCCCCTCCTCCCTTCTCCTCCGTAAAAGGTGTTAATTTTTAAAGTTGGAACCACCCGCGGGGGAACCGGTGAACCAACCATGGTCCCCCTAAAACCCCTACCCCCGAGCTTCCTAGAAGGCACACCGGACTCGTGCCACTCCACCCGGCCCTTAAAAAGTTTTACCGTCGCCGATGGGGTGTGCGGCGTGCCCGTACACCGCAGACTCCCACCGCACATTGGAGTCGCACGGCACGGGACGCACGTGCCTTCCCCGCCCGCTCCAGAGAGCTCTACCCACTGTATCCACCAGGACCACCACGCCGCTCGCGCACCCACGCTTCCATCATAAATGCCTCATGCCTCCGACCACGATAATTTATGCTCTCTTCCCCTTGGGCTCGCCTACACCATTTCCGCGCTCTCTCTCTCTATTCCTGCTTCGGCTTCTGCTTCTGCTTCCACCTCGCCCCCTCCTGTCGCTTTCCCTTTCCCCCTGAACGCCAAAGCCGCAGCAGCAGCAGCAGAGACGGATAAGTGCACACTGGTGTAAGCAATCCCGAAGGTCCTCACCCCTTCCCCTTCTTCCCCACCCTCCCATTCCACCACCCTCTGCATTCCTTCTCTCTGTTGTTCGTCAAAGACACAGCCTTTGTTGCTGCATTCTCTGCGAGGGAGAGCCTTCACTGCTTGCCTGAGATGGAGGAGTGTGCTGCAGCCCCGCCGTTTGCGGCCACGCCGAAGCCCGGCAAGAAGAACCTGGTCAGCTCCCTCGTGGACGTCGCGGCCGCCACCTTCCTCCGCGCCCCGTCGTTCAGGGAGGACACCTACCTCGTCCAGCACCTCAGGCCCTCCGAGCGGAAGGCGCTGCAGGACCTCAAGGACCTCCTGTCCGCCGCCGCTCCCGAGGGCTGCGCCCCCTCGCCCCTCTCCATGTGGGGGGTCCCCCTGCTGGGCGGCGACGACGAGAAGGCCGGCGTCATCCTGCTCAAGTTCCTCCGCGCCAGGGACTTCAGCGTCCCGGAGGCCCACGCCATGCTGCTGCGCTGCGCCGGGTGGCGGAGGGAGTTCGGGGCGGACGGGGTACTGGGGGAGGAGCTGGGGTTCAAGGAGCTGGAAGGGGTGGTCGCCTACATGCACGGGTGCGACCGGGAGGGCCACCCCGTCTGCTACAACGCCTACGGGATCTTCAAGGACCGGGAGCTGTACGACCGCGTCTTCGGCGACGCCGACAAGCTGAAGCGCTTCCTGCGGTGGCGCGTGCAGGTGATGGAGCGCGGCGTCAGCCTGCTCCAGTTCAAGCCCGGCGGCAACAACTCCATCATCCAGGTGACGGACCTCAAGGACATGCCCAAGCGGGAGCTCCGCGTCGCCTCCAACCAGATCCTCTCCCTCTTCCAGGACAACTACCCGGAAATGGTGGCCCGCAAGGTCCCCTTGGACACCACCATTCTTCTATTATTCTCTTCTTCTGCTTGGTTTGTGCCCTGGGAAGGTAACTGTGATCTCTCCTCTGAAACATGCTTTGTCTCTCTCTTGGTTGGCGTTGCATGTGCAGGTGTTCGTTAATGTGCCCTGGTACTTCAGCATGCTGTATTCGGTGTTTAGTCCGTTTCTGACCCAGAGGACGAAGAGCAAGTTTGTGATCGCCAAAGAAGGGAATGTGGCCGAGACGCTTTACAAGTAATTAATTGGAGCCCTACAGATCGTTTGCAATCCCTTCGCTCTGTTTAACTATTCCGTCCGTTGGCTTTTGCTTACCTGTGCTTTACTAGCCCCTCTTGTCTTTCCTTGCTCCTCGCTGTGTTTTTTTTTTCCCTATGTCTGGTTTGTTTAACCCTGCTTTGGGGGTCTGGCTGTCCTTTCTTTCTCTTCTGGTTGTTCCCGTTCCTCTGTTGCCTGTAGCTATTAATGATCGGGGCCTTTAAATGCTTTCCTTGACGACGGCAGGTTCATTAGACCGGAATTCGTTCCGGTCCAGTACGGGGGCCTGAGCCGGCCTGGCGATTTGCAGGACGGCCCACCGAAGCCGGCTTCCGAGTTCACCGTCAAGGGCGGGGAGAAAGTAAACCTGGAGATCGATGGGATTGAGGTAACATTATTTATTTATTTATTTATTTTACTCACAACCGGGACGAGTAACGAGTAAAAATAGTCTACATATATCACCCGCCTTAAGATGCAACATGATTAATTAATCTATTTTATAGGAAAGAAACGGTAGAGGCACCTAGCTAGCTTGTGTTATTATTCAGTCCATACGTTGGTCGCTACTTGCTAAAAGTGCACATATTTGTAGCCGGTAACGTGAGCGGCATGTGGGCATGTGGTTAAGGAGACGTGGTGTCTTTTCTGGAGTAGTTAGCAGCACTCTCAACAGAGTAGATTAATAATAAGAAACCCACGTCTTATTTCTCTACGCAGGGTGGCGCCACCATAACGTGGGATATAGTGGTCGGCGGCTGGGACCTGGACTACAGCGCCGAGTACGTCCCCGCGGCCGAGGGCGGCTACACGGTCGCGGTGGAGAAGGCGAAGCGGGTGGCCCCCGGCGAGGACCCCGTCCACGAGTCCTACACCCCCAGGGAGGCGGGCAAGATGGTGCTCTGCGTCGACAACACCGGCTCGCGCCGTCGGAAAGTGGCCGCCTACAGATACTTCGTGCGCAAACCCGCTGCCTGATGAGCTCCCGTGCCTGTGCTCGTTTGGAAATGATGAGAGTCTTCTTTCTTCTTTTTAAATCTTCTGCGTTGCTGCTTTCTATGTACGGTTGTATATATAGGAACGTTGTCTTCTTTTGGGTGCTTTTGCTGGTGAAGGGCTTAGAAAGTGCTTTTGATCGTATGCTCTATGTTATATCTCACCTTTGTTTCGAGGTAACCCCGCTTGAGAAGAGCCAAGCCCGGGGGTTGGGGGTGGGTTCAGAGTTTGTACGCGCTTGGCCTCAAAAGGCTCGCGAACGCATGATGAGCCCCCGGGGGTGCGCAGCGTGGGGGACGTCTCGTGCGGTTAAAGGCGGGAGGAGGAGGGAGGCCAGCGGGGATCACGTCACACACGCGGGGTGGCGTGCGAGTGAGGCTTTACGTCCTGCGTGCTGTCGACGGTTTCGTGTCTTTTTTTTGGGCACCCTTTCTGGAAGGCTCTGGGGGAAAAGAGCGAGGCGCTGCAGCGGCAGACGCGGCGGGCTTTAAGACGCTTTTTGGGATGCTTTTCTGGGCCCAACAACCCCCTCACCCCCGCAACCCTAATATCTGCTTATTTGGTGCCGCCGCTTCCGCGGCTTTTTTGGTCGTGGAATCTACCAACCAGCTTCTCGCTTTTGGGTGGGAGGGGGGGGGTGTGGGTGTGGTTCGTCCGGGGTGGATCCGACGGCCGGGGTGTATTGACCCATTGTTATCTGCCACGTGGTCGCATCCCGTGTTGTTACGCCCAAGCTGTAGCGGGTGGGTAAAAAGGGTAATGTCTAGTAGAGAGATGCAGAGTGCAAACTAACTAACGGAGGAGACGTTTTGTTATGTTTAAGACCGATTCATCTATGAGACATATTTGTTGGTGCGAATAAATCAAATTCGGCTCTTCCGGCGGCCCAGCTAGATGATGCTGCGATTACGGGACAAAATAACACAGAAAAACGTGGGGTCTCAAAATCCCTGAACACTATTCAGTAGAGGAGTTTATTTAAAAGAATCTATAATCTCTCCCAAACATGCCCTGATCAGTTGAGTTGGGGAACTCAGTTTTCTGCTGTACCGTGTTAGCCGAGACAAGGTATGGACAATCAACTGTTTATCATGTGAGGGAAATAATTGATCGAGTAGCCAGGAATCTAAATGTGAGCATTCTTATTGCAGCATGTAGGCACGGCAAGTCAAATGACAGCCCGTTGTCTCGATGCACAATCCAGATCAAGTTTGTGAGTACTGTTGGCCTCAAAGATATGACACAAATAGCTTGCTGCTGCTGGAAGGAGACTCAATTACTCGAGTCTTTTATTTTGGGGCCTGACAAGAAAACAAAGACGGGCACGTCGGATTCCTTTTGTTATATTGTAAATTAGTCGATGATCATATTCAACATGTGTTCCAAGCAGTTGATCAAGTCGAAAATCCTTGGTCAGACGATGGAGTCGAAATAGAGAGTATGAGAGGAGAGCAGAAATATCTTTTATGTGAGTTGATGACCATGACAAGAAAGGTGAACAGAAATTTCAAGTAAGGGAGACACATCTAACGAGGAAAATGATATAATATGTGTAACGGTACAAAGATGGTTAACTACCTCTGGGCTGACACCTTCAATAATTGGTGAAATCGGAGTTCTAGCCTTGTCAAGAGAATGACCTGCAGAGCCATTGAGGAGGACGTCAGAAGGATCTCTGGGCGATACTCAAGAGATAACTCTCCGATGGTCAAGTCAATTAATTGTGGAGCGAAGGGAGATATTCGAGGGAGAGCTCCGGAACTCGAAGGGGGGTGTTTTCTCTTTTATACCGTCGTCGGGAGAGTTGTTTGTAGGGTTGTCGGAGTGCGTGTCCAACGGAGCAGGAGATAGTGTGGGCATTGACTTGCCATTCCTGTCGAGGCGGCTGCTCCGTCACCGATGCGACAGAGGGACCGGCCATTAATGCGACAACATCCGACCAGAGAGGGAGTGGATTGGTGTCGTCAGGAGAGATGGCGCAGGCATCGTACCAGTATTATGATCGGAGTGGGGCGTCGTTCGCCATTAATGCGTGGATGTAATTTGCAAGTATACTCGGATATGGCGCTAGTCATGACGAGAGAGGTGGCATGCCAGACCGCTCAGATGGTGGACCTAGAGAGTGGGGCTCAGGCTTCGGACAAACTATGTGATGCTTATTGGGCCCGCCGAAGTGGCCCTCCTCACTATGTATTCCTGAGAGTGCTTTATCTCATGCTGTCGTCTACGTTAGAAGCATGACTACCTTTATCGTATCCATCAGTTTGACCAAAACTACGTTATTATTACACATGAACACCGGGGCTTTCAAGGTTTGCTCACTAACTCACATGCACATGAAGATATATGGATTTGCTTTTGTTGGGCATTAAGATTCAAACCACCACCAACTTCATTAATTGGCATCTTTGAGTTTTTGACTTTAAGCATACAATTTTAAGTTTTGTTGATGAATTAAAATGTGTGGCATTAGGAGCACCAATTGGAAACTAGAGTAGATGATTCGAGTAACTACTAGGACTTCCCGGCTAATGGAAATACGCAGGGGGCATGCCTTCTAAGTAGCACGGAAGAATGCAACGTCTTAAAGCTTTGTTACAGCACGCATACAAAAACTTTTGTGTGGTAAACCTGTTTGGGACACCAGTGGATTCACAACCTGGAGACCGCTTCCTGACGGCGTCGAGTAATTAAAACGGAAGGTACAAATAAAGATGTTTTCTTACGATCTCATTAATCTTAATAGATCATTTCCCCTCCGGGCGAGACCCAAGAGCATGCTCGAGCTCCCAGATAAGAGAATAGGCCCGGTAGGGCAAAGGCTGCCCATTAAGGCTGCGTGGCTCTTCTGAGAGCACCTGAGTCTCAACAATCGTTGTCAATGTCCCGCACGAACACGTCCCATGCCGACTCTTATGTCGGGTGTTAAATTGGGAAGAAAGCTAGGCCCTCCGCCAGATGTAAGATCGGGAGGAAGAAGTCATAGGACAAAAGACGTGGTGCTAGTAAGTTCCGACTTGAGAGACTCGAACAGTAACTCAGCCCCGAGTTACTCAGGAGGTCTGGAGAACCAACTCGGCCCCGAGTAGGAGGTCCAGAGTACTAACTCGGCCCCAAGATCACCTAAGAGAAAAGAGTATTAACTCAAATCCTAAAAAGGGCCATAGCCCGATCATCGGCGTGCTTTAACTCGATTTTCAAGGGCCTTAGCCTGATCACGAGCCTTAGCTGGATCTCTGGGGCCTATCAAGCCCGATTTCCAATCTATCCGCTTTAACTTGATTATCGAGGGCCTTAACCCGATCTCTATTCCATCATCCCTTAGCTCGATTATCGAGGACCTTAGCCTGATTTTCAGTCCATCGAGTCTTACCTCGATTATCAAGAGCTTTAGCTTAACCTCCGATCTATCGAAAATTAGTTTGACTTGGCTGCTTGACCACTCGACATGGAAAAAACCTCAGCACTCCACAGATGGGATCTCATGTGGCAACCACTACAATAGTCTCAACAAGTCAAAAATCCCATCAACTCTTAAAACGTGAAGTATTGAAAGCAAAAATCAAGTACGAATCCAAACCATAATCATGCAAATATTCCTTAAGAAGCACATCTGCCGCCTTGCCCATCAATTGATGTGCCTCAGAATGCAAATACACATTCTCCATTCGCCACGTGACCTCCAGGATTGCGCCACGATATCAAAACTTTGCCATGAGTCCTGTATACTGCGGAAAGTGGGACTGAAGCCGCTGGGTTCTAAGGAGTGAAAGCATCATAATAGCTAGTCAAGACGATAGCGGATCAACATGACTTTTCAATACCAAGAGACGATTCTTCACTGACAACTCCTGTCGCTCCAGAAAGAGAGCTCTTCTACACCCTCTCTTCATAATTGCACGCCTCCTCGACTCCAACAACTGAAACACTTATAGAGACCTCCTCTAGGTATGAGGAGATCTTGAACTAAAAAGTTATAGATTCTCTCTAGTAGGATAACCCTCCCTTTCGTGCATCAACACTGCATATAGAGTTCCTATAAAGCCTGCACCATAGAGATTCACATGACACAAAGGACCCTCAAAGGACCAAAGTCTATACGACAACTACTCCTCCTCCTCTCTCTCATCATTTCCATGTTACTCCAACATATCGCAACCCCCCACCTCACGAAAGAACCCTCCCTTTAACCACCAAAGCGCCGACTAACTTGAGCATTAGTCATCAGAGGATTCACTCGAGGAATATTCACCCCGGTGATAACTTCTCTTGCAAGAAAAGAGTTCGATGAGATCTTGTTAGGCATCTAGTGGAAGAAGTCCGATGGAGTCTTCTCACAACCTCCTCGTTGGGAAGTTGAAAGCCAAAGCATTTTCACCTCCCGCCATTGCTTCTGCTGCCTGAATTGTCGGAGGATGTCCCCCTCCTCCCTCCATCCGGGCTGCCAACAAGAGAGCAGCGCGCGACATCGATGATGGTGGGGCTATGACCGCAGATCCCTAAAACGGATCTGTGCCCACCCACCCATCTCTCGTCCACTCTTGCCACTTTCATCATCCAAATCTTCCTTCAAGAAGACTTGGAGCATGTGGAAACCCCCCAATCTTGGTGACCTGGACCATGAAGAGTCACCTCCACATAAATGTAGGGTAGCCCTCCTCCCATCTCGCATGCGATTTTGATGGCAGCAAGTGGCTATAGCCTGCAGCAAGGGCGGACATTCAACACCTTTAGTTTAGCCTCTCCTCCAAGGAGACTCTGGCATCTCCCGGCCAACAAGCTTCTGCTTTAACTCCCCGATACCACAAAGGATCCCCCTACGGTTCGAGGGAAAATCATGGTGGACAGCCTCCATCTGAAGGCCTTCAAATGCGCAAGGAACTCTCAAGCTTCCGCAAGACCCATGTATCGGTTCTAAAGTCTTTTCACTTGGGGTGCTTATCTACAAACCGTCGACACTCGCACCATCCCTGTCTTAAAGCATTACTGCTTAGATTTGTCTGTCTGTTCTCACTGGCATCTCCCAAGAAAGTCATCCAATATATAACTCGATGATTATCCTAGCACTTCTCGCCCTCACCAAACATCTGGGCTACAAGGACCAATTGGGGGTCTGCGCTCCATCTCCGATGTCATATAAGGCTATCCTCTCTCTTTCTCGGGCTATGTATATGTGCCTCCATTTCTTTTCTCTGGCTCTGTATTTTGGTCTGACCGGGTCATATATATATTTTTATTCATAATTTACAAAGAAATAAAACAAATTCGGGTGCTCCTTCATCCTTCTCTTTAATTCTAGCTTCCTCGTTGATCCGGACTTACAATATTCTACCTATGTATTTTTCTCTCTCATATTGGTGTTGCCATCTACTTAGGGTAAGACGCTAAAAATCCATTCATTGGACAAAATCTCTAGACCATTTGACATATCCATACCTCCACAGATCCACATGCATGATCACACATATGCCACTAAGTTATAAGATCCTATGACATTGTCCTTTTTTTTACCACATTGATTCAACTAACACAAAAAGTTTACGAGAAATGATAGCTACCCTCCTGGATGGGTAGAAAAGTTACTCGTCCAATGCATTATTGGTCCATATCATTGGCACGTGAGTTCCACCCATTAAATTCGTTAAATACTTCATAAATGCATATGTACACTTCTATCTATTTGTCACCTTTAGATAACTATTTTTTACCTTTAGATAGTGTAGTGATAACGCAAAAATGTATGTCGTTACTACACGCGCGCTAGCAATCTTAAAATCGAACTCGCATAAAATGATCAAAAGAGAACGTAATACTATGGCAAGCACGGGTCGAATTCACAGGGAAGAAGAGATTTTTAAAGTTAAAAACTTTGGACTCCTTTTGAAAAATATTTATGATTTGATTGATTGAAGAAAAGTGATGAAACAAAGAATAAACCAAACACTTAATTAAAAACACCTATGACTATGCACCTATGCTATAGAAAATAATTGCATGAAGTGAAAAGAAGAGATAGAAAGAGGTAGGGAGGGTAGAAGATCAAGAACTAGATCAAAAGAATAACTCTTTTCATTAACTTAAAAGAAAGAGTACATGAAGTGTAAGATAAACTTACAACAACTATGTGACGAGATTACAATGAAATAAAATGAAACTAAAGCAATAAAAATAAAAGGAGTCTGAGGTGTGAAGATGGTAGTAGCAATGGTGATGACGGCGTCATCCTCTTTTGGCCTTGGATCACGAACCACCTTGCAGAAAATGTCGTCTACACCGGGAGGAAGTCACCTTCGTCGTTGAAGCTACCTTTGGAGGGTGAATAACTTTGAACCCAAGAGGAATTATGAGATGTCCAAGAAGAAAAAGTTGAATAGGGAGAAGAGATAAAGAATTTTGATGAAGGGCACAGAGAGAGACAATGTAAGGAAGATGGTGAAATTAGAGAAATAAGGGAAGTGGTCTGCTCGGATGAACAGTAAAATCACAGGATAGCAAATTGAAAAATGAGAAATAACTTCAAAATTAGAAAGAATTAGAAGATTATGTATAATAAGAAATTGTAGAACACTTAAAAACAAATAACTTTCATGAAGACAACAAGAGGAGAAGAGAGACGGAGAAAGGAGAAAATAGAGAAGAACAGAGAAGAATGCAGTCTGAAAATGCACAGGACAGAACAGTAAAAAATATAAAATATCTTACAAACCAAAAGGAATTGAAAGATGATGCAGAATAAGAAGTTGTAGAGGACTTAAAAACAAAGAACTTTTATGAAGAGTGCATGAGCATAAAATGAACTTAAGTGGGAGAACTTGGAGGCCTAAGGTTGGGAGAGAAATTACCAAAAGAAGAACTCCCTTTCTCCTCCTTGTCATGGACTATTTATAGAGAAAGTTAGGTAGATGGGGGGTGGAGATTGTATCAAAAGGAGATGGATGGCTAGGATTAAAGTGGAATATGATGCATGGTGAAGAGAAAAAGTATGTGGACACCCCCTTTCCTAGACTTTGGGCACTCCCTTTCCCAAGGTTCATCATGTCTCTCCTTTATTTCAAACTTTGAATTCAATTTTCACTCCAACCAAAATATGTGTTTCTTTTCCTCAATTTCAAACTTTTAAAATTTCTTTTCCCTCCAACCAAAATATATACTTTTGACTTGGTCAAAGTGGTGAAGACAGTTTTGCCCCCAGCTTCTTTTGCAATTACCTTCGGTGTCCTGCACACATATAATTACAATTTAGTCCATAAAAATTACTATAATATGCACATGAATCACAATTGCTTATAATTATGTAATGGAGAATTAATGTTCATGACTCTCAACTCCATTTTATTAAATAAAATCACCAAATTAATTAATTTACATGAAAGGTCCAATCTACATGCGAAGTTGAGATTAACAATAGATCATACATAATTGTCTAATTATATGCACATTAAATGGTGTACATACAATGAATTATCATAAAAAATAGACGTGTATCACACCCCCCAACTTACTCATTGCTAGTCTCTTAGCAATACAAATAAATTAAAATTTAGGACTAACAAGAGTTTTTAAAATTCATGCTCTTATATCCAGCTCTCCCTTCATAGAATCAACCAAAGATTAGGAATCCAAAATCAATAATGCACACTAACCTTAGTTTGAAAATTTAGGTACATGATCAAGAATTCAAAGTAAAGTTCAATAGCACTTGTGCATGTGTAATACTAAATACACAGCTTAGACAATTACATCCCTCATTTGCTATTCCAAACAAATGTCATTCAACCATGCACCTCCTAACCAGAGCATTAAGTATACTAGCTTTTTATCTACCTTATTTTTTTGTCCCTATGAGATCTTTTATTTCACACATGATGCTGCACTATCCCTTCACTGTTTTGCGCGAACCTCGACACGTCTTAAGTGAAGTAGGCCCAGTTACTAAGATCAGGGTTCCCTTTTCCGTTTGACGCGAACCTCAACACGTCTTAGGTGAAGTAGGCCCGGTTACTAAGAATTAGGATATTTTTCATGGTGTTCTTTTCTTCTTTTTTTCTCTTTTTTTAATAGATAATTTGGCAGAAAATTTTGTAAAAAAATCTCTTTTCTTAAGAAGTATAGAATATGAGAGACAATATGCCAAAACTAGCAGAGGGCTTGTCTTGATTGTTTCATTAGCGTGCGATGTGAATTTTTTTCTAAAGTGCACATGAACTTTAAAAAGATTCTTATATCAGTTTTCCATGACTTGATTTGATAAATTTTCCATCATCCTTATCTAGTCATTTCTATTCCAGAGTTACTTTCAATAGAAGCATAAATCATGAAACTCACAATGAATTTTATTTTGTTGGTTTTCCAATTTTTTTTCATGTTTGAGGTTGTATATGAACGTAACATGTGCAATATGATTTTTGTCCCCCCAACTTAAATGACATTGTCCTCAATGGCATAAACAATATGAAATAATAGAGTAATGTAGGCATGAAATTTGTGAAGGAACGGGACAACCTGACAGAATTGAACTTCGACAGGCATCATTGCTTGAATGAAAGGCGATTTTTGGCTTTTGAAGGCTAGGCATAGGTGTAAGCATTCTTCGCTCTCCCCCCAACTTATCCTTTATTCACACCTGTAAAATAAAAATAAAACAACACTAAAAATTTGGGTTATCTCCCAAGAAGCTATTTATTAGCACACGAAAATTATGAAAACTGTGGGTTACCTCCCAAGAAGCGCTAAGTTTAACGTCTTCAGCCAGACGCATGAAAGCTCACTAACCAACGTGTGGGATTCAGAATGAGCCACCAAGTGATCTTGTCCTCCTTCAAATTCCAGCCCTCATACCATTGGAAGACAAGAGTAAGCATGTACGGACTAGGACTAGAAATAGACAGGACTCGCACATTATTGATTTTAATTTTAACCATGTGTGTGAGTCAATTGTCATCTTTAGGGATCAAGAAATAATCAATGGCTAATAATCTGTCAAGATCGGGGTTAAACATTTGCCCAACATTAACCAATTGTTCCCCTTGTCCTGCATCTTCTTGCATGACTAACCCTTTTATGATGACTTCCTCCATGGTAACTTGATCAGACACTGGTGGCTGATGAATAAGATTGGTATTATTAGCCACGTTCCTCTCAGTAATAGCCTCATGAGCAGTAAGGGCAGTAATCAATTGGTTTTCCTGTTGGGAAGTTAAATCGAAGGTGAATGTGATTGGCACGTCCCCCTCAGGTCCTAGAATGTCATAGTGGAGAGGCTGTACTATCGGGGGAATCAAATTGGAAGGAAGAGTGAGGCCAGGATCTAACTCATCCAAAGATTCAAACTTCATTGGATAGGGCTCAAGGGTCAGATCAAATGTAATTTTCTAACAAGGACCCTTCATCACACTCATTACTCGAGTGAACATTATCAATCAAACTTTCTAATAATTCGGTGGGAATATCAAATGTAAATGTTTCTAGCTCGGCCCTTTCATCATAGGTCAGATCAAAGGTGAATTTCTCTAAGACGGACCCATCATCACACTCATCACTCAACTGAAGATTATGAATCAAATTTTTAAGAAATGAGATCGATAGATGAAATGTAAATTTTTCCAACAAGGCCCCATCATCATGTTCTTCCAGGTAAGAAGGATATTTAGAATTTTTTGTCATTAAATCACCAAGATTGTTGATTACAAAGCAATCCTCCTCGTCAAGTATATCCTCAATTGAGTTGTGTGGGCCACTATTCTTCACAGTGATATTCTCAATATCAAAACATTCATAGGAGGGGGTGACGATATCAATATGATCATTTTTATCCTTCAATCCGCCCCCTACTTCCTTCCCGTCCTCCATCATGGTATTACGAGTGCACTCCGCCTCACTCTCAATAGTTATATCTTGAGTCAAAATGACAGGCATCAGATCATCATCATCATCATTCACGTATGGAAGGGGTTGGTTGAATGTTGAAGGAGGGCCATGGTAAGTAGACTAAGAGTACACGACTTGAGGTTCAAAGTAGTGGCCCGGTGAATCACCCCTAATATCGATATTGCTTTGAATGTTTGGGTGAGATGAGTGGGGCTGAAGTTGATTGCACATGGACTGCTCGTGAGTTTCTTAGAGTGAAGGTGTAGACAAATGTGCTTGAATTGGTTGGTCCGTCCAAGGTAAATTTAGGTGAGTACTCCATCCAAGATTAGAATCTTCTGAAAGGGTATCATACTTAGGCTGAGAGAACCCTAAGGTATCTTGGACTTGAGCTTGGATGACCAGTGGGAGTTGGGCTATAGTAGGACAGTGACTTACATGGTGAGTGAGACTGGCACAGAAATCACAGGCTACCTTGTAAGTTTGGGTTGGATTTTCGACATGTCTGGAAAGTCCTACAGATTGTTTATGAGATGAGATTGAGACATGATTCATCGAATTTTCGCTCAAAATTTCAAACAGATCATACGCCTCATCTTCATTCTTGTTCATAAACGCCCCTCTGCAACATGTATCCACCATTTGTCTATCAAGATCAGATAATCCCTCATAAAATACAAACATAATTTACCATTTGGGTAACCTATGATGTGGATATTGACGTAATAAATCCTTTAATATTTCCCAAGATTCATAAATTTACTCGTCTGAAAACTGAGTAAATCCCGAAATCGTCATTCTTATAATGTTGGTTCGGACTATATGGTAAAATTATTTTAAAAATTCTAATTGCATATCCTCCCAAGTCTTAACAGTTTTTCCAAAATTTCTTAACCAACATTTTACTTTATCATTCAATGAGAATGGAAATAAGACCAATTTAAGGGCATCATCACTAAAATTTTGGATTTTAACCAGCGAGCAAATTTCTTGAAAATCATCTAGATGCTCATAAGGATTTTTATTGGATTTTCCATAAAAAGATAGGAGCATCTGGATGATACCGAGACTAATTTCATAATGATCCACCAGAATGTCAGGTAGTTTAATACAAGTGGAGGGTTTATAAGTAGAAGGAATAAAGTGTTCCTTCATGGGCTTGGGTTTCCCTCTAAGATAGATGGCCATTAAAAAAAAGGTCGGATCCCTGAAAGATTTGTTCAATTTTTTTCAATATTTTTTTTCAATTTTTTGTTCAATTTCTTAATTTTTTTCCCTTTATTAATCTCTTTTTTTATCTTATTATCTTTTTTTATTAGGATTAGAAAATCATAATTTTTTTGAAACTAACACTGACTCAGACGAAGAGAGAGAAGATGAAGATTTTTTCTTATTTTTTTATTTTTTACATACACAAATAAGTTGACACACAAATTACCTAATGACCTAGATGTGACCTAAACCTACAAATGAGGTTTCACAAAATGACTAAAGTACAATTTAAGTTCACCCTCAATATTTCCACCAGCCAGGTAATGGGTGGGGTAGTGGGAGGCTCCCCCTACTTTCATAGGGACCTAATTACTAAACCACTAACCCGCTTAAGGCGTTTGCCATCCGACCATCTTGCCTTAGGCACCGGTTTGCACAAGAGGATAAACCCAAATCGTACTAAAATCATAGTGTGATCTTAGGGCCAATGTCTACTGAATTTTATTTAAAGTTTAGGTCATGCAAAGATGTAAGGAAAATGTGATTTGTGGACTAAGGAAGGGTGATGAAATCTCCACCTTATGTTATTTAGAGGTGTTGTCCTTAGAATATTTTGAAATGAAATGCACACCATAATTTCAAACAAGGGATTATTATGCAATATGCATGCTATAATAGGATAAGTAGAACATACCTTGCCCCTTGCAATCTCCAAAATGCAATGCAGAAATTAAATAAAAAGAAAAAATCATATGCTAAATGATACATGGCCTAGAACATGGGTGGTGTGATTTCTACTCTTGAATAAAGTCTTTTATTAAAGTTCAAGTGATTTTTTTTAATTTTTTTTAATGAACCTATCTAACCACAAGATATGTAAAATGGAAAAATGAAACTAGAATGAAAGAGGAAAAGTTTGGATACTTACTTGAAAAGCGATCCCTCATTTTTTTTAAAATGAATGATAAAATCAAAAGATGAAAGAAAGAAAGGTAAACTTACCTCTAATTTTTTTGAATTTTTTTAACCTGTAAAAAAAAGAAAAGAGAGCTTTATTAGTACATTATATACACAAGGAAAATAAAGTTCTTAAATCAAAAATCATCATTCTTCCCCGACAACGGCGCCAAAAATTGATAACGTGAAAATGTATGTCGTTACTACACACGCGCTAGCAATCTTAAAACCGAACTCGCACAAAATGATCAAAAGAGAACGTAGTACTATGGCAAGCACGGGTCGAATCCACAAGGAAGAAGAGATTTTTAAAGTTAAAAACTTTGGACTCCTTTTGAAAAATATTTGTGATTTGATTGATTGAAGAAAAGTGATGAAACAAAGAACAAACCAAATACTTAATTAAAAACACCTATGACTATACACCTATGCTATAGAAAATAATTGCATGAAGTGAAAAGAAGAAATAGAAGGAGGTAGGGATGGTAGAAGATCAAGAACTAGATCAAAAGAACAACTCCTTTCATTAACTTAAAAGAAAGAGTACATGAAGTGTAAGATAAACTTACAACAACTATGTGGCGAGATTACAATGAAGTAAAATGAAACTAAAGTAATAAAAATAAAAGGAGTCTGAGGTGTGAAGATGGTAGCAGCAATGGTGATGATGGGGTCGTCCTCTCTTGACTTTGGATCATGAACCACCTTGCGGAAGATGTCGTCTACACCGGGAGGAAGTCACCTTCGTAGTTGAAGCTGCCTTTGGAGGGTGAATAACTTTAAACCCAAGAGGAATTAGGAGATGCCCAAGAAGAAGAAGTTGAAAAGGGAGAAGAGATAAAGAACTTTGATGAAGGGCACAGAGAGAGACAATGTAAGGAAGATGGTGAAATTAGAGAAATAAGGGAAGTGGTCTGCTCGGATGAACAGTAAAATCACATGATAGCAAGTTGAAAAATGAGAAATAACTTCAAAATTAGAAAGAATTAGAAGATGATGTAGAAGAAGAAATTATAGAACACTTAAAAAAATAACTTTCATGAAGACAACAAGAGGAGAAGAGAGATGGAGGAAGGATAAAATAGAGAAGAACAGAGAGGAATGGAGTCTAAAAATGCACAGGACAGAATAGTAAAAAACATGAAATACCTTACAAACCAGAAGGAATTGGAAGATGATGCAGAATAAGAAGTTGTAGAGGACTTTAAAAAAAAGAACTTTTATGAAGAGTGCATGAGCAGAAAATGAACTTAAGTGGGAGAACTCGGAGGCCTAAGGTTGGGAGAAAAATTACTAAAAGAAGAACTCTCTTTCTCCTCCTTGTCATGGGCTATTTATAGGGAAAGTTGGGTAGATGGAGGGTGGAGATTGTATCAAAAGGAGATGGATGGTTGGGATTCAAGTGGAATATGATGCATGGGGAAGAGAAAAAATAGGTGGACACCCCCTTTCTTGGACTTTGGGCACCCCATTTCCCAAGGCTCATCATGTCTCTCCTTTATTTCAAACTTTGAATTCAATTTCCACTCCAACCAAAATATGTGTTTCTTTTCCTTAATTTCAAACTTTTGAAATTTCTTTTCCCTCCAACCAAAATATATACTTTTGACTTGGTCAAAGTGGTGATGACAGTTTTGCCTCTAGCTTCTTTTGTAATTATCTTCGGTGTCCTACACACGTATAATTACGATTTAGTCCATAAAAATTACCATAATGTGCACATGAATCACAATTGCTTATAATTATGTAATGGAGAATTAATGTTCATGACTCTCAACTCCATTTTATTAAATAAAATCATCAAATTAATTAATTTGCATGAAAGGTCCAATCTACATGCGAAGTTGAGATTAACGATAGATCATGCATAATTGCCTAATTATATGCACATAAAATGGTGTACATGCAATGAACTATCATAGAAAATAGAAGCTTATCATGTAGCGACAGAAAAATGGTTCCTAGGCCACGTACCACATTCTCTATTTATTTGTTGGGGAAGTCGTCTCGCGCACGTGGAGCCCTGCACACACCAAGAAACCAGAAGGGCGTCAGAAGGAGTCCCGGGTGTTACCCAAGGGGACAACCCTCCGATGTTTAAGTCAGTAAGGGATTAATGAGCAATAGAGAGGAGCAAAGTAAGAGAGAAGTAGAGGCCATAGTCATCGATCCAGGAGGCGTGTAGACTCTCAGCACGCGTGCTTGCCGCTCCCAGTGGACGCTTGAAGAGTGCTCGCTGGGTGGTAAGGCCGTGCGGGAGGAAGCGGCTCTCTGGATGTAGTAGATGGCCTCTCCGTCGTAGTTGCAGGTCGAGTGGCTCTCCTCTCTGTAGGGGCTCTAGTGGCAGAAGTATCCGATGTATCTCCTCTTGCGTTGCAGTGTAGGGTTTAGTAGAAGAATCTACCGTGCTCCTCTCTTCTGTCGATGTCCCTTTTATATATGTTGTCCTGGAGTGAGTGGCCTCATCCCTTGATAGGGAAGGGTCCGTTATTTTAGAGTAACGTTCCCCGCTATGTTGGCGGGAGTTTCCCGTTGGAGGGCGACACCTCTGGCGTCGGCTGGTCCGTGGGCGAGTCTTACGGCACTCATGGCGTGTGCTAACGTGTTACTGGGTCAAGGCCGACGTTGTGGGGAGCAACGGTCGGTCGTCGAAGTGTCCTCTGGAGAGAATTACGCTTAGGTCAGCCTTATCGACGTCGTGGAATCTGATGCTTTGTTGGGCCGGCCGTTCTTTTATTGGGTTGAGCGTGTATATTCGCTCCTTGCTTGGGCTTAGCACGTCCCATCCTTAATGGGCCGCTCGTGCTTGGGCCGTTTCTGGGTCAAACCAGATTTACCCTCCTCACTTCTCCCCTACTCTTAGTTGCCGAGCACTCGCAGGGGACTGAGAGTAGCCTAAGAGAGGATTCTTCTGGAGGGTGTAATCCGAAGATGATTTTCTCGTACGGCGAGAGTTGGTGGCTTCGAGACCTGCTTGGCGCGTAAGGCGTCTCTGGTAGTGGTAGAAGCCACGCTGGCAATGATGACGCCGGGTCTTGTCTTGTTCTAGGGATGTGGGCTCAGAACGGTCGTCTGACCTCGGTAGCCGTACCACCTTAGCGGTAGGCGTCCCTTCGCCTGACCCTCAGGGGGCAACCGTCAGACTGTAGTGGGCGATTTATAAGGAGTGCTGTGGGGCTTCTCGAAATCCATACCCACATCTCGCTGGTCGCCGCGCTCCGTCGTAGGCTTCTTCCTCCCTTTGTCTGGTGAGGATCCTTCTTTCTCGGTTCTTCTTTTCTTCGGTAGCGATGCCTCCACGTAGGAGAGCTCTTAGTGTCGAGTCTTCCTCTTCGGAGGAGATGCCTCAGTGTCGAGACAGTGTGCCGAGCACCTCAGGTGCGGGAACTAGTCGGCCTGATTCCCAGCCCTTAGTGGCCTATAGGGTATTCCATGGCTTGCGGGAGACCTTCCAAATTTCTCCCGAGTATGACATCATCTTCCCCGCTGTGGGAGATGACATAACAAGTCACCCTTCTGGCGGGATCATGATCCCGGTGGCCTCTTTTCAGGCGGGTGTTCATATCCCGATCCATCCTTTCATCTCAGCCATCCTCCGCCACTACGAGCGGAACCCTGGGGGCATATCCCCCAATTCTTATAGCATCATCTGCGGGTTTGTCTATGCCTATCGCAGAGAGTCGGTGGAGCCGAGTGTCGACTTGTTCCGGTAATTCTTCCTCCTCCAGAGTTACCCATCCGACACCTTTTTCGCCTATTTCAAGGCTCGTACCCGTGACCATTTCATCACAGTTTCCCGTACCGCGTCCAACCGTAAGAGATGGGCGGAGCAATACGTATACCTGATCAAGTCGAAGGACTGGGAAAAAGCCTCTGATGGTTGGATGCAGAGTGGCTTCCCTCGCCCTTGGCATGATTCGAAGCCTCCCTCAACGCCGAGGGTCGCCGGGACCTGAAGGCTGTTTCCCGGTATCCCCTCGCGGATGCAGACCACGTCCTGACCTCGGCGCTGCTTCGAGAGCTGGGGTTGTGTCCTCCATTCCCACATGGTACTGATTTTATGGCAGGGCCGTGGTAGTAGTGACTGGTGCGTGACTGACCTTGCCTTCTTATTTTCAGGGGCGGCTAAAGCGCAGGGGTGGACCCCCGAAACCGTCCGGCTGCCGCGGCTCGTCCCTCGCCCCATGGATCACATTGCTCCGGGAACCGGTCAGGTGTCGGTCGTCGCCCCCCCAGCCTAGGTTGCTTTTGCTCCGGGGAGGTTGCAGTATACGGCCCCTGTCGGCATTCCTCTGGCGCGGTCGCCCGAGGCGTCGGTGGCCAGCGGAGGGCCTAGTCCTCGGCGGAGTTTCCCCGAGGCCACTCCTAGCGCACCTGGTGAAGAGTCTGCCATGGCTGGCGGTGGTTAAGTTTATCTGACTGAGGACGAGTTGGCGGAGATGGACAGTCGCCGTCGATCGAGGAAGAGGGGGAGGGATTCGACCCCTGTTAGAAGCCAGGTCCCACCCTCACCTGGGGCGCCTCCCCTCAGTGTTCGCCCATTGTCGTCACCGGTAGCGCCGGCGACTGCTAGTCTGGCGTCCGCCTCTGGTAGCCGGGGGCGCGAAAGGGGCATGGCCCCTACTGCTGTCGAGGCTGATCTTCCCCCACCGCAGAGGGTCCATTCGCGTGGTTGGTCCTCGCGGCCCGAGGACTCACCGGCGGGGGTGCCCGGTGTCCCAGGCATTGTTGACCTCATGATGCGGAGTGCTCGATGGCACGAGCAAGTTGGGGAGCTCGGTCCTGAGACCGTAAACGAGCTGACAGCCGTCACCGCGAGGAGCGTGTGCCTGGTCGTCAGCGCCGTCGCGCTGTGGAGGCACCGCTTCCTAGACGCTGTGCGGGAGCTGGAGGCCAGCCGGGCCCTTCAGGCGGGGGCCGAAGGGCGTTTGAAGGAGTCCGAGGCTGTTAACATCGGGCTTCGGGAGCAGTTGTCTCAGCTGGAGTTGGCCCCGGCGGGCGTGGAGCACGACTGGGACTCTTTCCAGGCACTGGCTGACGTGGCTGGAGAGCGAGTGGCCAGGCTGGAGACGGAGGCTCGAGCCATGGAGGCCCGCGGTCAGGAGATCGAGGCGGAGCTTGCTAGGCTGTGCATGTCACTGTTGTAGACACGCTAAAATTGACATTATTTTGAGTATATTTCATATTGCTGTGCAATGCCCCATTTGACCCTCAAATTAGCTTGTTTGAGTGGTTTTTCCCATTTTTCTTGAATTTCTCCTATTTTTCCCCATTTATCTCCTTTTTCCTATTTTTCTGGATTTTCTGGGCATTTATCTCATTTTTTAAAATTCACGACCTTGGGAAGGGCGTGTTTTTATAAAACACGACATGATCTAGGGCGTTTCTTTGAGAAAGGACGCCCACACCTGAGGGCGTCAATTCTTTTGATTTGACCGACTTCCCCATTTGAGCTCTTGAAATTAACGCCCTTCCCAGGGGCGCGTTTTTTTAAAGTGGCTTTGATTGAGGCGTGTTTTACATTTTTTAAATATGGGGAGTTTTTATTTCTAAAATTGGTTTTGAAAGAAACGCCCTTGTGCAGGGCGTGTTTTGAGAAACACCCTCTGGCAGGTCGTCAATTCAACAATTGACGCCCTGACCAAGGGCGTGTTTCATCTTCTGACTTCGCAGCCCTTTCCTCAGAGAGTCCTTGCTTTGTTAGACTCCTGCCTTGATTTGGGCTCTTGCCCAGATTAATCCTTTCCCCCTTGGGCTCTTGCCCGTTCTTATCTTTCTATCTATTGATTTTAACCCTATTAATAGAGCCTCTTTGGCTCTGTTGAGAAGGTTCCGAAGGTCTCCCTCCGTTCTTCTTCTGCTTCTTCTGTTTTGTCTTTTTTTGTTTTCTTCGCAGGTGTTGTTCTTGGCTAAGGAGAGGCTTCTTCACGGTTCAAGTCTTCATCCCTTTTGAAGCTTTCTCCCCATCGAGCATTCAAGCTAAAAGAGTCACCAAACAAGATTTTTCTATCTTATCTCCCCCTTATTTTGTATTTTTCATTAGTTCATGATACATGCATCATGTTTCATTGTTACATTGATTTTCCTCAATCATCATATTGAGATCTCCCCATAGTGCAACTCTTGCACTCTTTCCCTTTAATTTTTATTCATATTTTCAAGCATTCATCATATATCTCCCACCCTTTTGCATAGGGGTTTAAGGGCAACCACCCTTAAGGTGTGTTCTTCACCATATTTTCATGCTCATCTTTATACATAGAATTTGATACTACACACTATTTTCTAATTCAATTCTTTTGGTGGTATTTGTTTGTTTTGCAAGGGTAATAAAAGTAAGAACTCTCTTCATCGGCCGTCCGATTTGAAGAGAAAGGAAGCACTCACATCCCCGCACTTTTGAGGTATTTTTCGCGATCATCCTCCCTATTTGTTATTTATTATATTTTGAGGCCTCGCGTCTCTGGCGATCACAAACTCCTCTTAGCACCTCGTGCTATTTCATGCTTTACTCATTCACTTAATATTTCTTTGTTTAAGTGGATTTTATTAGAATCTACAAATTGGCGATCACGGTGGGACCCCTTTGTGTTCTTCTTTTATTACCCCTTTCCCCTTAGGCACCCGCGTGTGCCATCTCCCTTATTTGCACCCTCGGTGCGTCTCCCTTTTGTGCCCTCGGGCACCCTCCATTGTGCTTTGCACCCTCCCCTAAGTGATCGGTCGGTTTGTTGATTCTTCTTTAAAATTTCCACTTATTTAAAATTCTTGATGAGCATGCTTATTCTATTGATTGCCATGATTGTGTGATTGAGTGTTAATACTGCTGGCTGTGAAGTTTTTCTAGAGAAAGTGAATTCACGCCTCTGGAAGAGGCGTTTTACTTGATTTAACGCCCTAACCCAGGGCGTCTTCTTGATATTTTACGCCCTCTGACAGGGCGTTTTCCAGCATATTTCTGGGTTTTCCTGCTTTATATTGCTGTCTGTGAATTCACGCCCTTCTCCAGGGCGCCTTTTTATATTGTAACGCCTCACACTAAGGCGTTTTATTCATTCGGCCGTGCGTACCCCTGAGAGTTGACGCCCTCGACCAGAGGCGTCCATTTGATTTGTAGCGCCCCATACCAGGGCGTGTTTTTACCTTGCTTGTGTGGGCCCACACAGTGATTCACGACAGTAACACTGTCGTTTCTTTTCTGGATAGCGCCCCCTTTCAGGGCGTCTTTTACTGTGGGTTTGCAGAACCCTTCCTCGCGTGATTTTTCATCATGATTCATGCCATGCTCATATTCATTGATTGATTATGTTGTGGTGATTACCCTGCTTGTTTGTGAATTCACGCCCCTCTCCAGGGCGTCTTTTATTTGGTAACGCCTACGCCAGGGCGGTTCTTTGTTGATTAGCGCCCCTCAGCAAGGCGTTTCTTTTGATTTGACGCCCTCGGTCAAGGGCGTCCTTTCCCCTTATAGCGCCTCACCCTAAGGCGTGTTTTTACTGCCCCTGACACCTCGCGTGTCTTTTGTTAATTAGCGCCCCCTGCCAGGGCGTGTTTTTACTGTGGGTTTCCAGAACCCTTCCCGTGGGTGAGTTTTCATGATAATTCATGCTTATCTTTGTTGATTGATCATATTATTGTGGTTGGCCTGATTTCCCCTGTTGCATTCATTCTTTGCATTGATTTGGGCCCCCCCCTCCTCTTCATTAGGATCCACACACCCTCTTGGAATCGGGACGACCCTCCATTGAGCATTCCGTCTCTTTGGACTGGAAATCCCTTTTCCAAGCCTCCGTAAGTCTCCGCACCCGTGGATTCCCTCACGGACGCCGGGCAGGTTGTACCCTTTTGAAGTCCCAAATTAGTTGGCCTAAACGTGGTGAGAGAGTGTTCCTAGTTGGCATTGGAGTTAAATCATATTTGAAACTAGGTTCCTCCCCTTGTGTGAATCATATCAATTTGCATAAAATCATTAATTCACCAAGATTCAAACATAAGAAATCAAGGTAGCCATCACAACTTGTGTGTTTCTTTGCAAATTGTTTGCACACTAAATTGCTTGCATAATGGCTTACTTTGATAAACAAAACAACATGTTTAATTCAATTCATGAGGATGCACAACCTAGCACATCTTATTCCTCTCAAATTCAACAGGTTCATCATTCTCACCATACTTTCAAGGGACCACATCCTCATTCTTATGGTGTTGCCCGACCCATGGGCAATGTCCATCCTTATGGTCCCCCTACTCAATCACGAGCCACTATTCCTTCGGGACCCTCTCGTCCCAATGATGAGAAGGTCTCCCAAATTTTGCATGCATTAGATCATCTCACCCCTCAACAGATCCAAGCCCTTAAGGCCGCTGTTGAGGGTGCATCTCCTTCATCTCCCCCTCCTTCCAATCCTAATCGGGTGGCCCATCACCCACCTCCCTCTTCTATTCACGACCCTCCACGGGTGGCCCATCACCCACTTCCCTCTTCCACTCATGTTCCTAATCGGGTAGCCCATTACCCATCTCCTTCTATTCACACTCCTCCTCGGGTGGTCCGACACCCGCCTCCTTCTATTCCTCCTCCATCACGGCCCCGAGGCCCATTTACTCTTTGCAAACCGGCCCGTCCAGGTTCTTTTACGGGTCATCCCGTCAACTCCCCTCCACGGCCTTTTTATGCGGCCCCTCCTCCTTCAAAGCCCTGCCAGCCCTCGGTTGTTCAAGTCACACCCCTCCAACAATCTCTGCTTGATAAGATTACTTTGATGGAGGAACAAATAAAGAGGGTCACGGCTCCTCCTACTCCAGTCAATCCTCTCCATGCCGCTTTGGACGAGATTACAAAGATGGAGAATGAATGGAAAGATAGGAGAGATGATTATGACTTCGGCATTTCAAGCAATCAAGAGCCGGCAATTGAAGAATCCAAGGCAGTGTACGATGATGATGAAGCTCCGCAGGCACCCCTTCCGAGTTTTCTTAATTTCCCGCTCCCTCCACTGTCATTTGATGAACCTCCTGCTCAGGATGAAACCATCCCTGATCCAACCCCTATTTATGAGACTAATTGGTGTTACGATGATGGGTCGATACTTCAATCACCCACACCGGCACATTGTAAGTCTCCTCCTATTCTTGACACCGCATACATTACACCTCCTCCAGTTACACCATTAACCTCCGCAACACTGGCCTCCCCCAAGCCTTCCACTATTAAACCTCCACCCGTTAAGCCATCTACCCCCACACCATTAGCCTCCATCGAACCCACCATTGAACCTTCCCCAATTAACCTCCCATTACCGCCACCTCGGCCTTCCATTATCCCTTTAAAACCCACTTTACCTATTCCACCATTTAACCCTTTACCCTTACCCATGGCTAATCCTGAGCAGGATCCACCCCTTTTTGCACCCGAGCCAATCCCAACTGCTTCCGAGCAAAGGGAGAAACTTGACGTGTTTGAACCCCCGCTTACGCTCACCCATTTGCCAACGCTTTCCATCATGCCTCCACCATTCATGGAGCCTTTCGCCTCCGCTTCACCTCCCCTTACTACTCGGAATGGGGGGCCTTCTACAAGCACAGGTGCCGAGGACGATCAAGAGCCGGGCAGCAAGGATTTGGCCGCGCCATTCAAGATTCAAGAATTCATTTACCGGATGCCGATCTGGGTTATTGTGCCAAACATGGTCGAAGGGGCAAGGTCACCACCATTGCTCAGAGAATGCCAAGCATTGATGCTGTGTAAGGGCCGGGCAGGGCACCCTTTGTTCCAATTTCTAAATTTTGAATCTTTGGGCAACATAATGCTTCCGAGCCCAACTTTTTCAACTCCCTCACACCATTACTTTGCACTCTCCAAGGGAGTTGACATTCACCATTGAAGCTTCGGCAGGGGCTATTTCTCATACACTTTCACTGCCGTGGAGGGGCAGTTATCTTAATGCTAAGGGGCCATCCCTTATTTGTTCCACTTTTTATTCATCCATCTCTATCACTTTTTCTTCATGGGCCATTCCCAGGGTTAGGAAGAGGATCTCACCCTCTCACCCTTCACATTCTTCATATTCTTTGCATTTCATGCATTCATCGCATCCATCCCATTGCATGCATTTGCACCTCCTGCTTCCCGGGTTTCCAAACCCGTATCTTCCCCGCCTTCCGGCACCTCCGAGATATTCCGCACTTCCCATCTTATTCATCTTCATCTTTTTATCCACTATCCCTGGGGCATCACGTCCCTTTTCCCGCTACCTCCCTGGAACCTCCAGGAATTTTATCCCTCCTCTTTGGGCATCTCGCCCTTTCTGATTTCATTCCTCCGGAACCTCCGGACCTTTCTCTCGGGCATCGCGCCCCTTTCCACCTTCCTCCTCCGGAATCTCCGGATTTTCCCCTCGGGCATCGCGCCCCTTCTCATTTGCTACCTCCGGGACCTCCGGATTTTCCTCCTGATCCTCCTTCATTCCTCTCTCTTGGGTATCGCGCCCCTTTCTATATTCTTCCTCCAGACCTTTCTCTCGGGCATCGCGCCCCTTTCCACCTTCCTCCTCCGGAACCTCCGAATTTTCCCCTCGGGCATCGCGCCCCTTCTCATTTGCTACCTCCGGAACCTCCGGATTCTCCACCTGATTGTCGCCATCTTTTCCCCAGGCATCGTGCCCTTTTCCATTTGCTTCCTTCGGAACCTCCGGACTTTTCCCTCGGGCACGATGCCCCTTTCCACCTTCTCCTTCCTGATTTCATTCCTCCGGAACCTCCGGATTTTTCTCTCCTCCCTGGGCATCGCGTCCCTCGGTATTTGCTTCCTCCGGAACCTCCGGACCCTCCATCTTTCTTCCGATTCATCTTTCTAATCTTCCTGAACATCACATCCTTCATTTTTTTCTTCCTTTTCCATCATCTTTTTCCCTATTTCATCTCAGGGCATCGCGTCCCTTCTTTTGTCATCCCTCCGGAGCCTCCGGATGATTTTTCCTCTCATGATTCTCCTCTGCCTCCGGACCCTCCGATCCGCCTCTTTCTATCTATCAATTTCTTCTTCTAATTCCTCCTGATTCTGGGTCCGACCCAACTTCTTCCACATCCACTGCCTTGGGCATCTGCCCATTCTCCCATTGCTTTCGAGGCTTTAGTCCTCATTCCTCCTTCTAATTCTCCGCTTCTTCTGTAGACCTTTCATGTGATCAGGGTCTCCACACCTTAGTGAGGGAGTTCTAACCCTCGCCTCTTTTCCTTTTTTTCCTTATTCGTCTGAGTCTGGTCTTGGCACCACTCCTTCTTGTTAAGCCACTTTCAATCCTTTGCTTCCAATCCTTTATTTGCCAAAGAGGACAAATCCCACGATGATCAACCTCTCGCGGCAGCTGCTTTAACAAAGGTTGCAAGGTAACATATTGGCGTAAGTACGCATTTTTATGATATCATTCCCTCATTGCTTCACGCATGATTTTCAAAATGAAGTGCTTCCTAACAAGATTAAGAGTGGTGTTTTAAACCTTTATCTTAAGCTTTTGTTTAATTAAATCATTGTTAAAAAGAGTCTTTAGGCTTGTTTATGCAGCACCTTGGTTAATAAGAACCCCGCGCTGGGAATTCAACATTCTCTCCCTGCTTGTTAAGATCAACCCTCAGCTGGGCACTTCACACACTTCACGGCGTCCTTAGCCGGCTCCTTTGGTTAAACACCGTTGCTACCTTGGCCACGCCATGAGTATATCTGAAAGTCTTTTCTCTTCTTTACTCGGCCACATGCAGGGGCAAGAGGTTGACGGATGAGATGACCAACCTTGGTAATCCCCAATACGAGAGGAGTCTCAAATAGGGGCAGTCTTGACCCAAACTAAATATGAATTTCATGATATACATCTCGCCAAAAGGGCTATTATGAAAATCAAGTCAAAATTTCGATAAAAGCAAGATTGTGAATTATGGCATGTCAAGAGTGGCAAAGTCCCCGCAGGGAAAACCCTGGTCGTATGCATGTCAAGGGTCTAAAAATCAAAGGCATAAAGCCCCGGCACAACAGACTACCTCTTTGAAGGGAACACCTTGGAAAGAATTCAAGTCCCGATATCTTCCATCCTGCATAAAGCTTGTCACAATTATTCTTCTCTTCTCCCGCTAAGACCGAATGTTTCTCGGGTATGACCTTGGTAGGGGCACCGTTGATCAAAGACGGTCGGTTATAGGATGTCACTTTCAATGCACGTCCAGCTTTGGACAGTTTTAGCGAAAATGGAAGGAACAAGGACCCCTAGCCAGTGGTTCAAAACAACCCTTTGATGCTGCATTAACAATGTCTAAGCCAAAATCCAAAAAAAATTGAATATTTCCCGATCAAAATCCCAACAAAAATTCAAAATATTTTCCAAAAATCTCCATAAAAATTCAAATATTTCCAAAACTCATAAAAATTTGCATATTCCAAAACTCATAAAAATTTGCATATTTCCAAAATCCAAAAATTTGCATTGTATTTTCTGATGGTGTTTTGCAGGAACAGCTTTGCAGAGACCAAAAGCACGGGATGAGTCCTATCTCCACTCATTGCTATCAATCTATTGATTCTCCCGATATTCTCATGACATGCCACCCTGGGCATTTTTGGTTATCACCTCCTTATATCATTTTGATTATATCTCCTGATTATCATTTTAATTATTCATCTCCAGATCTTTCAATCAACTCCTGCTAATTTCTCTGGATCAATTCTGCCGATGGACATTATCAAATCTTGATCATTCAACTCCAAAACTTGATTAGCCAGATTGGCATCCTCATGACAAAATAACAAACAATGATGCTTTGCAATATCATGATTCAACTCATAATGGTTACTATGTTGTGACATGCTATTGATTCATGCTATGCATGCTATGATTAAATGCCTTATTCATTGCTTGTTATATCTTGGCTAATGAATTTTTGAGCGCAGGATAAGAGGCTCTTGGTCCCGCCGGCAGGGCATCATCACTCAAAGTCCCACGGTGCTTGCAGCTCATTTCTCAGTCCCCATGCTTATTGATATCACCATCTCCCTGTATGCATTCTACTATATGTTACATATGTTACTAGATTATATCAAGGACCTTGTGGCTTTGATAAATCTGGGATTTGAGTTCCCCTTCATCAAAAATAATGATGATTCCAGAGAAGTCTTAGTCACACGGATAGGCCGTTGAGCCGTCCAAGACTGGGGACGATGGTTCCCTTTTTACAAGTTGGTGCGTGGATAAACGGGCTTCGGCTTAGTATCAGCTCGCAGAATTGGTTTCTTGACTCAGTCTGGGCAGCTTAGCAATATTATCCTTGATTATCTTATATTTTCGTTTGATTTAATTTTTCCTTTTAAACCCAGCATGCATTCATGTAGAATTTGAAACAATTGTTGAAAAATCATTCTGATAAGCTGTTTTGAGGGTTGAATTGATCTTAATCTTTCAATATGAGATATTCCATGCCGAATTGAGTCTTCAGTTCGTTTTGACGCTGTTTTGGGTCATTTTCTCGAAAGCTCCTTGTTTGGATTTTTATCATCTTATTTTATCTCCTGTCCTTTGATCCACCTTGCCTGCAGCACGTCCACTGGCTGGTAACCGCTCCCCAATGGTGAAATCTACAGGTTTGTGACCTGGGGTACTTCCACCGCGCTGGAAGTTGATCATTTTATTTTATCTCCTTCGTGCACCGCGTACACCTCTCCCCTTTTATCCAAACATTGTTGATTTCGTTGGATTTCCCGAGATTTGCTTCATCTCGAGCTTTTGATTTAATTCTCATCAAGTGATGTTGATTGCGTGTCTCATCACACCTTGACATCTACTTTTCAGTTTGCTACGCTCCCTTGCAAAGCAGACGCCAAGGCGGGGCAGCTGTAGACACGCTAAAATTGACATTATTTTGAGTATATTTCATATTGCTGTGCAATGCCCCATTTGACCCTCAAATTAGCTTGTTTGAGTGGTTTTTCCCACTTTTCTTGAATTTCTCCTATTTTTCCCCATTTATCTCCTTTTTCCTATTTTTCTGAATTTTCTGGGCATTTATCTCATTTTTTGAAATTCACGACCTTGAGAAGGGCGTGTTTTTATAAAACACGACCTGATCTAGGGCGTTTCTTTGAGAAAGGACGCCCACACCTGAGGGCGTCAATTCTTTTGGTTTGACCGACTTCCCCATTTGAGCTCTTGAAATTAACGCCCTTCCCAGGGGCGCGTTTTTTTAAAGTGGCTTTGATTGAGGCGTGTTTTACATTTTTTAAATATGGGGAGTTTTTATTTCTAAAATTGGTTTTGAAAGAAACGCCCTTGTGCAGGGCGTGTTTTGAGAAACGCCCTCTGGCAGGTCGTCAATTCAACAATTGACGCCCTGACCAAGGGCATGTTTCATCTTCTGGCTTCGCAGCCCTTTCCTCAGAGAGTCCTTACTTTGTTAGACTCTGCCTTGATTTGGGCTCTTGCCCAGATTAATCCTTTCCCCCTTGGGCTCTTGCCCGTTCTTATCTTTCTATCTATTGATTTTAACCCTATTAATAGAGCCTCTTTGGCTCTGTTGAGAAGGTTCCGAAGGTCTCCCTCCGTTCTTCTTCTGCTTCTTCTGTTTTGTCTTTTTTTGTTTTCTTCGTAGGTGTTGTTCTTGGCTAAGGAGAGGCTTCTTCACGGTTCAAGTCTTCATCCCTTTTGAAGCTTTCTCCCCATCGAGCATTCAAGCTAAAAGAGCCACCAAACAAGATTTTTCTATCTTATCTCCCCCTTATTTTGTATTTTTCATTAGTTCATGATACATGCATCATGTTTCATTGTTACAGTGATTTTCCTCAATCATCATATTGAGATCTCCCCATAGTGCAACTCTTGCACTCTTTCCTTTAATTTTTATTCATATTTTCAAGCATTCATCATATATCTCCCACCCTTTTGCATAGGGGTTTAAGGGCAACCACCCTTAAGGTGTGTTCTTCACCATATTTTCATGCTCATCTTTATACATAGAATTTGATACTACACACCATTTTCTAATTCAATTCTTTTGGTGGTATTTGTTTGTTTTGCAAGGGTAATAAAAGTAAGAACTCTCTTCATCGGCCGTCCGATTTGAAGAGAAAGGAAGCACTCACATCCCCGCACTTTTGAGGTATTTTTCGCGATCATCCTCCCTATTTGTTATTTATTATATTTTGAGGCCTCGCGTCTCTGGCGATCACAAACTCCTCTTAGCACCTCGTGCTATTTCATGCTTTACTCATTCACTTAATATTTCTTTGTTTAAGTGGATTTTATTAGAATCTACAACTGTCATCGGCTAGCAAAAAGGCTATGGAGTGTTAGGTCCCGTGAGGTGTAAACGGATCTAGAAGGGGGGGGTTGAATGGATCCTATCACAAGTTATGGCCTATTTAAAAACTCTTATCTAGCGGAAGCTTAAACCACTCTTATAAAGTGAATGAATCACTTAGGCACAATGCACAGCGGAATTAAGTAGAGTGGCTCAAATGAAAAGATTTGAATTACAAGCTATGAAACGTCCACACTTCTTTAAGTGAATTACAAAGCATAACACATAGATGAACATGCAATAGCTTGTAACAACCGTGCGTGTGTGTGTATGCTATGTTGATCACTCAAAGTGCATATGTATGTGAGCAAGATAACCAAGTATGGAAGCACACGAACATGTGAATGGGGTTAGAAGATATAGAGCAATCACACACAATAAACAACCCACAACACAGGGATTTATAAGGTGGTTCGATTGAAACCCCGCAACCTACGACCACCCCTCACCAAAACCCGGTGAGGCTTCCTTGCTGACACACAGCTTGACCCGGGGACACGCCTCAAACCACAGAATAGAGAAACCCCTCTTTCTATCTTCCTACACACAAAGTCGGCAGGGACGGCTACACCGCAAATCGGAGAACTCCCGATTGCCTTCGTACTAACCACCGGTAGGGACGATTCTCAATTCCAAATGTTTGAAAGAAATGGAAAACGAACAAATATGAAATCACTCAAACAAGATATAGAATATGCTTAAGAGAAAAGATCTTGTCTGAGGTTTGTGGGAGCTTGAATCTCTTGAGGATTTGATGAAGAACTTCTTCCCGGAGTACTGTTCACAGCTATAGTAACTCGAACTCCTCTTCCTTGAACACACCCTTGCAGCCTCCTTTGATTTCCCTTGTTAGCCTTGCTTTCTTCTACTCTTCCTTGGAGGTTGCTGGATTGAGATATGAGCTTGAATCACCTTGAGTTGATGGAGAGATTGTTGGATGTATCTTTGATCTTCTTTGAATCTCCTTGAGTTGATGAAGAGGTGTATGGATGTAGCTTTGATCACCTTTGCAAGCCTTGAATGCTTCTTGCTTGATTGGAGGTTGCTTGGCTTCAGATCTCACCTTGAATCACCTTGGAAGGATGAAGAACTCCTGCCCGAAACACTGTTCACGGAGGTGCTACAGTGCTCTCGAAATGGCCTCCCTTGATTCACTTCATCAACTCCATCAACTAGGGTTTCTAACCCTCTCATGTTGGTTTTATAACCCTTGGAATGGTCCTTGGACACCCTCCAGACCAGATCCACAAATCATGGGAAGTTAGGTAAGGTTTGATTAAACAAATCCATGGAAAGGGGCTGGCCACGAGGTGGATTTCGAAGTCAAATATGGCTGCATCGGGGCTGGCGGTCGACCAGAATTCATGGGCCGGTCGACCGGAACCTGCTGCAGCCAGAACTTTTCGGCTCTGGCAAAAC